>JAPDEL010000002.1:600000-1119548 GCA_027569095.1 Aspergillus conjunctus | reverse complement strand
CCCCCCCCCCCCCCCCCCCCCCCCCCCCCCCCCCCCCCCCCCCCCCCCCCCCCCCCCCCCCCCCCCCCCCCCCCCCCCCCCCCCCCCCCCCCCCCCCCCCCCCCCCCCCCCCCCCCCCCCCCCAATTCGCTCACTTCCATTTTTTCTTCTTCAACTTCATCTCCCAAAATCTTGACTCCATTCTACCATCTTTATTCCAGTACTACAAAGTGGAACTCGCGCCTCAACTTCTGCAGAAGGAAAATGCAAGCGATTATCTTCGCAATTCAGAATGGAAATCACCAAAGTCGACTCCAAAAGAACGAATTTCTCGCTCATCTCAAGCCACACAAAGGTAGGTAACCACCATCGATTAATTTAGGTTCTTAGTCAAGTGATTGATAGACCATCCTAACTCCCTGTTCCACCCCCAGGCCACATTCAGAGAGTTCGACTAGCGGCGCCGTCGTCATGCAGAAATCCTGACAGCGGGCTTGAGCACGTCTTACCTCCACACCTTGACACGATACTTGGCCGACAGAAATAGCTCTAGCCTTCTGCATTTTTATCTCTACTCCAAAATCAATCCAATAGACATGAGCCTGAGCCTTCTTCCGCCATGTTAAGAGGATAAACTCTTCGAGGCCTTGGGAGGAGAACTCCCGATGATCAATGGGATTCGGCACAGCGTCACGCCATCCAACACGATGGTGGCATCTTGTGCGTGGGAGCTGGACAACATAAAGAGCAGACCGGCGCAGTACTAAAATCATTATGTTTCAGGACCCCTATACTAGCTTTCCTTCACGTACACCATGTCTACCATTCGGGACCGTCGAAAGTGGTACCACATCCAGTGGTTCGCGGACCAGGATACCAAGGCAGAACGAAGGCTTATCCTCAAGCTCGATCTCTTGATCGTGCCTTACGCTTTTCTAGCGTACTGGACCAAGTACATCGACCAGGCCAACATCAGTCCGTTCCCCGAATACGCTGAATTCAGGTTTTGCCGTCTGACATGAAGTTTTAGACAATGCGTATGTATCCGGCCTTCGGGAGGATCTGGGACTCCAGGGCAATGAACTTGTTCGGTTGCAGACCATGTATACGATCGGGGCAGTCATCGGTCAGATACCGTTTGCGTATCTGTTTACCAAGTTTCCGATGTCGTGGGTCATTCCTTTCATGGATATAAGCTGGGGTATCTTCACGCTGTTGCAATACCGCGTTCATTCCTATGGCGAATTGCTCGCATATCGGTTTCTTGTCGGGTGGTTCGAGGTGTGTACATCCTTTTCAGAGCGTGCGAATGCTTCAGTTACTAATGTACTCAGGCGGGTTTCTTCCCGGGAATGCATTACATCTTTGGTTTGTTTGCCTTTTAGATCAACTTGGAATCTTCGCTTACGCCATTCCAGGTGCTTGGTATCGCGGTGATGAGATCGCACGTCGCGGAGGGTGTTTCTACGTAGGGCTCACCTTGGGTACTCTGACGGCCAGTTTAATTCAAGCCGGTACATCGGCTCGACTCGATGGTGTCCACGGCCTCGCAGGATGGCGCTGGATGTACATCATCTGCGCCATCATCACCATCCCCGTCGGAATTCTGGGATACTTTGTGCTACCAGGAACGCCCGACAAGCCAAACAAATTTGTCGTGAACGATCAGGACGTCGAGCTCGCGAAAGCTCGCCTCCAGAGAAACGGACATACATTCCAAGGCAAATTTACGTTCGGGTCGCTCGTAAAGGTCCTTCGAAATTGGAAAGTCTGGGCTCTTCTCCTGTTGGACATCTTCTTCTGGAATGGCAGCATCAATACCTCAACCGGAGGATATCTCCTGTGGCTGAAGAGCCTAAACAGATATTCGACCAGTCGTCTGAACGAGCTTGGTGCCATCTCACCCGGCCTAGGAATATTCTATACCCTCTTCATCTGCTTCGCCTCAGATCTCGTGCTAGGCCCAGCTTGGGCAATCACAGTCGCCCACACATGGAATATCATCGGCCTAATCATCTTGGTTATCTGGAAGGTTCCCGAATCGGCCCTTTGGTTTGGCTTCCTGACAACCTATTCCGCGGTCTCGATGTCAAGTGTCTTGTATGGCTGGGTAAACAGTGAGCTGCGATACTCGCCCATAGAACGCTCCATTACGCTTATCATTCTCAACACCGTTTCTCAATCAACAACGGCGTGGACGCCTCTTCTGGTTTTCAAAACGGTTGAAGGGCCGCGATTCACCAAAGGGTATTCATTCGTTCTTGCGAACGCGATCTGTTTAATTGTGCTGGCGCACATCATCAAATATTTGATCGCACGTCAGGAGTAAGTAGTACACTCTCGTCTTCTTCTTCTTCTTCTTCTTCTTCTTCTTCTTCTTCTTCTTCTTCTTCTTCCTCTCCACCAGGATACTAACAACGCGAACAGTAAGCGGGAAAAATCGGCCAGTGCTGCAGAATCGAGTGATTCGGACGAGATCCTCTATCCAGATCTAGAGTCCAGTCCTGTCACAAGAATTGCTGAAACGAATAAAATCTAACCCGGACTGACGGCGATAACTTCCAGGGGTGGGCGAGTCAAGCACTAGCTTAGTACCAATCAGCAGTCCAAAAACATACGGAATTACGGACTCATCCCCTAGTTTGAATAGAAAATAATAATAGAAAATTTTTTTGGAGATAATATCTCAATCTCGTCCCTTTTGGAGATAATATCTCAATCTCGTCCCTTTGACAGGCATTATTGTTGGAGTACATAGTTATGTGAGCCATCCTGGGCAAGTGTCACGCAATAGAGCCATGGATGGTGACATGCTTCTCCACATTCTCGCCTTACCGTTCACCCCCCAACATTTCTCAACCAAGAGAAATTCCACGCTTAAGCTTAAGTGCATGCTATCTGTCAGTGGAGAGACCTCCAAATCTCAGCACGCGGAGCAAAGACCGATGGCTTTATGGTTGCGCTCGAAGCGGGGACGATGGCGAATTGATAACGCATCCTTGTGCCATGCCATGCGGCCAATCGACCGAGACATCGGCGACAGTGGTTGCGCGATGAGGAGAAACAATGGCGAGATATCGCGGGGTTGGAGACAAAGGAAGAAAAAAAATTATCAATCATGCTTGGAGGTAGAAAAGCCGCAAGCGAGCCATTTCTTGTTGCCATGATGGTTTTGCAAGTCACAGACGGGATCAAATCACAATGGGCGATAACAGCACTCCTAGCGGCCAGAGTGGCCAGAAAACCGGCAAGAAGCAGATCCTGCTGAATGCGTTCGACATGTCAACGGTGGGGCATCTGTCCCCTGGTCAATGGAAGGTGAGTAGAAGCATTTCTTCAAGGCGCATGCGCACGGTGAACCGGGGGGCTGAACGAGGAGTAGAATCCCAATGACAAGTCGGCAACGAAGAGAAAGCTGGAGTATTGGGTTGAGCTGGCAAAGCTTCTTGAGCGAGGAGGCATCAACGCTCTCTTCCTGGCCGACACCTACGGTGGGTACGATACCTATGAAGGGAAGCTGGATGAGTGTATTCGACGAGCGGCGCAGTGGCCGGTCACGGACCCGACTATTGTAAGCCATACCCCCCCTCCCCCATCTAGAAGCATTATCGCGCCTGGTCTGACGCTTCTCTAGCCTATCTCTGCAATGGCCGCCGTGACCAAGAATCTAGCGTTTGCCATCACAGCGTCTACCACGTTCGAGCCTCCTTTCTTGCTAGCGAAGCGCTTCTCGACCCTGGATCATCTAACCAATGGTCGCATCGGCTGGAACATCGTCACGTCGTGGAAGAAGTCCGCCTTTAAGGCCATTGGCCTCGAGAATCCCATCGAACACGATGAGCGGTACCGGCAGGCAGACGAATATCTGCGAGTCCTATACAAGTGCGCTTCATACGGCCCTGGCCCCCTCATCGCGAAGCGACTCTTACTTACTAAATATCTTTCAGGCTCTGGGAAGGATCATGGGCACCAGACGCTCTGTCTCCAAACCCCGAGGCAGACTCGTACGTCGATCCGGACAAGGTCCGTCAGATCAACCACAAGGGGAAATACTTCTCCTTGAATACCCGCCATATCGTCGACCCGTCACCCCAACGGACACCCTTCCTCTTCCAGGCAGGAACCTCCGCAGCAGGCTCGAGCTTCGCTGCTTCCCACGCCGAGGGCATTTTCGTATCGAGCCACTCTCCCGCCGTCCTCCGCCCTAAGATCGCCGCCATCCGCAAACAAGCCGCCGAACAGGGCCGAGATCCACAGTCCATCAAAGTCTTCGCGACCTTCACGCCTATCCTCGGACGGACCGATGAGGAAGCACAAGCCAAATATGAAGAACTGAAGAAGCACTCCTCCGTCATTGGCGGCCTGGTCCTCTTCAGCGGCTGGACCGGTATTGACATCTCCCGCATCCCTATCGACCAGGACATCACCGCTGCCGACTCCCAGGAGGCACATAAGGTCACGAGTATTCTCGACAACTTCGTCACCACCAGTAAGGAAGTTCCCCGATGGACTCCCCGCGTCGTGGCAGAGAAGGCCGCCATCGGTGGCTTGGGACCCGTGGCTATTGGTACTCCGGAGAAGGTTGCAGATGAGCTCGAGCGTTGGGTTGAGGAAGCTGACCTGGACGGCTTCAATATTGGCTACGTGACCACCCCTGGTAGCTTTGAGGACGTGGTAGACCTTCTCGTTCCGGAGCTGCGGAAGAGAGGAGTCTACCCAGAGGCACCAGAGGAAGGGCTGACGGCACGAGAGAAGGTTTATGGAAAGGGCCAAGCGGAGCTGCGTTCGGATCACACTGGAAGTCTGTACAAGTATGATGTGTACAAGGAAGATCCGCCCTACGAGGGAGCTGAGGCATAATCGTCTCAGCTCAGTATCTGCGGAGGATCTCGAGACGCTATAGAAGATCTAGAAAGAAGCTAGGGAGAAATGATTCATGTTCTCCGTCTGTTATTTGGTAGCCAATAATAATGCAAAATAGGGGTTTACCCAAAAAAACAAAAGCGGAGCCAGCTTTTTCCGAGTTATCCCCGTTCGAGCATTCGCCCTGAGGATCTTCATCTCCATCACCCTGCAAAGAATAGGAGTGAAAATCCCAGGTATCAACAACGTGTTGGAACTTGGTGCCCATCCCTGCACCCACGTGGTTCGATACCTTGCTCAGGGCATGCATACCACCACTAGCTAAATGACTTCAATATATCAACTTCCCTTTTGAACACCCATCTTAATATAAAAAAAAAAAAAAAAAAACCAGCAAAAGCCAACCACGCAGGCTTACAGCTTCGAAAAAACTAAGTTTGGAAAGGGGGCGGAAATTCCCTTCCTCCCCAACCAGACCCTCCACAACACCCCCGCAGGTCCACGGATAGATATTACCTACTATAGAGTCACAGAGGGGGACCGTGTGGAACTATTGAGGACTTTTGGTAATTTTCCATCCGTGCCTAAAATCCTATGTATTATTATACGCCTTACTCCGGGGCTCCCATCGACGAGGCACCAGAGGTCCTGCTCGGAAATATTATCCACCCGCGATCTCCAACCTCATGCGTCAATCTTGCAGGCTTTGCTAACCAGGACGATGTTTTGCAGAGATTTATCATCCAATCTCCCAGCCACAACATACATGCCTTACGTCCACCGGCAGAAACAAACAATTGATTCCACCAAAACATACATGAGCGAATCCAGCAAACCTCATCCGCGAAAACTCCACAATGACAAAAGAACTTGATGCCCGATTCAGCTCAATGGACTACTGTGTATACAATCGAGACTATTTGAAGCTATCCATGGGCGGTCTAAATTTTATTTGCCTCCCCCCAGTCCCGATCTGGGGAGATCTACCTCGTGTTATTCCACCAGAGAGAATAACCGTACCCCACCGGAACGTGTGCTGGGAGTCTGAGACCCTGATACTTTCCAGTCACTATCAACAATGGGCACGATTAAGATGAGGATGTCGATCCCAATTGCAATAGCGCCGGATTGGTCGGCAAAACCCCGAAACCTTATGGATATCAGAAAGATCGACGCCACTCCCGGCGTTGTGCGTCCTATGCAGGGTCGTGCTGACCTGAAGCAGGGCTTTTCTGGCCATGATATCAGGGTGCATCGGGGGCTAATTGTATGAGAGAACCTTTGATGCGGTTCGATCGGGAGAAATTCTTGGGTACGGTATCCACAGTCCTAGCGGTACCTGGATCTCAATAAGATTACGTCTCTACTGACTCAACTCCCCTGGCTCCATAGTGGGAGGCTTGAGCAGCTGCGACGCGGTTTCGCCCCGCCAGCTAGAGGTAATAACCTCGCCTGAGGTTGAGAGATAATGTTTGGAAATGCACGGCCCATCAGGATGATCCCCTAGCGAAACCGTAGTATAAAGAGTGTGGGCGACCACCCTTGGGAACTTGGCTTTTTCATTCATCAAGCACTCAGCCTTCGGCCATCTCTTTTCTTCTTCTTCTTCTTCTCTCTCACTCCAGTCATTCCTTGTCTTTAGTACATACACTCCTTTGAAACTCATCCTCAAAATGAAGGCTACCTTTATCACTGCAGTCGCCGCTCTGGCCTCCTCGGTGCTGGCTGCTCCCACCGCCGCCCTCCCTGCTCTTGACTCCGTTTCCACCATCCTCCCAGTGGATTCCGCCGCCGTTCCCTCCGACCTTTCTGCTCCCTCTGCAGGATCCATCGTCGGAGACCTCGCCCCTGAGGTCCAGGATATCCTCGAGGTTACCGGCCCCAATGCCAAGCGCCTCCTCATCCAGCTCAGCCCCGAAGTGACTGCCCTCCTCACCGGCCTGGGTCTCCCTGCCGTTGGCGTGCCCGTTGGCTCCATCGTCGCCAGCGCCAGCTCCGTGGGCGACCTCGTCAAGGAGCTCGGCAAGCCCGTCAAGAACCTCCTGACCGTGGTTGCTCAAGATGGATCCTTCCTCCTCATCGAGCTCTCCCCCTCCGTCGCCGGCCTCGTCTCCGGCCTCGGTCTCCCCTCCGTCGGCGTCCCCGTCGGCTCCGTCGTTGCCACTCTCGGAAAGAACCTGAAGCGCTCCAAGATCATCGGAGATGTTGCTCCTAAGGTCAAGGACGTCCTTGAAGTCACCGGCCCCAACGCCGAGCGTCTGCTCCTCAAGCTGAGCCCCGACGTTGCCAGCCTCGTCACCGGCCTTGGTCTCCCCTCCGTCGGCGTCCCTCTCGGCTCTGTTGTCGCCTCTGCCAGCTCCGTCGGCCAGCTTGTTGAGGACCTCGGTGCCCCCGTCGAGAGCGTCCTGACTGTTGTCGACCAGGACGGTTCCATCCTCCTCATCCAACTGGCTCCTTCCGTTACTGCTCTGCTCACCGGCCTCGGCCTGCCTTCGGTGGGTGTGCCCGTTGGCTCCATCGTTGGAACCGTCGGTGAGAACCTCTAAACGTAAGTCCTTCCTCAATGGTGTCCCTTTTGCATCTCCAAAGAGTCGTTACTCATAAGGTGTTTGTCGCTGCAGATCTTCGTGAATGACCTCTCTCCTGAAACCATTTTAATCGGACGAATATTTATTTTTTTCTTTTTCTTCAATGGGCGAGATTGGATGGAGAACGCAGAGAGTATAGAATACTTTCCCTGCGATCTGCTTGTAGCCTGGATACGGCCATCTTATTTCTTTTGAATATAATTGGGATACATTGAGGTTATATTCTTAGTTCAATCAATAGAACTTTATGAGCAATCTGTGTTTTGCCAATCAGTAGCATTGAACGTAAGATTTTTATTTTTATTTTCATTTTCATTTTCATTTTTATTTATTCCTGGAGTCGAGGCTTGTTTGCCACTCCTGTGAATCCAGACCATAACATAATACTTAGTGAATAGTAGGCAGTCTTGATTGAATTTGTCTTACCCACTATCACGATAAGAAAACGGCTTGTGGCTGCAGCTGGTGTTTTCCCAACAAATTTTCCTGGGACATAAATTCTCAATGCAACATCCGGTGAGGACAATCACGCAAACCCTGGTCTGATAATCCCGGTCGATGGACATTAGGAGGGAAATTTCCCTGGCACAGACGCTGGACGACTTGGCTAGCGCAGGCGAAAAGGAAGAGAGAGAGGCTGGGAAGAGAGCAGTCCGGCCAGGGGCAAGTTGGAGGGGGCGTGATGTCACATGGAGGGGGGAGGGGACACGCCCAAAGCAGTCGAGGCCAAAGCTTCAATCAAGGTTCCTTTTCTCTTTCCCCCCACCGTAGCACGACAAACAATCAATCCAAGCCCTCCTCTTCCTCTCTTTCTTTTTGCTTGTTCTTTGACTTGAGCTCGGTCGCGCTTCCTAAGATTTGGCTCTGGAGCATTGAACAGCTTTCAATCGTGTTTCTTTGTACAATTACCAAGCAAGCGGCAGCTTCTTATCGGAGCCAGCCGTCCTCAATCATGGCTTCGTCGAGCACTGCACCGGCCGACGGTACAGGTGAGTTAAGGAATTGTGGTATCCCAATTATCCAATTAACTCTTGTCTGAGACTTTCCCAGGAATAATTGAGCTCGATCCGTGGCTCGAGCCGTTTCGAGACCCGATAAAGCGCAGGTTCAAGCTTGTCGAGGACTGGATCCAGACTATTAATGATACAGAAGGGGGTCTAGAGAAATTCAGTCGGGTGAGTTTTCGCTCGGACCTTTTCTAATATATAGATCCTCAAATTACCCTCCTACACATTCCCGTTATCTACATCAGTCGACTAAATTTGGATATATATGACAGGGCTACGAGAAATACGGATTCAACGTGAATGATAACGGCGACATCACCTACCGAGAATGGGCTCCAAATGCCGTGGAGGCGTCTCTCGTTGGCGAGTTCAGTATGTCTGGCCACACGGGAGAATTTAAGCCGGTGACACATTACTGAGACTGGCAGACAATTGGGATAACGCCGCCCACCCCATGACAAAAAACAACTTTGGTGTTTGGGAGATAACGTTACCTGCAAAAGACGGCGTCGCGGTGATCCCACACGAAAGTAAAGTCAAGGTATGCATCTCGATCATCCGGTCGTGTCAATTAACTCCCTTGTTTGTCGACCCTAGCTGATTCCCACGTCCAGATCACGTTGGTTACACCCACCGGTGAACGATTATACCGAATTCCGGCGTGGATCAAACGTGTCGTACAAGACTTGGAAGTCTCGCCTCTCTATGAATCGGTGTTTTGGAATCCGCCAAAGGATGAACGGTACAAGGCCAAGCACCCCCGTCCTCAGAAGCCCGAAAGCCTACGTATCTACGAAGCCCATGTGGGCATTTCCTCCCCGGAAACCCGAGTAGCTACATACAAAGAGTTTACGGCCAAAATGCTTGGCCGTATCAAGTATCTGGGCTACAATGCAATTCAGCTCATGGCCGTCATGGAGCATGCTTACTATGCTAGCTTCGGATATCAGGTAAATAACTTCTTCGCGGCCAGCAGTCGATATGGTAGCCCAGAGGACTTGAAGGAGCTCGTCGATACAGCGCACAGCTTGGATTTAGTGGTCCTTCTTGACGTGGTTCACAGCCATGCATCCAAGAATGTTGAAGATGGGTTGAACATGTTTGACGGGACAGACCACCTCTACTTCCACGCAGGCGCCAAAGGTCAACATGGCCTGTGGGACAGCCGATTATTCAACTACGGTAACCATGAAGTCCTGCGGTTCCTCCTTAGCAATCTTCGTTTTTGGATGGAGGAATACGGCTTCGACGGTTTCCGTTTCGACGGCGTCACCAGCATGCTGTATACCCACCATGGCATTGGAACGTACGTATTTATCCCCATCTCAAAGTCATAGGCTTTAGCTGACTAGGTGTTCTCCAGTGGCTTCTCCGGTGGGTACCACGAGTATTTCGGGCCCGCGGTCGACGACGGCGGCGTCATGTATCTAGCACTCGCCAACGAGATGCTGCACAGCCTATACCCCAGCTGTATAACAGTAGCAGAAGACGTCTCCGGCATGCCTGCACTCTGCCTCCCTCACCACATCGGCGGAGTAGGATTCGACTACCGCCTCGCCATGGCAGTCCCAGACATGTACATCAAACTCCTCAAAGAAAAGTCCGACGATGAGTGGGACATGGGTAATCTCACCTTTACCCTCACAAACCGACGGCACGGCGAAAAGACCATCGCCTACGCCGAAAGCCACGATCAAGCCCTAGTCGGCGACAAAACCCTCATGATGTGGCTCTGCGACAAAGAAATGTACACCCACATGTCCGTCCTCACCGAATTCACCCCCGTCATCGAGCGCGGCATGGCCCTCCACAAAATGATCCGACTCGTCACCCACGCCCTCGGCGGCGAAGGCTACCTCAACTTCGAAGGCAACGAATTCGGACACCCCGAATGGCTCGACTTCCCCCGAGCCGGCAACGACAACTCCTTCTGGTACGCCCGCCGCCAGCTCAACCTCACCGAGGACCATCTCCTCCGGTACAAATTCCTCAACGAGTTCGACCGCGCCATGCAACTCACCGAGGCGAAACACGGTTGGCTGCATTCCCCACAGGCCTACATCAGCCTGAAACACGAAGTCGACAAGGTCATTGTGTTCGAGCGCGCAGGCCTCCTCTGGATCTTCAATTTCCATCCCACAAACAGCTTCACCGATTACCGCGTCGGCGTTGAGAAGGCCGGCACGTACCGCATTGTCCTCGACACCGACGATAAAGAGTTTGGCGGCTTGGGGCGTAATCTCAAGGAGACCCGATTCTTCACCACGGATCTAGAATGGAATGGAAGGAAGAATTACGTCCAGGTTTATATCCCGACTCGAACAGCTTTGGTATGTGTCTCTCCCCCTCCCTCAACTCCGTGAGTGATATCAGTACTAATATATAAATTTTTTTTTATCACTAGGCTCTCGCACCAGAAGAAAGCCTGTAAAGTTTCCGTAGATTCGATTGTCTGACTCTTGAGTAAAGCGTCCCAGTCAGTCATGGTAGAGGATGAAGACCAGATACATCCAACTCAATATCTGCCATGAAGGCAACAAAGCGAGCTTCTTCCGTTAATTTATTTATTTCTTAATTCCATCTCGTTTTATTCTATTTATTTTAGATCGCACCCATGCAATCAATCGAGGTTGTCTTCACCTAAAAGTCTTTGCCTCTACCTAATAATTCTAGTATATATGGCTCGGCATCTTGGACTACGAAGCAGTAGTTAAAAGAAAGTTACAAGAGCCTAGTTATCATACAAAACGGGCAAGTGGGGAGTATCAGGGTCCATATAATTAAATCTACAAATACTACAAGAGACTAAAAGCCTACGAATGAACGAGCACAAAGAGAGGCAATTGCGAACCGTATTTTCCAATCCAAAAACAAAAGAAATGAGTACAGAATGTCCCAGCCCCGAGGGTATCAGGCTGACTGTGGTCATTTCAAAAAATTTACTTACATGAGCACATATTGTAACACAAGCCTGGATGTTTTGGCTCCATCCAGAACTTAAAAAGGGGGTTTTGTGAGTTGTGGCGGTGTGTTAACAGTGCTCTTTTCCTTTTAGTAGTAAGTCAAGAAAATAGCCTTTCTTTCATCAAACTTCCTTTTCTCAATTCGAGTACTGTACACGCATCGACGAAAAATGGAACACGGAGGAAAGGAAGTCCATGTCTAACAAAACAAACGGAAAAGGGCGCTTCAAAACAATATTACATTTAGGCCTTGCCCTCAAGCTCGGCCAAGATCTTCTCACCCTTGGCGCGGGCAGACGCGAAGTCACCAACCATGTAGAAGGCGTCTGTGAAAGAAAAAAAAAAAAGTTAGCATTTGTTGTTTAATCGGTAACTGGAAGGATAAAGCTTACTCTCAGGAAGGTCATCACCTTCACCGTTGATAATAGCCTTGAAGCTGTTGATGGTGTCCTTGAGGTCGACCAGCTGACCCTCGATACCAGTGAAAACGTGGGCGACGGTGAAAGGCTGGCTCAGGAAACGCTGGAGCTTACGAGCACGCTCGACAGTGAGCTTGTCAGCTTCAGACAGTTCGTCCATACCAAGAATGGCAATGATATCCTGGAGGGACTTGTACTCCTGGAGCATCTGCTGGACGCGGGTAGCGGTGTTGTAGTGGTCTTCACCGACAATACGGGGGTCGAGCATACGAGACTTGGAGTCGAGGGGGTCGACAGCAGGGTAGATACCCAACTCGGAGATACCACGGGACAAGACAGTGGTGGCGTCCAAGTGAGCGAAGGTGGTGGCGGGGGCAGGATCAGTCAGATCGTCAGCGGGCACGTAGACGGCCTGGACGGAGGTAATGGAACCCTTGGTGGTGGTGGTAATACGCTCCTGCATACCACCCATGTCGACGGCCAGAGTGGGCTGGTAACCGACGGCAGAGGGGATACGACCCAGAAGGGCAGACACCTCAGAACCGGCCTGGGTGAAACGGAAAATGTTGTCAATGAAGAGCAGCACATCCTGACCCTCCTCGTCACGGAAGTACTCGGCAATGGTCAGACCGGTAAGGGCGACACGGGCACGGGCACCTGGGGGTTCGTTCATCTGACCGAACACAAGGGACACCTTGGATTCACCATCGAGCTTAATGACACCAGTCTCCTGCATTTCGTGGTACAGATCGTTACCCTCACGAGTACGCTCACCGACACCAGTGAAGACGGAGTAACCACCGTGAGCCTTGGCGATGTTGTTCTAGAAAAAAAAAAAAAGGATGGTTAGACATGATGCTTTCGCATTGTCTTAAGATAAGAGGAAAGCTTACAATCAACTCCTGGATGAAGACAGTCTTGCCGACACCAGCACCACCGAAGAGACCAATCTTACCACCACGAGCGTAGGGGGCAAGGAGATCGACGACCTTGATACCAGTGACCAGAATCTCAGCCGTGGTGGACTGCTCAATGAAGGCAGGAGCCTCGGCGTGGATAGGGGCGAACTTGGTAGCCTTGATGGGGCCGCGCTCGTCAATAGGGTCACCAGTGACGTTCACGATACGGCCCAGGGTAGCAGGGCCGACGGGGATGGTGATGGGGGCACCAGTGTCGCGGGCAACAGCACCACGAGTAAGACCCTCGGTACCTATATTCAGGCATATCAGCTTTTTGATCCAGGAGAAGAACCGCGCCAGGGTGACAAGTTACATAGCTGGCAAATAAAAGGAAAAAAAAGAGGAACTTACCGTCCATGGCAATGGTACGGACGACATTCTCACCCAAGTGTTGCTATTATGGGAGTTAGTTGAGTGTGTTGACTTGATGTCATCGGAGATATAAATTTTTTCGGGTCCGTGTACGTACAGCAACCTCAAGAACGAGCTTCTGGCCGTTGTTTTCGGTCTCAATGGCGTTGAGAATGGCAGGGAGCTTCTCACCCTCGAACTTCACTGTATTACCAAGTCAGATATCGGGGTTTAAAAGGGTGATTGAGGCAGTGTTGATGGTAATTGCGATGAAAGCGAGGGCAGGAAAAGATTTTCGCGTCGCCGTCAGCAGGGATTTCTGGCGGCATCGTGGTACGTACCGTCAACGACGGCACCAATGACCTGGTGAATCTTGCCGAGCGAACCAGCCTCAGTGCTGGCGAGCCTAGCGAGAGAAGGCAGGCCATTGATCTTGGAGGACTGGAGGGCGCGGCGTGCGACGGGGGAAGGTCGAGCAAAAGCAGCCCTCCCGAAGGTCCGGGCCAGACCGCTATTCAGAGAGAAAAACAAGGGTTAGCAGGCGAAAGGGAGGCTAAAAAAAAGCGGCTATAATTGAAGAGAAAGGTCGACATACCTCTTGAACATGATGAATGTGTTGAAGAGCGAAAAGGGTATAGATGAGGTCAAAGGAAGGGTAGGATGGAGAGGGAGAAGAAAGAGGGAAGGGAAGGGAAGAGGTTGAGGTTGAGGTGGACACGGGCGAATGTGGCCGGCTTAGCCTTTACGGGGCGGTTTTGCCGACCCATCCCGTGATGTACCGAGCAACGCGAGAACCAAAAAAAGAAAAGAAAGCAGAGCAAACAGCACATGCAGGGTATTAATTTAGATGATAATTACGATCAATTACATTAATTTGACTCCATCCCAACTGTCTGTATCTTTTTCCATCCTTTCTTTGGTGAGGTTGTTCCAGTCGTGGTCGGCCGGAAATTGGAGATTTAGCGCTTGCCCTGTCCGGTTGTTAGGGGGAATTCTCACACACAAGAGGAGTTCCTTGGCACCCGGATGCAAGGAAGTCCCCCCCAAATCAGCTCTCTCTCTGTCCGGTGAGAGCTCTGAAGAAAGCCAACTCTATTATTGTGAGCAGGTGAATCTCGACTGCTCCTAGATCCAACCTTGAAAATATCCTGTGTAAATTTATAGCAGCTTACAGTTGCTCGGTTTTGTTTTTCCTCACATTGTGATCGTGGTCAGGGACAAGCCCGAATCCGATTTAAACCCTTTGCGGTCAAGGAGTCGGAAGAAAATTTTTATGCTCATTCAATATTGAGAGAATCCCGTGACCGCCCATAATTTGGCGTCAGCCATACGGGAAAACAACAAAACAACCTCTATGAATACATACATTTGGTGAAAATAGAGATAATAGACAATTAGATGTAATGTATACCGAAAATAAAAGGCTTCATATAACTATCACAGCCATCAGGTTTGTTTTACTTTTTTGAGAGCTCTCAAATATGTTATTCCGAGGGTGGCCCTCAGCATGAAGCAAGATATATTTCAGGAAGGTATCTATTCCGTAGTGGATGCCCATGCATCATACAATGGCATATCAAAACCAGTCAATGCAAATCGCATTATTCGAGCCCGTTAAATATAACTACACATCTAATGCTACGTCTCAGTGCTACTGCAATTACACTGTGTATTAAAAAAAAAAACAAGGCAACAAAATGATCTATGACTACAAAGGAGATACATTGATTATTGCACAGTACGAGATACACAGGTCTTTTTTTGGCAGGGGTTGACAAAAAAACAAGTGAAGCATAGGTGGTGAGGGGAAAATTGAGCCCATTGGTCAAAGTTGTCAGAGAGTGTAGGAGTGATAAGTGATCTTGGTTAGAGGGCCCCCATCACCTATCCAGCACGTCCAGTTGTTATACCTGACCCTCCCAGGTTATAATCTTTCCAGATTTATGACTTCTCAGCGGGAGGGCTCTGGACGAAACCCTTACCCTCATAACCCTCGCTGCTGATACCGTAGATAGGGTTCATCTTCTCGCGCTGTTCGGGGTAGAAAAAAGGTACCGTTAGTAATTGCTCAATTGGTGAATAGACAAATCGTCATAGTAAAATGAAACCCAAAGAATCATGGAATAACATACCAGAGCGTATTCGTTGCTAGCCTCCTGCCACTCCTTGGACATGGTCTTGGGCTGGGGCTTAGCGAAGAGATGGATGACGTAGAAGACAGCGAAAGAGACGGCGGTGAGCTGGGCCACCTTGAGGAAGATTTTCAGGCCCTCTCCCTTAGGAGCCTGTGCGCGGGGGCCGTGAGGACCGAAAGCAATCCAGTAAGCTGTTAAATGGGGAGAGAAAGAAATGACACATATCAGCAAAAACTCTGATAAGACTCTGACGACAGGCGATGACGGGAGAGGTTATAAAGAAACATACCGGCCTTCTTCTCCTGGAGGGTCATCTGGTGCCAATCGACCTTCATGCGGTCACGGAGCTGCATCCACAATTCGGCCTGCTCTTGGGGGGGGAGGGCCTCCCAGCGCTTCTCGATACCGGCGAGTGTGGGATTGGCAATGGCATGCTCGGAAGAGGCGCGGGTCTGCTGAGGAGCGATAGACTTCTTCTCGGCCTGAGGACGGGCACTGATGCAAGCCATAGGGCCAGGAATGGCACGGTAGGAGCGAATGGCAGTCGTCGGCATGGCCGAGCTGCGAGCAGCAGCTCGAGAAACGGAGCGGATGAACATTGTGTGGGATGGGGCCGGAGGCGACGAATAATAAGATATTTTTCGAGAGATGCTCTCTGTGGGGTAAGAGAGACAATTCCTCAGGGCCGGGGAGGATTAATGCGTGGAGGATGAAGGGGGGAAGGACGTGATCGAGGCTCGCGATGGAAGACGAAGACGACGTTTGACTGTGGTTTGAGGTGGAAGTCGTGTTCCCGGACGGGCTAGGTTAGTCCCCTTTACGAGCCCTCTCATTGGCCCACGCACACCATTCCTCTCCCGACCGTCCACTGCTGGTCGCACCACCAAATAATAATGATGGTGATGATTAAGTTGTGTCTTCCTGTTCTCTCCGTAGCGCCGCCTCCATATCGCCTAGCCTTGCATCACTCGATCATACTTCAGATCAAATCTCATCAAGAAAATTCTCCCTATGTTTTTGAACTTTATCCTTTGTCCGAACTGATACTCGCTTTCGATGCAAATTTACCGTTCCTTGAGTGAGCAGCTTTCTTCACAGCAAAAAGCACAGCCCATCTATCTACGCATCGAAGGCCACGTAAATAAGAAGAGGTTTGGATATCCGCTATATGGAGCTCATACCGTGTTTTCTACTCTACACCAAACTGCTCGAGTTCAACAACCCCCACAGCAGGCAGCAGTATTCTGTACAGACAAACGCTGACGAAAAGGAAAATAACAAGAATAAACCCGTTCCAAACACTCGTCCGTAGGGAGGTGACACGGTCGCAGAAGAATGATACGGTCACTATGAAGGCAGTCAAGTCGTTACGATCTCATATTGAACTAAATTTGCGCAGGGGAACGCCATTGGCACTCCGCGAAACTGAAATCAGCGTGGTGCGTTGCAAGATCGCACACCCATACAAAATCATTTTTGGCCTGGACCCAGCCGAAGCCTTCGTCTATTTACCGGCCTTTCCACCGCTGGCCTCAGCGAGAATGGTCTTCCACTCGATATCGGATTTATCATCAGCATGGATAGAGTTGTGGACATTGAGGGCGTTCTTCAGATTCTCCCGAGTGCTGGCGTAGATCATGGACCACTAATTTTTGATCTTAGCAACTGGCCACATGGGTTATAGAGGGGAGTCAATTGGGGGACATACGAGAGTGGGGGTTTCACTGGGGACCCAGGAAATGAAAACAATCTTGCTTCTGCAGAAGGGAAAAAGAAGAAACCGTCAGCAAGTTCTATAGATGGATTGCCTAGGGGTGTCCATGAGATACCTTTTGCCTTCACCACCACCAAGCTCGTACTCAACGTCGTACACTGCGTAACGGGGTAGCGGACGGCCGAGGCTGTCCTTGGCATCCTCAAGCTTGCTGCGGAATACCTCGTAGTCCTGCTCCTGTGAGACTTCATCGATGACGACCTCCTTCTTGTTATCGGCGATCTTGAAGATGATGAACTTGGTCTTGTCTCCCCTAGTGCTACCGCTCATGCGAAAGTCATTGAATGCATTGATGCAATCATCGCTGATAGAGACACTGGTGATTGCAGTCCGTCAGTATTATGCCGGGTATTGTTCGATGCCGTCTGACGTAGACGATCGGACGGGGAAAGGGCCAACATACCCGGATGCGAGCTGCAGAGAGAATAGAGGTTAGTTGTCTGCGGTTGATTCAAGAAGGCAAAAGGGAGAAAGGCTATTTCATACCGACATGATTTCCTATGTAGATATGGTGATAAGTTTACAAGGCAACAGTAACCTGCTCTGGCACGCGATGTCAGCTGTGGTCATTCCCCTATTTGTTATTTTTATCTATATCCCGCAAGTGGGAGTGTGAAGATGAAATTTCCAAGGGAATTACTGACCAAACAAGAAAGAAAACAAACAGCTAGGGTCTTGTGGGTTCTCACAAATGCCTGCGAAAAGCCGGATGATTCCAGGTGAGGGGGTGGAAGAAGAATAATAGATGGGGATGGAGATAGAGGGGCATTTAGTTGTTGTGCTTGCGTTGTTGCGGCGGGCAGTGGTGGGGTGAGTGCCGGCACGTGATTCGCTCTCGTAACACTCCTAAGCCACTCTCCCGTTCCCCTGAATCGTCCGGCTGTTGGCCTGGGTGATGTCAGACATGAATCGTGCAGCCTGCAATCTGCAGCCTTGTTGAGAGTTGCCTTCAAGATATCCGAACTGTATTGCGAGGCTTGAATCGCGTCAATTGGTGAAGTATTCGGTTAAGGTTAAGGCTATCCAAGTGACTCGAGGGCCTAAGACAACTGTTTGAAGGCGTGCTGCTATTTTTAAATAATTCTTAATAGTATTTGGTAACTTGCCCTGCTTTCCAGCCCCGTGTTTTGGACACTCATCAGTATAGACCATGACGAGGTAGCCAAGTTACGATCTAAGAATTTCCTTAAGAGGCCGTATCACTCTAGGCACCATATGAAAAGGGAAAAAAAAAAAGAAAAGACCATGAATTTGAATCGATTAGGATTGCAAATCGCAAAAGTAAATGTGTACATACATCAATATGTACCTAACAAGTAGCCGAATTATAACCACTCCCTGGAATAATAGAAATCTAACGCTCTGAGTTGCCAGCGTCGAAAGATGCTAGAAGGTATGGACCAAACGAGAATAATACACTTAGTCCTTAGCAACGAACTGTCGGAAGCTGCACTTGATGCTGTTGCAGAAGATCAGGGAGAAAGGGACAAGAAAAATGAATATGTCTGAGAATAGAAGGACAGGCCAGTCGCTGTAAGTGGGGTATATAAGAAAAAGAAAACAAGAACAGCGAAAAGTCGTCTCAGAAAAACTCAGGGAGGCCAAAGGGTTAGTCAAGGCAGGGAATCTTGGTCAAGAAAGCCTAGCATAATCCGAATTAAAATGCGCACTAAATGATCACGCATCCCTGGGCATTTCAGGATGAGATGTTGAGAGAACTTTTCAGGGCTGGTAATAGATGGTAAACAGAGAAGCAAGACGTTCAAGGTTGAGCCAGGCACCGCGCTGACCTGGCAGCAAGGCATCTAGAGTGAGGTGGAGCTTGCTCCCCGAAAGCAAATGAACAAGGCAAAAAATAAAGGCGTTATCGTCAAGGCGTAAACCGGCATGAAGATCGCATGCCCTGATAAAAGGCAAAAACCTACATGTATCTGCCGTTTATCAAGAGACATCATCACCTTGTCCACCATCAATAATTTTTCCCCAGTGTTGTGGGAGGCACACGCAGACCAGGGGAAACGCCTTGATATCTCCTATCGGAGCTGGGGATGCGATCCCTCTGTGTGAGCCGTTCGACACCCCGCTGTCACGCTGTTCTCGATGCCTGGCCTCGAAATCTTCCGCACTTTCGGGAATGCGAATACCAGTTGCCCATCCATCATCCCAGATGCCAATCACCTTCAACATTTCCCCACGCTCGAGGGAGAATTCGTCGCCCGCTCGTGGTTGGTATGCCCAGAGCGTTGCAACCTTGTCGCCTGGGTGGATATCATCCTGCGAGTAATAGTCCTGGAAAGAAGATAATTGCTCCGACTGTCCACTTGTCAATCCTTCAGGTGATGAGTATTGTCCAATGGTGCCGGAACGAGGCGAGGTGTCGCTCCCTGCACCCGCTAGTACAGAATTACTGGAGAGAGATCCCTGGCGCTTGCCTGTGGTGGGAGGAATCCTCTTTGACATTGCCCCAGGGCTCGCAAAGCCCTCCGAGTCAGAGGAATCACTATACTTAGTGCCACCGAAAAATGCCGCCGAGTTGCGAGAACGTGCGGGTGATGAACTGGGAATCTCTCGTAAAGCGGACATCCTGGCGACGCGCCCCCCAGGAATAGCGGCAAAACCTTTCGGGCTCTCGGGTTGTTGCATTGAGGGCGAACCCTTCCTTTGCGGGTTCGGCCTGTTCAAGGAGCTATCATCCCGGTTCTTACGTCTCTCGCGGCAAAAATAGATGAACCCGAACGCAATCAATGCGGCTATAAGCGCGAACCCAGCAACTGAGCCAATGACAATCCCGGCGATCTGCCCACCCGATAAATCATTACCGGTAGCACCATCCCCCGTCGAGTTGGATGCTGGAGTTGAGGTAAAAATGGGAGACAAGGAAGTCGTTGGCATCGGAATGTTCACACCCTCGCAACGGGTCGCAGCATTCGCATTGACGCAGCAGGAATCTGTCGAATTGGGAGAGCTTGCTGCACAGTATCCGCACAATCCCACGATATTAGAGCGATAACCACACTCCTCCGGCTCATTCTGCGCTCCTGAAATGCACCCAACTGTGATCGAGTCGGCCGGAAGAGCGCAAATAGTGAAGTCTGAGCGAATCTGATCTAGATAATTGCTTCCTCTCTTTGGACAAAACTCGGGGTTTACCACAATCTCTTCTTCGCTTGTCGCCATTAATGCCTGTGTCCTATAGTCAGAGTAAAGTGTTGGCAGATCACCAAAGAAAGAGTACGAACACATGAATCAGCACAAAGAGGTCGCGATTGTTGATCGGATAGGTCGCAATCACTCTTGGAACTTTGAATCAACCCGTTGCAGATAACACTCGCTGTATATCGTGCATAAAAGTCACTGGTATCGGAGAGATTAACCCCCTGGCACCCTAAATACTCGATATATCTAAGTACGAAAGACGTGGTTAGTTGAGTTTGGCTCGCCAGCAGTCAAGGTTCATTAAAAGCATACTTTCGTTGGACAAAAGGTCCTTTGACATAGTTGTTTAGTTCTTTGTCGAATTGCTCCACGTTCGAAACATATTGCATAAACGGGCTGTTCAATCATTAGCCATCATGCTTGGCATTTTCGAGATCAAGAGGGAACAAACAAATCAGAATAGTGACTCGAGTTCGTCGAGACCGATGAAGCATTAAAAGCAGGGCATAGTGTCGAGCCCGACAGCGAAATACAGGTGCCAGACATGGTGGTTCACAGTCGTGTTACTCCTTTAACAACTGGTGTTGGAGCGCAGGGCGATCGATCACAATCAGGGTTCCAATTTCAGCAGGCGAATTCGTCGCAAAATACTGTCATGTTGCTTCGTCCTTCTTTGGTTGATATCTCAGTTTGGTGGGCGCTCGGCTCCAAAAATTCCTCGACCACAGGTCCAACGAGGCGATTATAAACGCGTCAAGCTTTAAAAAAGAGTGGAAGAGACCTCTGTCTCGAGAATAGAAAAGAAGCGAAGGGGCGAAGGGAAAGAAAGGGAAAATGGCCACAGAAGTGGTAGAGAAATGAAGGTAAACGAATGGCAATGTTCCACAGCTGGCGGTTGCAAGAAAAGAGGGACAAAGGGAACACAGGAGGGATCGGAGAGGTTCAAGAGGGAGAGGGAGGAAGAAGTGTGTCGATCGAGGGAGAGGCAGGACTAGGCCAAGGAAGAAGTCAGAGCAGGCTTGACTGTGATTTCCTAGACGGGCTTCGTGTGTTCCTCGACAAGCGGCGCCAACAAAGAGGCAGAGTCAGGAACCCACAGACTTTCCGACAAGCAACGGCACAAAGCAAGGTAAATCACCCCTCAGGCAAGAAAAATTAATAAAAATTCGGAGAAAATAGAGAGAAAAAAAAAAGGGAAAAAAAACCCGGGGGTTTGAATGGAGAAAGGCAGAGTCACAGACGCAAAAGGGGGAACAGATGGCCGGTTTGTCCGTGTGCCTGCACAAAAAGAATCAAATTAAACCCACCTCCACTACTTGCACTAGGCTGTGAGTTAGTTCGACCTCAACTCCGTAAGGTTCGACTGCGTGAATGACAGATTGAGTTAGCCAGGTACGAGAATTGAATTAAATTTGTCCTAGCACCAAAGATCCACTCCCACGCTGTCCGAGAATGAGGGTTGAGACAGCTGATCGCTGGTGTGCTCAGGACTATTACCAATGACAAAGAGATGCCAATTTAAGGCTTACCGAATTATTGAATTACGTATTTAGTTGTAGCTGGGAGTACTATGTACGGTACAGTTCACTCTCCTTCAAGTTGTTCTAGATGCAAGGAGCCAGGGAAGAGGAAGCAGAGATTGCAACCGGAAGGCAAGTCGAGGGTAGATTGCTGGTTTGTGATGAGTACGGCGTTAAATCTTACCAAGGAACTTTAAAGTCGAGAGTCGAGCTCAGGCGGTGATCAATTGACGTGGCCCAGTAGTACTTGCGAGGCCGTTGAAGGTCTCCTCAGAGTGTGTCAGTCGAGGCATTCTTATTAATATCATACAGGTTCAGGTACTTCTACAGGAGTGTACTTCATAGCTGCGGAGGATTTGAATTAATTATGGGTCAGGAGGGGATCGGTGGAACTCAACACGGAAAGAAGTCGAGCCAGGAACTGCTGTTCCCTGGGACTGCAGAGGTAAGCGTACTTGCTTCTCCATGTCTCAACCGTGTTGCTCTCAAGTAAGGAAACCCCCTCCTTTTTATTGTGATTCTCATAATTTTGATACTTCGGGTGAACGAATAACGATCCTGCAAGGGGCGATGCGCGCCTGAGATTACGATTGAACAGATGAGAAATTAGAAATCCTACTCTTATCATTTTTCTGCTAAACTTTGGAGGCCGTTGTTTCGAATCCTGCGGGTTAGTTTGTCCAGCCAGTAGGAGGCTGGACACGACCGTCTCCCGAAATTGGGCTGATCGTTATCAGAACAGCCTCAGACAGCCATCGTGCTAAGAATATCCCTTTGCATCAGGCTTTCTTCCACAGATCTGGACTGGGCGACGTGTTTCGGGATGATTTAATAATCCCATTGCGCTGGAACTGTCCGTGCAGAGGAGGAGGCTCGGGAGTTTTCTTTTTTAAGGTAAAATTGAGTTGGGTATTGTTGGTGGTACTACCTTAGGGCATATTATTTAGTTCTCCTCGTTAGCTCTCTTGTGGCATAATTAATGGTTGATTTCGATTTTCAGGCTCCTTGGTAGCCCTGGCTAGTACTGACTTGTTAAGTAATATTTCTACCTTTCAGCAAACAACCCCATTTCACTTAAAACAGTTACCTTATATTTTTCTACCAGGTCAACTACCAAGGGTCAAAATAATGTCATCCGAGAATATCCAAACTAGAAGCTATACGTCCACCTGGTTTTTTACGCCATTGCAAATTTTCCCCGATCCACCATTCATGTCGCTGAAATCTTCCATCAGAGCGGGACTATGCATTTGGGGAATCTTATAAAAATTGACATTATACTTGTCATGTTCTACCATGATTGATTCACACTGGTGTGTATGATCCTCGAATCTAGGTTTTGAGGTGTATGCATGCGCCATTCAAAAGACCCACTCCTCAATGAAGTTGGTGAGATGTCACATCTACTGATCTACATTCAGGAAGTTGGGTGTCATCAACATTCTCATCAACATCAGCCGACTACTTATCTTCGACTCGAGTCGGGCAGCTTTTTAGATCGAAGATGACCCGATCTACTCCGTAGAACCCCACACCTACGTAACTTAACAATATATTTCCCAGATATGAATATATGAAAGGGTTGAACTATTTCATCCGTCTTGACAGCTTTGGCTAAGCCTCTTCTCGCACGATGAAGGGCAGAATGAGCAAGAGAAAAGTAATAATCTTAAGCATATCTTGGGAAAATGAAGGATAAACTTGCCGCTGAAACATTCCAGGGATTTCTAGAAACACCATTACGCTCTGCGACAAACGGGGATTCTGGCTCGTAGTCTTTGATGCTGCCAATGAAATTCAAGCACTAACTCTTACCATTTCCTGAGCCTTCACCTCTATAGAGTTTAGAATATGTGACTCACGCTGTCTCCCCCAAGTTGAAGTTTTGTGTTGGAATGACTTGGAAGTCAACAAAGACATATTCTTGTTGGTCGCCCGGCCATGTATGTGCCAAGTTCAAACACTTCCCAAGTCATTTACAGTCTCGAAGCTGAGCTCAAGACTCAGTATCTGCCTCTCCTCAACTGTTATTACATCTCGTACAATACAGGGAACCATCGATGTTTGGAATTGATATTCAACAAGGCGTTGCTGAGGTCAGGTGACCTGATCGACGTCATCTGATTTTGGGGCTGAACAGGCATCCACTTATCGTCATAATTCAGTAGACTCTCCTGGATCAATCAATACCTCACTCACGTTTGGAAATTTTGTCTGCCAACTGATCCAAATAAATACACGCCTTGCTGCTACCACTAGCTTGGACCTTTACATGATTAGGGCCCCCCCTAGACTGTGACAGTTCTACCATCGCAATCATGTGTGGTTCAGATATTTTCCTTGGGATTCTTGCAGTGTTCTTCCCTCCCGTTGCAGGTGAGTGCAGCCTTAGTATTCGACTTGTGAATCCATGCTAATCAATTTCCATCCAGTGTGGATTAAAGTAGGCATTTGTACGGCGGATTCCATCATCAACCTTGCTCTTTGCTGCCTCGGCTATGTGCCTGGTCTCCTGCATGCCTGGTACATAATTCTCAAGTATCCCGAGCCCGACTACGATAATCCAGCGTACGAACCGGTCCCTGGTCGGGGAGGGGATGTTGAAAATGGGCATGTAACCTACTACTATGTTTCCCACCAGGCGCCCCGACACCCATCCCAGAGAGGATATGGTACTTTAGGGCAGGAACAATCTCAAGACCAGCAGTCCCAGTCTCAACAACAGGCGCCGGGGGATGGAGCTGCCGGTAGTAGCAGCCAGGCTCAGGATGAATCTCGACCTCCCCCTACATATGCAGAAGCCGTCAAGGGCGACCACAAGGTGCAGTCCGATGAATAAGGAACTCGCATTGATTCACTGCGATACTATCCCCTCTCTGAACCTAACGCATATTATTATAATGCGGAAATCATATCACATTACTCTCTCCCCTCGAATACATAACTCCCCGAAATACCCTAGGCCATGAAAATGGCCATTTATAATGAAGTTTACGTTGCTGTTTTGTTACGCCCTAAATTTTTTCTTTTCACAATGATTAGGAGTTTTTATGCAGCAGTAACTGACCGTTATTGAGCGAAACATCCAAAAAAAAGAAGAAAAAGAAAACCATACATCTGTTTATTTTCAAACATGATATTATAGCGGAGTTTCAAGGCATCTTTGAAAGACAACTACAAATTAGTTTAGTTTCCGAAGTGAAAATCATCAATAAAAACACTAAATTTGCTTATAACTTTAGAGGAAGTATTATATTATTTCCCATTTACCTTAAATGGCCTGTAATTCTGTCTGTTCTGGGTGCTCCAGTGTCCCACTCCCAGCCTAGTAGTCACACATGAGGCTGGCGGGCGGCTCTACGAAACCCGCCCACTTCCCTTTCTCCGCCTGGCCTTCCCGATCTCAGCGAAGCAGAGAGCCAGGAGCTTGTCTGCACCTAGTGGCACTTCATTGCAACCATGCAGTCTATGCCATTGCTGCTTCGGCAGTCTTTCCGATCAAGGTCCAACCTGACAAAAACAAATCGCAGTATCTGGACACCGCTTGTACCGCCTGCTGGTGCCAAAGCATTTACCGGCAAAGAGCCCTCATGGCGCAACTTCTCAGTTTGTTTACAATGCCAATTCCGAACGCAACATACCAGCCTCCTATCGGACGGAATCACTAAACCAACGGATGCAAAAACCGAACAGAAGCCCAAAGATGCAGAGCCTGTTATCCATTTACCGGGCGGGACTCAAACTCTTGAGACGAATGCGGGGAGTGACCACCAGTCTCCCCACGCCGCGGAGACAGCCCCCAAACCAGAAGGAGAAGGGAAAGAACAGATAGATTCGAATAGGACGGAAAAAGGGGGGCTTCCGTCCTACATAGAGAACCGCCGGTCGCAGTTCTCCAAGCAGTTCACCACCATGATGGATAACCTTCAGTCGAATGTCTTCGTGGCAGGGCAACGATTGAATGACTTGACCGGGTATTCGTCAATTGAAGCACTCAAGAAAGATATCCACGGACAAGGTACGGGACAAAAATGCTCTACTATACGTTTTACTTGAGCTGTCAAACTTATTATGGGCTTTCATGCTGATCCGTCTTTTTCCGAATCGTACAGAGGCAGGACTCCGAGCCGCTCGACTCCAAGTCCGAACAGCCAAAGATGCCTACGCCGCTGCCATAAACCGACGATCCGCATCCCAACGAGAAGTTAACGAGCTCCTACAACGCAAACATGCCTGGTCCCCCGCTGACCTGGAACGGTTCACGCACTTATACCGAAATGACCACACCAACGAGGTAGCCGAGAATGAGGCACAGGAAGCGCTGTCCTCAGCAGAACGCGAGTCTGAAGAGGCCGCAGCACAATTGATGAAAAAAATACTCTCTCGTTACCACGAGGAACAGGTTTGGTCGGACAAGATTCGCCGGATGAGCACATGGGGGACATGGGGTCTGATGGGCATGAATGTTCTCCTCTTCCTTATTTTCCAGATCGGCGTGGAACCGTGGCGGCGCAAGAGACTCGTTAAGGGATTTGAAGACAAGGTCATCGAAGCTATTGAGAAGGAAAAAGCCACCAACCATGCGCAGCTTCTGGCTGCGGTTGGTAGTGCCTCTGCCGCCCAAGAAACTACCGCTAACACTACCCCGGCACCCGAAAGCTCATCCACTGCGAACCCAGTTGGTGAAACCGCCAGTACGGACTTCGTTACTGCTGCTGCTACAGACGCTATACCTGTCGAGACAGCCAGCGCTGTAGAATCCTACAAGCCACCTCCACTCCAGTTCCCACCCTCTGGCACCAACGTTGAATCGTGGCGTCAGTATCTGCACGATCTTTTCAGTGAACGCTCGGTAGTCGTTACGCAACGAGATCTCTCTACCGTCGCTCTTACAAGTGCTGCAGCCGGGGCTGCGGTGACTGGTTTAATACTTGCTCTCATTCGCCCAAGGTGAACTTGAGAACAAGCCCATTATATATGTCTATAGCAGGTATTATCGATCATGTAATAATATTGTACAGATTCGGAAGTATAGAGATCATGGGATAGACTTTTTCTTTCTATTCGGTGGAATTGATAGCTTCTTCACTCTTGGGCTGTTTATAGTTGTGATATTACCTTCATCTTACCAGGTAGGTACATTACAGGGAGTCGAACCAGGAAGTATATATAGCACATAGGAAATAAGACATTGACTATATGAAGCAAAAAGGAAACTTTAGCAAAATACATGTACCTAACCCCACATACAAACATCACCACGCCTGTATGTCCATCACCACTGGGGGCTCCCAGATCAACCATGGAGATTTCCAAAACTCTCTCTCAAGAGCAGAAGAGGGGTAGAGTGACAACAAAAGGTCTATACGCAAACAAAAAATTGAACCTTGTAAGCAGAGAGTGTACAGGCTCTATGAGCGGAGCAGGTTTGAAAATAATAGAACAAAAAAGGCTCAGTTTTTTGGGCGGTCAATATTAAAACAAGGTTCCCTTCTAATCTTGACAAAGACAGGGGAGGAGGAGATTTCATCTAAAAGCAACAAACCTTTTCCCACTTTGTATCCTCCCCCGGTTCCGGTCTTTCGGTCTTTCGGTCTTTCCGTCCCCTTCATTTCTCAACCGGTTTCAACACAGTCGCTACTCGAAAAAAAAAAAGAGATGGGAATATATGGGTTGTGTTTTCTTCTTCTGTACGTTTAACCGATGACAAGGGTCTCCTCATCGGGGAAGCTGTACTGAGGAACCTCGAGGTTGAGGGGAGCGGGACCCTTCCTGATACGGCCGGAGATATCATAGTGAGAACCGTGGCAGGGGCAGAACCAGCCGCCAAAGTCACCGGATTCACCGATTGGGACACAACCAAGGTGAGTGCAGACACCTGAACGGAAGGGAAAATCAAACGGTTAGATGGCTGCGAACTGACAAAGGCATCATACGGGAGGATGCGGTCGTAACTTACCAAGCATGACAAGCCACTCGGCCTTCTGGACACGCTCCTCATCGGATTGAGGATCACGGAGGGTCTTCCAGTCGATCTCCTGGGCCTCGCTGATTTCATCCTGGGTGCGGTGACGGATGAAAACGGGCTTTCCACGCCATTTGATAATAACCTGGTGGGTAGCCCAAGTTAGCCAGGGATTGCGATGATAAAAAAAAATGGCGGAATTAGCCATTCTACACAGGACCAGATACTCACATTCTTGCCCTCAGGGATCGTGGCAAGGCCAATCTCAACCTTAGCCTGAGCGAGAACGTCGGCAGAAGCGGACATGTTGACTAGGAAGTCTGTTTGTAGAATCGCATATCAGCAATCTGATTTCAGCATGATAGCACCCTTAATCCACCCATTGCTCTACAACGTCATGTTCTCCTAATTCTCCCAGCAATTTCCCATATCCTGCGCCAATATCAAGGGTTTCATGGAAACCTACCCTGAACGGTAGCCTTGGCACCGACAGCGGAGGCCAGACCGAGGGATCCAGCCATGAAGTAGGAGAAGACCTGGTTGGAGCGGGGGGACTTCTTGGAGGAGTATTTGCTGAAATCGGGGATCTTTAGGGTCGAGTCCTTGGAGGTACCGAAGGGGCTGTCAAAGGTCGAGCCATTGCGCTGTTGGCAAGAAGCGATGGCGGCGCGCGAGGTGGTGGTCAGTTGTTGCCGGGCGCACGAGCGCAGCAGAGAGCTGGAAGCGGCGGAGAGAGACATGGCGAGGAAGCAATTGCGGGTCAATTGCAGAGGAGAACGACCGTTGGAGGGGGGATGGACGGGGAGGAGAAGCGGACGAGGGAGGATTTTCCTGAACGGATGAGGTTGAAGTCGGAGGCCCGGCATACGGAAAGTCGAACCAGAGCTTTCGCTACGACAAGCGATCGGAATCACGGGGCATCTCATTGGCTCCTGCGGCCCACGCCAGATCCGGTTCTTAGTCACGGCCTACCATTTGACGTTTCTCTGATGATTTCGTGACAGAGTATGTGATTTATTTTGTTTAAATAAGTTCTTATTTGGAATCGATTGATCGTTATTGTGGGAGTGTTTATTAGATTTTTTTGATAATTTCTTTTCCCCTACTTGGAATCGTCCCTCCTTCTTTGCCAACTTGTGAGGGCGGCTCCGAAATCACCCACTGCAGCATTTTGTTCCTTATCGTCTGAGGTATGGTATGAATTGAATCCAGTATCCAGAAAGAAAAATACAAACAAGAATTATCAATGCCTCCCAAATATCCATAGCTCTCAAAACGCCTTCAGTTAACTCCCAGATCCTTTTATCTATTTCCATCATTGATCCGCCATCTCCACGTCTTCATCTCCGTTCTGCGAGTTAGCGGGCCTGTCGACCAACATTGTGACGGTGGGAGGTCGAGGACCTCGTGGTGTTAACGACTTGTCGTCTGTTGGCTGAGCCTTAATCTTGTCTTCGTTTGTATCAGCACCTGATGGAATAGATCCATTCAAAGTGCGTTGTCCTTTCTCGATGCCAGCTTCCTTGGATGATTCCTTTGCTCGCTTTTCCTTGAATTGTTTATACGTCGTTGTCTTCGGGATAACATCTGCGAGGAATTCTAGATTATCGATACGCGAAACCGCCGTAGCTGTAAACCGTTGCTGTCAGCATACCACTCCTGTACTATTTGGTGGCCAGGGTTTCGAACTGACCGAGATCTTTGTACTGAATAGTTTTCCGTGGTTTCCGTTCGGACTTGACGACATTGTGTCCTTGTTCTGTGAGGTATTGGATAAAAATTTCCTGGAACATCTTAGCTTAAACTGTCTAGGGAAGCTGTGATGGGACAGGCGAATCACTAACTGTGGCCATTGCGACGACAAACGTAGCATTACTTGAACATTGTACAATATCCTCGTCAAGTTGAATGATCTTTCTGATACGAGAAACTGAAGAATGAGAAAATAATTAGCAAATATATAGCTTGACAATGGGTTTTGCACGTACTGGGAAGAGCACTTTGACCAGTGATTTCGGTGGCGGAGGAGTGCTCAGGCGTGGACTTGATATCTTTGGCTGGCATCGCGAGGGTCGCGCCGGAAAGACAGCTGCGATGAATTGGTTTAGGTGAAGATGGAATCGGAAATTAGAACGAGATATGATACGCGCCTCGACAATGCAGCTTGAGGTTTTGAGAGTCTTGTATATTGTGAGATAAGAAGGATATTGGGAGGGGTTTGGAGGAAAAGATAATGGCGCGTGCAGCGTTGAAATCTACCACCACGCGTGGCGGGCCATCCATTTAGAGCAGTAATACGGAAGCAGCTCAATAATTACGTCGGCCCATGTTCACGACATTATTATAAGGTTTCCCAGAGCAAGAATATGAAGAAGCCCCTATATTTCAGATCTAATTTACCACCAGCTATAATTGTAACCATTCTTTCTATCTCAGGTGCGTTTTCTTTGAACAGCTCATCTTCGCTGTTGTTGAACGTGGGAAGACTGTCCAAGACTCCGAGTCCGCCTTCCCTTATCTCACGTGGGCGGCCGCGTATCCAATTAATGCTTGCGGGCTGCGGATGCCCAGCTTCTGCTCCTCTTCCCCCAAGACCCCAGCTATGCTCCACCGATCGCAGGATCAACTGAGGCTATGAGCTCAATGCCGGCCTCCCCTGCTCCTCCTCGCTCTCCCTCTATCTTGTCTGAGCGACGGATTTGGCGCACTTTCTCTGGTCTCTCATTGTCATCGCAGCGCCCGAATGACGGCCAGGCTCCTGTGGTTACAGAGGAGATCAACGAAATCAAACGATACGAAGATTTTACGACTATTGACTGGGTCCAAGACGCCGTTCACGAACAAGCACGACGGAGAGCGAAACGACGAGATGGAACTGGATTTTGGGATCAGGAAGGAACCTTTAAATGGAGACAGAAAGTGCGGGAGTCCTACGATGCTGGACAAGCTTGGCTGGTTATCACGCTTGTTGGCGCTGCGATAGGGTTAATCTCTGCTGTTCTGAATATTATCACCGAGTGGTTGTCGGATATCAAGCTTGGCCGTTGCACGACGGCGTTCTACCTCAATGAGCAGTTTTGCTGTTGGGGTGCTGAGGGAGGTACGTTGCCCTGTTGGCTTCCAAAGCTGTTAGATTCCGTTTCTGATTGCTTGTCTATAGGTTGTCCCGAGTGGAGGCCTTGGACCTCTTATTGGGTAGTAAACTACTTCCTATATTTTTTCTATGCGGTACTTTGAACCTACCCCCCTATGAAGCTGCGTAGCCAGGGCTAATTCAGACCGACAACAGATTCTCTTCGCCTTTATGGCCGCAAAACTCGTGAAGTCATTCGCACCATATGCCGCCGGGTCTGGGATCTCCGAGATAAAATGTATTATTGCTGGGTTCGTTATGAAGGGTTTCCTAGGCGGGTGGACACTGCTTATCAAGTCGATTGCTCTACCGCTGGCAATCGCATCTGGTCTTTCTGTGGGTAAAGAGGGGCCGAGTGTTCACTTTGCGGTCTGTGCAGGCAATGTCATCTCGCGGTTTTTCCCCAAATATAAGCGCAATGCATCAAAAACTAGGGAAGTCCTGACTGCGACCGCGGCAGCTGGTGTGGCTGTTGCCTTCGGAAGTCCGATTGGTGGCGTGCTTTTCTCTCTTGAGGTCTGTTCCTCCTGAACCTGCATTTGCAAGTGAATAAAAGGCTGACTTATGTACAGGAAGTGGCGTCTTATTTCCCCTTAAAAACGCTCTGGCGCAGCTACTTCTGTGCCTTGGTTGCGACTGGCGTGCTAGCGGTATGGCTTCAAACTCTTTTAAACAGGATTTTATACTGATATAACTAGGTGATGAATCCTTTTAGGACAGGGCAACTGGTCATGTTCCAGGTTCAATACGACCGGACATGGCACTTCTTCGAATTAATATTCTTTATTTTTCTTGGTATCTTCGGCGGGTTGTATGGAGCGCTTGTCATTAAGTGGAATCTTCGTGTCCAGGCATTCCGAAAGAAGTACCTCTCGCAACATGCTGTGATGGAATCAGTAATCCTGGCTGCCATAACCGCGGTTATCTGTTTCCCAAATATGTTTTTGAAGATCAACATGACGGAGATGATGGAAATTTTGTTCCAGGAATGCAAAGGGGGCCACGATTACCATGACCTTTGCGAGTGAGTCCTCTTGGGACTAAATGTTCTGCGTATCACTAACGGAGACATCAGGCCCAAACGCCGGTGGACAATGGTCGCTTCGTTAGCCATTGCTACCGTGCTCCGAGTCCTTCTGGTTATCATATCCTATGGCTGCAAGGTTCCTGCTGGGATTTTCGTGCCGTCGATGGCTATCGGAGCGTCTTTCGGCCGCATGGTCGGAATTCTTGTTCAAGCCTTACACGAGTCCTTCCCGGACTCGAAGTTCTTTTCTTCTTGCGAGCCAGATGTTCCGTGCATCACACCGGGCACCTACGCCTTCTTGGGAGCTGGAGCAGCTCTGAGTGGGATCATGCACCTAACCATTTCGGTGACGGTGATTATGTTTGAATTAACTGGTGCCTTGACCTATATCCTTCCTACAATGGTGCGTCTTCATACATTGAACGTGACACTGGACGTGGCTAACGTTTTTTAGATTGTGGTAGGCGTCACGAAGGCTGTTGGGGACCGCTTTGGAAATGGCGGTATTGCGGACCGTATGATCTGGGCCAACGGCTTCCCCTTCCTAGATAATAAGGAAGATCATGTCTTCAATGTGCCTGTCTCCCATGCGATGACGGCTGAGCCCGTGTCACTCCCTGCATCTGACTTCCCCGTGCGTGAAGCGGAGCACCTTCTGAACGACAACAAATTCCAAGGCTTCCCCATCGTTGAAGATCGTTCGAACAAGATACTGGTGGGGTACATTGGCCGCACAGAGCTCCGCTATGCCATTGACCGGGCAAGAATGGAAGGCATGCTCTCTCCGAATGCTAAATGTGTGTTCACAAAGGAAGCTGCTGAGGCTTCAGTCGCACGGCGGGCGTCTACCTCCTCGAGACATCTCGCTCCAGACACGTTCGATGCTATTCAGAATAGTGCCGGGGCCAATTACGTGGACTTTAGCAGATACGTCGATCACACGCCGCTGACGGTCCATCCTCGTCTCCCGCTCGAAACTGTGATGGAAATCTTCAAGAAGATGGGCCCTCGCGTCATCCTGGCCGAGCATCGTGGTCGACTGGCGGGCCTTGTCACAGTCAAGGACTGTCTCAAGTACCAGTTCAAGGTGGAAGCCGAGGAGCAAGCGCTGGCTGCAGCCAACGCGTCTGATTACCCGCTTGGAGCGCACCTCGCCGGGAAAAACCACGACCCGCTTGAGGAAAGAATCTGGGAATTCATGCAGAAGCTTGGCTCAAAGCTGCCCTCATGGCCGGGACAAGGTCGGGAACAAGATACTCGACCGCCCCCGCCAGATGAGCGAGCAGTCCCAACCTCGTCCTCCGCTATTTTACACGGAACGGAAGACCTCGACGATCATGATGCAGTGCTAGAATTAGAAGAGAGACCGTAAATAAACACCGCCCTCTTTCCTTTCCGCTTTGTATCATACAGAGATAGAACCAATTTTACAACTCCAGAACCAACGATCAGACATCCTCTATCTATTCGTATATCTATTCAATCTCCTTCCAAAATAATCTCATCCCATATACAAACCCAAATATACACACACCAAAGAACCCATAAACCAACAAACAAAAAAGAGAAATATAAGTAAAAAAAAAAAAAAAAAAACTAATCCGACGAATCCCTCATCCCTACCAAAATACACCCACCCCCCATCATCGCCGCCCCCAACCACCAAAGCCCACCAACCTTCTCCCGAAAGACCACCATCCCCAGGACCGCCGTGATAAGGAAATTCGCCGACGTATTGGTAATCGACACTTTAGTCGTGGACGGGGCGGCCGTCAACGCCCGCGTAAACAGGGCCCACATGATGAAATTGCACAGGAAGTTTAGACCCAGGCAGATCTAATTCCCAATGTCAGCATACATAGGTACCTTGTACATAATCCATGCTTTTCCATTTCTCTTTATTCTCGAGAGAATAAAAAAATAGGAAAGGGGAGGGGGGGGGAAAGAGACTCACTCCTCGAATAATCAACACCAGAAACGGGTGATCTTCGCTCGCGCCGAAGAGGTGCAGGATGCCATTTGCGAATGCGCTGGTTTGTTCGTCCGTTGTGCTAGAAGATTTCTTCATTAGTTTTTCTGGACCGCCTACTGGTATCTTGGGTAGGGAGGTATATGGGAAGGTAAGTTGGAACGTGGGAAGGGGAGGAGGGTACAGTTTCGCGAATAGTCCATTGAAGGCCGCAAAGGCTCCGCTTGCGAGGGCGAGGAGGACCCAGCGGGATTGTGCCGTCGTGGGTTGTTGTGGTTGTTGTTGTTGGGTTGGTTGGCTCATGGTTTATAATTAAGTATGTATCTTTTTTTATCTTAATCTTAACTTTGCATGCTTCCTGTGTTTCTTTTTCTGGTCGGTTGATTTGATTGGGTGTGGGTTGGCTTGTTGGCTGGGGGGATTGTGGTTTGGTTTGGGTTGGGTTTGAGGTTATTTTGTTCGTTCATCTTATGGGGATGAAGCCGAGCTTAGCTGATCTGTGCCAAGTATTAGTCTTTTCCCTACTCTGTCCAACAACTACGCCATCCATGTACTGATAGGTATAGATAAGTAAAGTAGCTGTTAAGCATGGAAGAACAGCCATGTACTCTATTTTATACTTGATTAACAGAGGGTAATCTATGCATCCCCTTGCCAAGGTCTTAAGGCGAAAGCCGCTGAATCCGCCATTTATAAGTCAACTCATCTGACCCATGAATCCTCACATACCGGAATCGATCATGCAAGCGACTCTTCCGGCCCTGCCAGAACTCTACAGACTCCGGGATCAACCGTACCCCACCCCAGAACGGCGGTAGCGGGATATCCTTTGTGTTCGCGAACCGCGCCTCGATCTCCTGCACCCTCTTTTCCAGTAGCTCCCGGCCGTCGTCGATATCCGTCTCGTTCACATCGCTCGGGATATCCGGGTAAACAATTGAGTCAACCCCGGGCCCTAGGCTCTTCCGTCGGCGGTCGATGAGCGTCGCCGGCTCCGCAGACCAGAGCGCCTTACTCTGCCAGCTTGCCCACCCGCCGACCTGACTACCCCGTTCTCTCGTCCGCCAGTACAGCTCGCTCTCCTCGCGGCTCAGCGGCTCGAGCATACCCTCAATCCGTACCTGGCGTTCTAGCGCCGACCAGCAGAATGTCAGCGCGGCCCACTTGTTACCCTGTTGTAGATCCTCTAGCAGGTTCTCGTCCTGGCCTGGGATAGGCATCGCTTCGGGGAAGCTATCCTCCGCGTCGCCGCCATTGGAGGAGGAACCGAAGACCTGTCCGCCTTTGCCTTCACGACTGCCCCAGTTACTGTAGACTACCCAGCCCTTTTCGTCTAGTTCCTTGAGATACACGATGCGGGCGCTCACGCGGCCGGAAGGCAGAGACGCCGTAGCCAGGGTACATGTCTCTGGTGCGGAGGAGGGCGAAAGTCGCGGGTCACGGAACCAGGAGTGGAATTGGTACAAGGGGTTGGTCGGGTGGAGCTGAGAGATTGTGAGAGGGGGGTTGCTCTCGAATTGGTGAGCGCGTGCCGGGTGAGACACGACCTGGTTATCCATGGCGGTAGTGGGAGTCATAGTTTCGGCTCGAAGGGCTTCTGCAACAAGACGAGAGGCCGGGGTTATCACTGACAAGGGAGCTGGGATGCCGGACTGTGGTGTTTTAGGCTCAGGTGTGGGTGCAATGTCTCCGGGAGCAACTGAGAGACAGGGAAACAGCGTAGTTTAGCAGTTGGTCTTTGGGATTGCTTATTGAATATGCGATCACATACAGATTAGCTTCTTGGGACGCTTTGCGTCTTGACTCTGGGGATTGGCCCCTACTGTTGACCTGGGATGATCCATGGCGGAGCGATGCAAGAAAGTAGGACTGTAATGGCGTCGAATGGAACAGCTGCGGGTTGGCAAGCGATGGGCTGTATTTACCAGCCGCTTGTGACTCATAGAAGAGGAAGCAGTCCTAAACTGAATCGATTAAAAAGATAAAAATACCAGGCGAGAAGTTAATTCAGGTGGGATGACATGATGCTTTGGGGGGCAAGTGTGGGGGGAACAAGCTCGGCGGACACGGCGGATCTCACCCAATCGGCATATGACGCACTTGACCTAGAGAGAGAATCCAATGCCCTTTCACCGAGTATTATTATCTACTGTTTGGGTGGAAAACAAGTATTGTGAATGTCTTGAGTTGGGAGTCTCTATCGAACAAAAAAAATATGAACATATATCCAAGCCCCAGAAAGGAAATGAACATCAATGGTATATGTACAGCTGGGGCCAAATCCAAAAATTTTCCATATCAACGCCATAAACCACCCGCTAAATGCTAACCCGTATACCTAAAAAAGGAAACCGAGATGACCCATTGGCAATCAAGTTGCTTCCCAATACCTATGCAAAGACCATCGCGCTGGAAACAGCCAGAAAAAAAAAGGGTCCAGCCCTTGATTAACGAAAATATTTTCCAGTCCAAGGATTTTTGAATCTGTTTGAAACGAAGAAGCAACTTCATCGAAAGTTTTGAAACCACCGGCTTACAGTGCAGCCGCAACTGCACCGTTGCCAACAAGGTCCGAAATCTTTTGTGCGACAGCGGTAGGATATCCGCGGGAAAGCATCTCTTGCACGGTGCGAGAGGCTCCCTCGTGTTCCTCAGCTGCCAAAAACGCACGAGTCATGGCCTCATACGTACTAGGCTCGCGTTTGTCAAGGCCAACGCTGTCGTAGACAGCCTTTGCCTTGGCAACGTTGCCCTCCGTCGCCCACCCATGAATGAGAGTGTTCGCGATGTACGCAGTGAGCTCCACACCACGGCTGGCCATATCGCTGACAATTGCCTCAGTCTGGGCAACCTGGTGGTTGGCGACCATGGACTCAAGGAGTGCCTGGTACAGACATGGTTGCATGCGCACTCTGGGGTTGGAAGCAACAGACTTAAACACCTCATGAGCGGTTTCCATGTCGTGCATAACGCATCCCTTCGCATGGATGAGTGACGCGTAGTGCACGGCCTCCGGCTCCTGTCCAGAAGCCTTGATAGACTCAAGGACCTTTTCAGCTGCGTTCATGTCGACAGGTTCCAAGGAAGCATGTGCGTCAATGAGAAGCTTGTAAGTGTGCATAGTAGGTTTGATGTTGCGGCTCAGCATGCGCTCATAATACGCAAGGACCTTGGTGCGGTCCCGCTTTGTGTTGAGGAAATACTGAATCATGGAGTTATATGGTGCAGGTCGAGGCTTGTAGTTAGGCATGGACTCCATCTCCTCGAACATTTCTTCAGCGAAACGTTCATCGCTAACACGGCAGAGGGCGTTGACGATAGTTCCGTAAGTGACACTGGTCGGGCGGACGTTGTTGGCACGCATTTCGGCAAAATATTGGAGGCAGTCGTCGATACGGCGGGCCTTGCCAAGCTTGCCAATGAGGGCATTGTATAGGAATGACGTGGGCTCAACACCTTCTGCAATGGCACGGTGGAAGATCTTCAAGGCCTCTGTCGCTTCGTCAAATGTCTTGGTTGATTCCTTCAGTGTGGTGATGTAAAGACCAAAAGTATTGGCGGATGGGGCAGACCCAAGCTCAGAAAGCTCAGTGTGATACTTGGCAGCTAGGCCGCGATCGCCTAGGGTCAGGCAAGAAGCAACCATGGCATCAAGAATTGAGGTCCAGCCGTATTTGACAGCCTTGTACTGAGGAAGAAGAGGGACATCGCGTCTGGCCATGCTGAGAACCTCGTGGACCAAGTCCATACGGTTGACCTTGGCGGCGGCGGTGATGAGCTTGGCGTAGGTGATGTAGCGCGGGTGTCGACCAGCGCGTCGCATGTTCCTGAGACGAGAGAGAGCCTCTTTCAAGTGCGACTCTAGGCGGCCGTGCGTATTCTCCAGATCCTCAGCAATCATCGCTGAGCCTCGGAAATCAGTGGCATAGGCGTAAGGGTCAAAGGCGTCCTCGCTTGGCGGGGAGCTGGTGCTTGACAGCTCAGAAACCGGGGTACGGGGAGCAGATACGAAAGATGAAGGGCTAGAAGTTACCCCAAGATAATTATGCCATCTCTTGACCATGTCAGGCCGGCTGTTGAACAGCTTGCCGACAGCCTGGTCAACCAGAGTGACGGTGGTGGAATCCAGGGCGAGTCCAGTTGCCAAAGCGATATCGAGCATATGGGCAAAGCGAATTGGATGGGCCACATCGAAAGACATGGAGGTACTATTTACCAGCATGCCAGCTTGGATCTGAAGGGCGAGGGCAAGGTCGCGCGGGTGAAGCTGGGAAATCTCGATGGGTCCAAGGCTAGCGACGGCGTGTTCGGCAATAGGGGAAACCAGTCCCCCATTCTCAATCATCAACCAAAGGAGGGACATGGAGGCCTGAGGGGGTAACACAGCCGCGCTTTGGATAAGGACGCGACCGATGAGGTGTATGCTTTCGTTGATATGCTCTCGGACAGAGTTGGAAGACGGGTTGTTGGCACTGGCACTGCGAATACGGGTGAACATATTTCGTGCCTCGAACGAGGCCTCTTCGATCTGACCACTCTTCAGCAGAGCAACAGCATACATAACCGTCGGCTGAACCATGCCCGGGGTTGCCTGACCCACTGTGCTTAACATCGACCATAGAGGTCGGGCGGCTGACACATCGCCTCGTCGCACATGCAGGGCTAGCATTGAAACAGCAGGGTTCTGTCGGGTGGTTATGTCCGTTGGGAGACTATCGTACGCTTCGGAAGCAGTCTTCAGATTACCCGAATCGGCCGCGGCTATGCAGATCTGGGACATGGCATGATCAAGGGCACCATCACGCAATCGGGTCTTGGCTTGCGCAAGCGCCTGTTCATGTCGACCAGATTTGAGAGCTTGCTGCACCAGTGCATCATGAACGATAACAGACTCCATTGCACCCTGTCGAGCTTCACGGTTCTCCGTAACCTCATTAAATGAGGTACGGATTCGCTCGAGGAAACGCATCGCATTCTCCTCCTTGCCACAAGAAATGTATGCCTTGATCAAAGCGGCGTAAACCTGGCCATCCAGGCGCTGGACAATGCTGAACGTGCCGTTATCGTCAGAAACAGCAAGAGATCTGTATTCGTTGTAGCACTCGACAGCGCTCCTCAGATCACTAGCAGCTGCAAAGGCCTCAATCATCGACGGGAAAATGGACGCGTGAGGAGTCACTTTATGAGATTCCATGTGAGCATACACGCGAATCATCGCTTCAACGTGTCCCTCTGTTGCGCATGCGGTGATGAGATAACGGTAGGTGTCTAGAGGAAATACGAGAGACCCGTGCCGAGCGGTAGCTGTATCGAACAATTTCATCGCAATTCTGAGAGACTCGTCTTCAGCAAGAATAGCCCTCTCCAGCTCACTCGAGTGCAGCATGAATTTGCCAGGCTCTTCCATTCCTCCATATCGCGCCCGCTCCAGCTCCAACACTTCCATCGCCTTGAGAGCATCGTGGGCACGCGTGACAAAGAGCTGAACAAGCATCTGATAGGTCTGTTCATCGGGAATTACCCTGCGACGAAGCATATCGGAATAGACATCCAGAGCTTTCGGGATCGCCTGAGACAAGTCATCGTGGAGTTTGATGGCGGACTCCAGCAGGGCATTGTAGGCCCCAACGGTTGGCGTGAGGCCATCTCGGAGGAGGTTTGCGAAAGCTGCTGGAATGTCGGCGTACTTATTAGCTGAGGCTAGTTCCACGATCTTCTCAGAAGCAAGACGGGCTTCTTCCGAGGCAAAATCCTCAACTGCAGCCACATCGGCTGGCAGATCAGGGAAGGCTTCGGTGGCATTGTCGTCTCGCGCCTCTGCCTCCTCCGCTTGGGCTTGCTCCTCTTGGATCTGAATTTCCCGAGCCACTGCCTCCTCGACCTTGGCACTAACATCGGCATTAGCTGAGGCCTTTGTGAGGTGCGGCGAACGGTGGAAATCAGCGTCTGCGTCAAGACCCTCGCCTTCATTTTGCTTTCCCGTTACTTCCTCCGGTGTAGGCTTCCACCCGATTCTCCTTTTCCGCTGTAGCTGTTTCCAGTCGCTGTCATCACCGGTCTGCTGGGCTTGCTGCCATGCTGCATAGTAGGCAGCTAAACCGCCATCACCAGACCCTGAACCACCCTGACTGGCCTTGGCGCCAGCACCTGAGGAGCTCGAAGGTTGAAAGACATGCTGAAGTTGAGTAGTCCGGGAGAATTTCGCGGGTTGGGTAGATGCGAGGTGATTAAGGGTAGTAGAAGACGCGTAGGACGACTGAGATGCGGCGACTACGGATTGAGCATAGCCATGAGTAAAGGCTTTAGTGAAACTCTGACGCGCGATATGGGTAAACGGCTTGAAAACCATTTATCTTGCGGGCGACCTCTTCAGAGGGAAGAGGTAAGGCTGTTGAGGAGAACGCGTTAGACTGGGGATATATTTTTTTCCCTTCCATGCAGGTGTCAAGGGAGTCTACCTTGTAATCAAAATGAAGCGAATGAAGCAGGTTCATTTGACGACTGTCTGTCGTCAAAGGAACGCGCGAGATAAAGGGGGGGATAAAAGAGAGGTGAGGATAGAAAAATCGAGAGAAAAGACGAAAAACGTCAGAGGTAGATTGAATATGGCAGACAGATGATGATCAATCCAGAATACGGGAGGAAAAGATGGATATTTCAAGAAATGGGAGAGACCGATCTGGTCAGCTGAAACGGGTTAGCGTAGATCCCGAGAATATTCCGTACTTTTCGACGCCGCCAATGGAAAACCGCTCAAATAAGGGGAAGTTCGGGCCAAGTTTTCTGGATTTTGTTCCAGAAAAATGGTTTCAGAAAAAAAAAATCTACTCTCTGCATCTGTTTCGCGTATGTAAAGTAAATACAGGGGATAGCGGAATTCAGTATCGTACCTAGGTAGCTCTACACGTCAACAATGGCAATAATGCTGAATTCAGGCCATGTCAACTTCTCACATTACTATCAACTTGAGTATCAATGACAAAACTGCAGAGAATTTTGCATCTTTCCAGCTCACAAGACACCCCGTTTCCAAGGATCAAGAGCATAACGTCAGATTCTCGAGGCGTTTTCAAGTTGTTGCCTTAAGACCGTAAAGTTTTTCGATGAACTGGAGAGTCTTAAAGACGAGGTCAGGTGGTCGCACAGCCCCAGATTTCCGTGATTGTCCAATCGGCAGGCAGGGGGCACTGGGGCCGTAGGGAAGAACAGGAGCGGGATCTCTGGGTTCCTGAAATCCCTTGACAGAAGTGGAGGGAAGCCGTGGCTCTGACTCACGTTGGTTCCGGCTCTTTTTCTTCGCTGCTCGCTGAGACCGGACTTTAAGCTGCCTTCCCCGCGCTTACAACCGGATTTCCGACCGACCGAGTGGCCGAGCGGCTTTGATGCCTTCCGTTCTGGCCTGAGGCATGCATCCCCTTCGTGAAGACATCCAAGATCCCCACCTCTGTACTCTGGGCCATCACTACTTATCGATAGAATCATGTTCTGTTTTCTTGGTTACGGAGTAAAGGGTATATAAGCCTAGCAATGAACCACTTCATGCCTAACTTTGAAAGCAAAATTCCCCAGGAATAAGACCAAAACCATGGCTCATGTGTCAGTACTTTGTATAAACAGCTGGGTTAAATATCCGTCTCAGCATGTGCAACGGAGGAAGCCGAAATTGCCAGGTGTCAACGTTTCCAGTGGCATCTGACATGCCCCGTGTTTCCCGTTTCGGCATTAACAAGTGGGAGTACGAATGAATAATCATGATGGATTTTGTATTGACTTTTAAGTCCGGCAATTCGACCATCGTATGATCCAGGCAGCGATGATGGAATATTACTCCCACGGCGCCTGCAGAGGTTGAAATCACCTAATGTGGAACACCTTCCAGCCAATAATGAATCCCCCTACCCATGGACTTTCTTATCTTGCTCTTTTAATAATTCATGGGAAAAGGTACTTTACACAGCAAGTAGACTTCGACTATGACGAAACGGTAGTGAGCGTTTCTTTGGAACGCTAAGTGCTGGCGTTCCCAAATTTGCAAACCTTTTGAGTCCTCAGGCCACCAAGTAAAGACCTCCGACACTAGCCACACCTATCTCCAGCTCCAGCCACAGCAATGAGCACCACAAACAACAACAATAATTTGATGTTGCGAAGGAAGGGGCAAGATACTGACTCCGGCGATTGAGAGACATCACACCGTCATATCTTCTGGTTGCATTCTTAGACATCATGCATCGTGCTTGAAAATCCTACATCTCTCTCTTATCCTATCTGGAATCCCCTTCCATATTTCCCCCGTTCCTCCTTGCGTGTACTTTTTTGCCCCTCACCATCAATAAGCGGGGTGCCCTTTGATGACAGTGATCAAAACAAACGAGCTTCTGGTGAGCATACCTAACCATATAACTTCTGAATTGATGCGCATTAAAATTCAAGTCCCTAGGTCAAATTTCTAATGCTCCATATTGAATTTTAGTTTACTTAAGCCATCCCCAAAAGACCCCACCATGTCTTTCAAATCCTCCGCAACCACAGCTTTGTCTGCTCCCGGGAAGGTCCTTCTTACCGGTGGATATCTCGTTCTAGACCGAAAGTACACGGGCACCGTTTTTGCCCTTGACGCCAGAATTCATGCCATTGTCGAACAGCTGCGAAAGGATCATCCAAGAACCCTGTCGGCTGGGTCAGAGACACTCGAGAGTACGGGTGCCGGGAATGATAAGGAGGATGACGACGTAATAGTCGTTCGTTCGCCCCAGTTTTTGGATGCAGAGTGGGAGTACAACATCAAACGTTGCGAAAACGGTGGAGGAATCAAGGTCTTGCAGAAGGATTGTCGGTAAGGGGAACCTACCAGCTGGTCGTACTCGATGAGGCGAAAACTAAAAAACAAACAGACGACGCAATCCTTTTGTTGAAACGTCTCTCAACTACGCATTGACTTATATCAGCTACGTGGCTGATTCGAAAGACTTTGGCTCACTCTCCATCACGATCCTTGCTGATAACGATTACTATTCTGAGACCCCCGTGTCAAAGGCCGCAAAACTAGCCTCCACAGGAAAATTCGTGAAGTTCGGTGTACCTCTGCATGAAGCGCACAAGACTGGACTGGGTTCTTCGGCGGCATTAGTCACTGCTTTGGTGTCCGCTCTAGTTATCCACCGGACCCTCCAGCCGGACGACATCGCTACGGCCCGCGACAAACTGCACAATCTCGCCCAGGCAGCTCACTGCGCCGCCCAAGGAAAAGTGGGATCTGGATTTGATGTCGCTGCTGCAATTTACGGTTCCTGCCTGTACCGCAGGTTCTCACCCTCAATCCTAGAATCGATCGGAGACCTAGAAACCCCCGGTTTCGAGGAAAGGCTGTTCAAGGTGGTGGAAGATGCCGACCCCGAGCATCCCTGGGACACCGAATGCCTAGACTTCGGAATGAGTCTCCCGCGCGGAATGCAGATGGTGCTCTGTGACGTCGACTGCGGCTCCCAGTCCCCGGGCATGTCCAAAAAAGTCCTCGAATGGCGAAAGCAAAACAAGGAAGAAGCCGAGCTGCTGTGGAACGCCCTCCAATCCAATAATGAGAGGCTATGCCTTGAACTTAAACAGCTCACACAGGACCCGAAGAACCAAGATTACGATAGTATCCGTGGTCTCATTGAGCGGTCGCGCAATCACCTTCGCAGCATGACCACTAAATCCGTTGTCCCCATTGAACCGAAAGTGCAGACAGAGCTAATCGATGCAATCTCAAATGTTGAGGGTGTTATCGGTGGCCTAGTCCCCGGCGCTGGCGGATACGATGCTATCGCAGTCCTTATCCGTAACGACCCTGAAGTGATCAGCCGGCTCAACAAGCTCTTCGAGACATGGGAAAGCAAGGTGGAGGATGACTTTGGAGGCAAAATTGACAGAGTCAGACTTCTTGGCGTGCGCCACGGCTCGCTGGGTCTGGAGAATGAATCCCTTGAGCAGTATCGCGGGTGGTTGTAAAACAATCATCCCGTGAGCAGGGTAGCGAATGGCTTAATATAACAGACAATTCACCTGAAGCTTCTATTATTTAGAACAAAACATTTAACGGGAGTTCAAGTCTAGGTTCTGACTAATCTTTGGTTTTGCAACGACGGCTCTGTTCTGTGGTGTATCTTCTCGGATTATGATATGCATACATACACCTTGGCTATTCTCAACGATTGAAGCCACTGGGATTTTGTTTTATATTTTACTATTCTTTTCGGGTTTCTATGATGGGAACGACTTCACGATTGTGCCATGTCTAGTATGAATGAACATGATAATAATTTTCAAGTGGGAGGAGCTGGAACACTTTTCCATAGAGACGTGTAGTTTTTAATGAGGGGAAAACTAGTACCCCTGTCTGCGATAACAGTTTCCTTGTCAATTGGCCAAACTGGGGCTGGTAGGGTCAGCAGGTTACTTCGTCTCTAAGAAGCTTCTTCAGCACGCTTCCAGTATCTTCCTACATGCAATACGGCCCAGAGAATTGGGTAGTATGATCTTGAAGATTGTAAATTACAATTGATGGTTGGAAGCCTTGGTGGAATAGCAAGTACATTCCAGTGTAATAACATCCATCAGATGAATCGAAAAACCTTTTCTTGGGGTTCAACTCCTTGGTGTCAAATCCCTCATTAAGTCCACCACATTATGCATGCCGTATTGCATCTCATGTACCTGTGTAAAACACCGACTCCATGTCCAGTAACTCCTTGCCTTTTCTTCTCGTTCAACCCATGCATCGTGATATCATGTATCGTGCCGTGTGTCCCATATTACTCCTTTTCCGTTCCCCAACCAAACAAACAAGCTCCCTCCATCAAGATCAGAAAACACCTTTTTGTTTAGGAAAAGTAAAAAGGACTCTTATCCTCGAGCAAAGAAAGCCTTCCCAGAGGCAACCTTCGCGATCTGAACAGCCACCGCACCAACAACAATCACAACACCACTGAAGATCTGAACGAACAAGTAGCTCTCATCCGCATTGAGGAGGGCCCCGTTGATCGGCGGTCCCACGAGCGCCCCAATCGACATCACCCCCATCGCCATTCCCATGTAAGTCCCAATATCCTGCGGGTTCTCAGTGACATTCGCGATGGCCGCAGAGGAGAGGGACATGTTGGCGCCGGAGAAGATGCCAAAGAGTACCGCGAAGACAATGATAGCCGCCGTGGAGTTCATGACGGTCCAGGCGAGGGTCACCAGCCCGGACCCCACGCCCATGATGGAGAGCATGTTCATGGCCCCGACGCGATCGGCCAGGATGCCCGGGACGATGCGCCCGATGAGCGAGCAGCCGTTGAGCAGGGCCAGGATGTACGCGGCCCGGGTCTGGCTGATGCCGTGGTCGGTGGCGTACGCGGGGAGGTAGAAGCAGGGGGTGAGGATGCCCAGGTTCAGGATGAACATCGCGGTCACGGCGGCGACGTACCGGGGCTGTTTGAAGGCCTCGAATTTGAACAGGCGGCTGGTCCGTGGGGGCAGGCGGGCGCGGACGGTGACGCTGGCGAAGAGCAGAGCGACCAACATGAGGAAGCCGGCGATGCGGACGCCCCATTCAAACCCCAGAGAGGAGTAGAAGACGTTCTGCAGGATGATGGGCAGTGTGAGGCCACCAATTGAGGCTCCTGCGACCGAGACGCCCATGGCGGCTGCTCGTCGCTTGTGAAAGTACTGGGCTGTCGCGGACATCGCTGGGGTCATGGTCATACCCATGCCGATGCCGCCGAGGACGCCCTGTGCGAGGAAGAATTGGTAGTATTTTTCGCAGAGACTGGTTAGCATGACGCTGAGGACGAGCATCATTTCGGGTGCCCAGATGACCTACACAGCCCCAGGATGAAGATTCAGTATTGTACAATTCCTGTGGAAAGGAAAGATAGAGTCGAGAGTGTCTGTCTCACCTTGCCGCCGTATTTATCGAACAGAGGACCGCCGACCAAAGCTGCAGCGAACAGCAAAAACCCTTGCACGGAGCCAATCCACGCAATGTCTGACGCAGAGTACTCGGAGAGCTGATCCATCATGTAGTAATTCTGGAAAACCCTGTGGGTGACACCGCACCATTAGTATCATTCCGTTGACCTGCTTCCTTCGCGGGGATAGGATGATATACTCACCCATAAGCATTCGAGTAACCAAACGTGCAGAAGAAAACACCAGCAGCACCTAATGCCACCAGCCATGCGCGAAGGCCACCTTCAGGGAAGGCCTCAGTGGTCTCCGCATTGTTGATTTCGGCGAGAGAAAGTTTGCTCTGGACGAAGACGTTGGGTTCTGTCTTCGGGAAGCTGGTTTCGCTCGGGGTTGGGGGCTGGGACATGGCGGTGGTTTGGTGATTAAGGGCGGACATGAAATGATATTTTTTAACAGTTTTGAGAGAACCTTGATGTGGAATTTTTTGAAGAGTTTGGGGGACGCCGAGGAAGAATTGGGGGGATGGAGGGAGGTGCAAGGGGAAATTTATACTCTAGGTACTGCGGCCGGGTACAGGAGATAGGGCTACATATTGGCAGTGAATATCGACTACAGGCTAAGTGCCTATAAACAGTGAGTATAAAAAAAAATACTGATAGCGAGTTTCTAGGCCCAGGGTTACTTAATTATAACAGAAGGCACATGGCCTTTTTAGAAAACACAAGGTAACTCACAGACTCCAGACAAAGAAGACCAGAGACAGCAAACATATCCTAGGCAATAGGATCCACTCTTTTATCTTTATATTACATCTGTAAAGCTTCTAAACCTTGTGTTTTAGTAATTATTTCTTGGTTTTATGACAATATCAACCTTCATAATCCTTTCTTATCAATGAACCGGAACATTCTATCAAAATCTATCCAGATGTGGTTATGTTATTAAGATAACAAGATCTGGAGAGGTCTAAACAGGCCTTTTGCTGGCATAAAACAGTCAATTTTCTTTAGCCATAACCCCATGACTCAATACACAAGTGATAGAGGCAGAAGGGTGGCCACACTACGGCGAAGGTCGAAAGTTCAGGCTGCAACAAGATTATCAGAAAGATTCTCCAAAAGTGCTGTATTGTTTCTATATTGTTTACTCGAGGTTAAGCTCATGGTAAGTAAGCTAGACAATGTCAATCCCACAAGGCGCTGAATCCGTGCCCCTCCATGAGCTCAAAAAGTCACACCCACGTGGGTGCAATCTGCGCAAGGGGCTGATATGCTGCACCGATAATGCACCCACATGATGCCATCTCTTAGAAAAAAAAAAAAAAAAGGAACTCCATCGAATCTCAGCCCCCCGTATTCCACATTTCAACGTGAGAAGAAACAGGAATAATACACGCTGTTGTCCTTGCTCCCTTTCCCGGGGACGATGTGGAGTTTATCGATGTGGATGCCGAACGCAATTCTTCCTATAAGTTCTGTGAGTTCTTCTTCTTACCCCATTGCTAAGAAATATCACATACACTCAAACTCACCATGATAGTGGGGTCCGTATAGTTGCAATGGCTACCGAGGAAGCCAGATGACCAAGGTCGATCCACAACGAGTATGCCTGGGGCACATCAAGTTCAGGAGCAGGGTGGGGATGTAAGGCAAACCCATTTGGAAGATTATTTACAAAAGAAAGGATAAACCACATGAAGGGTTCAACGAGCAAATGAATGACGGTCAAGTGCTTGAACACTGCACGTGTTGCTGCATATCGAAGGTCGCTTCTGAAGTTTCCCAGACGATGGTCCGATACCTTCTCCCTTCTTTATCCACCGCCGTGCCAAGTTTGGGAACCCGTATGTTCCAACCCCGTCAGGTTGAAAACCATTAAGATAAAAATCGAGATGGCAGACGTGACTAGATAAAGTCGTTTAGGGAAAATACCTGCGCTGATAACTAATGGAATACTTACGGACAGTGCGCGAACTTCAAACACGCCGAAATGTATCCATGGTGCCATTCCGCCATTGGTATCTCTTTCTTGATTAGAATAGAAGATAGGCTAGAGCCGCTAGACTTAAATCCATAACCATAACTTTACTGCCCGTTCGAGGGCAGGGTGGAAATGGGCTTTAGGGAATTCTCGAAGTACATATGATCGATCAAATGGTCTTCTATAGACGGTTCTGGCGTTTGTTGCATGTTTTCCGAGGATTGGTCCATTCGTTCAAACAGGGGTGACCTACTTCGCGGAGTGTGCGGTCCAACAGAGCGAGTCGACCTCACTCGGTTTAATGCTTTCACGGAAATCATCTGGCCCGCCGCAGGGGAGGCGAGAACTATGGTGCCGGGTGTTGGCGTTGGAGGAGGTGAGCGACTGTCAGAACGGAAAAGTGGGTGGATGTTGCTTTCATCAGGTAACTTTAACTTTGGAGGAGAAGGTCTTTTGGCAGTGACTAGCTGGGTGGTGGATGAACTAGGCGACGACAGCACCGATGAGGGCTGGAGAACCACACCGTCAAGGGACCTTTTAATCTCCGAGTTGCTTCGTTGGATCTGAAAAATCCCACTGTAGTTATCAGGCACCACCGTGTCGCTGTCTCGATCATCCTGGCATTCGTCTGATCTGCTGTGTGTTGCCACGCTCTCCGGATAGGTGACAAGGGTTGGGTTTAGATCCAGTGAGTTGGGTTTGGAATCCTGTTGGAATAATGTTTTGCCAGAATAGCGATTTGACCCTTGGGACGCTGAGCGGGACGCTGACGGTTGATTCTGGGGCCGGCGATCACAACTTGACTTTGGGTCGATTGATACTCGTTGTGATTCAATGATCAACGAGGGTGCTTTGGATGTTTCCTTGCCTCCGTTCCTCGATTGATCAGGAAGCAAGTCAAGCTCATGAGAGATCAATCTTGGCCATTGGGTATCCCGTTGCTTTTTTGTCAAGGTTGTTAAAAGGTATCCACCCCAGATCCCCTGACAGAGAATGGAGATCGCCCATAGAATGCAACGGGCAATAAAGACTGACTCGCTGTTCAGAGGTGGCGATGAGTCTCCAACCCCAGCCATGAACTGAACTGCACTCCATGCCGTAGCCCCCGCTGTTACTCCAGTAGCGAGAGAGAGATATACAATAGCAACGCTGTATGTGGCCACCCTCCAACTTTTCCGCTGTATTCTAGCATCTGCCCTGATATCCTTTATCCAAAACAATAATAGAGCAACAAGCACAACACAGGTAGCGGAGCTGAGGCCGACAATCATGGACTCTATCGTAGAGACACTTGGTAACGAGACTTTAGATGATGCGTAACACACGCCATCGAGGATTGTGACGAGAAAGGTGGAAAGGATAGAGGCCCCTCCCAGCACATAGACCGGGGAAGTCTTCGGCATGTTGAACTTCATTCAAAGATCCGGTGATTGAAATTCGGCTTTACGACCGAACCGTAGTTGTGAATTCAGAATTCGGTCGGCTATTGGAATCGAGCTAGAGATGGAGTATAAAGGAGAGATCGAGCTCTAGCTATAAGAAAGGGCGGCCAGATTAGAATCGGAAGGTATGGATGACCAGTTGAATATGGCCTTCATGATGTTTAAAACGAAATCATTTTGGGAAGCAACAAAGGGAAACTGAGGGTGAATAGGAAACGAGAGGGACAGCGAGGAATTAAGGAATGGCTGCAGGTATACCGTTGGAACGAATGTTGGTTGGATGTGATGACTGTAAGAGAAAAAGAGAGACGCCCGACGAGGGATCAGCCGGGGGTAAATATCCCAGCAAGTCTGGAAGGGTCGAAAAGCTATCAATTCGGGGAAGAGAAGAGGAAGACAGTCATCGAAAGGGGACATCAAGAAATAAGACTGAAACTCTTGGAATTGTTCGTAGAAATAATCGCTTATGCATAGTCCGGGATTAGAGGTGACAGGGAGGGATTGCATTTGACGGCTCAAACAAGTTGTCAGGTCACAGGATTTTTGTCAATAGTTCCAAAGACGCATAGTCGCTCTGGGTTCCTGGCGAAAATATGCATTGCTTTAAAAAAGATTAGCAAATGGTATAAATTGCGAGGGGTTGGGGCCCAACTCTATAGGGCAAGTCTAGAAGGACGCCGTCCCTGGTGGCATCCCGCACCATTATTCTCGAGATGTGGGATGGTGGGATAATTGGAAGAGCTCCCCTCTTGGTTGTCATAAAAACCCTCTAGCTCTATGACTCGTCCCTGGAAAACCACAGGCGACCACTAGGCGTGGCGAGGATGCATCAAATTCAGCATCCATGCCAACTAGCGGTGTCCACGCACTCTGGAAGGCTTCATCCTGAAGTGTGCCTGGCATATCATCCCAGCGCGGACGCGGATCCACCAGATTAATCGAGGCCAATAAATCCAATCAACTATTGACTACAGGCAGTAATTGGCTGGCGCATCGATGGGGGGAAATCCTTCTCACATCGAACAGGTCTTCAGGGAACAATTTGTCAAGGCTTCCCAGAAAGACCGCCGGGGCGATCTCCAGCCTTCCGGGACGGCCTTAATTTTACGATCACCCTCTTTGGCTTTCAGGATGGGACACGGGATGAGAGAAGAGCAAATAAATTTCCGATCCACAATGTGACGTGTCGAGAGATGCTTTGAGGGTTGACGGATGGGGAAAGTCCAGATTCGACAACAAATCAATCGATCGCTTACATATCTACCTAGTGTCATCCAACTCATTCATCAACAGAGAGGGAAAGAGAAGGCCGGGGTTACCATCAGACGTCCTCCGATGGTAAACACTAAACCAGCAGTCAGAGTAAGTTGGTGTAAAAGTGACGGATTAGTTAGGATGTGACAGATCCATCAGATATGTCCCTTCTTGCCACACAATAATAGATGTCGGTAAACTTGAGATAAAGCTCGATTTGTGCGAAGCGAGAAAAGTACCTCAATGGTACCTGGTTTTAATGAAGCCACCGAAAATCCGCGGAATGCAGCCAGAGCTGAGCCCGAAGTTTTCCGTTCCCTATTCATTCATTATTTTTGGACCCTTCCTATCGCTGATGACGATGCCATCTGTCGTGGCATCCTGCGAAAGTACCTTACCAGGGACAACCCTCGGTAGCCTGCAAACACTGAAGATTCAAATAATCTTGCAGACAGTGCTTTCCCGACTTCCATCCCACTGTTTTTGTTTTACTTGGCTTTATCTGACCATATTAAAGCTCCGCAAGCATCCAAAAAGACAAACTACGGCCATAGTTCAGATGTATATATATTTTGTAAACGTCATCCCTCGACAACCAAGAAAGCTAGAGGTCCGGGGAAAAGCAAAGCATCGGAAACAAACATCAGGTATCCATTCCCTGACGATTATGAAATTCCATCGACGAGTCCCTGGTCAACTCAGTGACGTGGAAATCGACTATGCTTCTCCTTCTCGCTAGTGTGGCTGATGCTGCTAGCGAGGGGAACTGTGGCTGGTGGGGGTGGTTGAGGCTGACTAGTCCGTGACCGCCTCCAACACCTTCTTTCTCCTCCTTCCAGCGTCATGATCATCGCTGCCTTTTGCTCCTCACACTTTCCTTTGACTGACTCTTGACCTTGTCCTTTTGGAATTCAGTTCCCCGTCCATAACTCAGAAACGAAAACACCACGCTGTACCAGTGCCTTCTCCTAAAAAGCCCAGTGATCTCTTCCTACCCCGCCTCTTCGAGCCATCTACTCTCCTCCAGTGGCGCAAGATGAAGCTCACATTCAAAGTATGTAACCACTTCCCAACCCCCCTACTGACATCCACTGCTAAAATCCTCGCCTCTACTTTAGGATTTGAAACAGCAAAAGTTCGTTATCGATGCAGAACCCTCAGAGACTGTAGGTAGCACTCTAACCCCCCCCCCTGCGTCGAGCATCGACCGTTCTGCCCGTGTCAGTGCGGGGCTAAGTGAAATTTCCGTTAGGTTGGTCAAGTAAAGGAGAAAATCTCTCAGGAGAAGGGATGGGAGGTACCGCAGCTGAAGCTCATTTACTCCGGTTAGTTTTTATGTTTCGCCATGATATGGATAACAAACTTCGGTTTGGTCCTCAAAAGCATTGCCCTGACAACAAGCCGCCGCTACAGGAAAGATTCTTCAAGATGACAAGACGATCGAGTCGTACAGCATTGAGGAGAAGGGGTTCATCGTGTGCATGGTGTCTAAGGTATTGCGGCCTTTCTTTTGATTGTATTAGTCGCTTTAATTCTCGGTGTCGTTCGCTAATTTCTTTGTCTATTACAGCCCAAGACCACACCTGCCGCTAGCGCTTCCTCACAGGGCCCTTCCACTCCCTCAAGGGCAGTGACCTCAACCCCGGCCGCCCCTCCTGCTCCTGCTCCATCTACGGCAGCTCCCGCTGCAGGTGTTCCTGCAACTCCTTCTCCAGCCGCTTCTGGAACTCCCCAATCTCCCGGAGCCGCCTTCAATGATCCATCAGCGCTGTTAAGTGGCAGCCAGAGCGAGCAGGTTATTGCCCATATGGAGAGCATGGGTTTTGATCGAAGCGATATCACTCGTGCAATGAGGGCTGCTTTTTTCAACCCCGATCGTGCCATTGAATACCTTCTCAATGTAAGCGTGTCCCAGGATCAAGGCTTTTATCTGCCTTTTTTTTTTTTTTTTTTTTTAACACACCTTTCCCCATGACCAGGGCATTCCCGACACCCCAGAACCACAGCAGCCCGCTGCCGCTGCCGCCGCTCCTGCCCCTGCCGCCGCTGCTCCTCAGGCGCCTGCCGCCCCTGCCGCAGGAGCCACGGACGATGAACATGTTAACCTATTCGAGGCTGCTGCCCAAGCAGGTAACCCCGAAGGAGGCCGTGGAGCCCGTACGGGTGGTGCTGGTGGTGCCCCTGGAGGCGAAGGACTCGCAAATCTCGATTTCCTCCGCAACAACCCTCACTTCCAACAACTCCGCCAGCTGGTCCAGCAAAACCCCCAGATGCTCGAGGCCATCTTACAGCAAGTCGGTGCCGGTAACCCCCAGATCGCACAGCTTATTGGGCAAAATGAGGAACAATTCCTCCAGCTATTGAGTGAAGAGGACGATTCCGCTCTCCCACCTGGTGCGCACCAGATACAGGTGACAGAAGAGGAACGGGATGCTATCGAACGAGTATGTACTATTGCTATACCCATAATGTTTGATTTCGAAGCTAATATAGCACTAGCTTTGCCGGCTTGGTTTTTCGCGGGACTTGGTCATCCAAGCCTACTTCGCGTGCGATAAGAACGAAGAGCTTGCCGCCAACTACTTGTTTGAGAACCCCGACGACGATGACGAATGATAGCCTCATCTCCCGCCAGGTTGGAGGCTTCCTATGATACGCTGCTACTCCTCTCTTTTCATATCTATTCCCTCATAATGAATACGCAATGAATCTCTTCCTCTCCTCTTCCTACTGTTTTCCGTAGAGTCGGTTGGCTCAGTCTACTAAATCAGTCTTCTAAACGTTCTAGTGGCACATCCAGCCTTTCTCTACCACATACATTTTCTCTATCTTCCTCAAAGCACCAATTGAGTAGCCAGGAGTCTTCAGCCGTACAATGGTTTTGCTTTCCTTTTTGTTGCAATATTCAATGTGACATTCTGGTTTTGTATCTGGTTTATGGGGTAAAATGTGAGCACTTTGCCTTTTTTTTTTTTTTTTTTTCTCTAAATAACCCTCTCTTTTGTTCATTTACATATAGTGGATTCCCTTCATCACCCACGGAACGCTGTCAGTTGTTCCACGTAATACCTGGGGTTTTAGGCAGCAGGAGGGAGGCTCCCAGTTACTGTAGATAAGAAAGAATTCTATAAGTACCTATCCTAGGTAGTCTTACGAGGGCGATATTACGCGTGACACCCTCAATGCGTGACCTAATGAACACCTAGGTAGGTCCATAAACCGGAGCGCGTGACTCCATGTAAAAGTGGGTTCAGGGGGACGTATTTCTATACGGCATTCTTCAGCATATGGCGCTGATATATCTCTATAGGTAGCAGGGTATAAAAATGAATTCGCTGTGAGGGGTATAAATTGTTTTTCATGAACAGAGGGTATATGGAGGAAAGATTTTAACCAATCAAAGGCATAAAGTGGGAAAGAAGAAGTAAGAAAAAAAGCATATACAAAAAGAAGTCGCCAAAACTTCACCAAAGAGGTAGGGATATTATGTTGAATATTCGAAGATTTAACCAGGTGAGTAGAGATGAGATCGTGAAGACCGAAACCAGTAAAACAATACAAGGCAAAAGAAGATGTTATGTCGAAATCTAGATTTAGATAGCTCCCCTTTAACCTTCTTCCTTGGAGTTAACCGAAGGGGAAGGAGTGGTCAGCCGATGGGTCCCTGGTCATCCTTATGTACACTTGGTCCTTTGTGCGATCCAAACCCCTAGGCCACGTCGTCCAATGACCCGCTTCAATGTGGGGAGAACGCCATCGGTGCCAAAGTCGAAGTCATCTAGGCTGATGTGCTTTCTGTAGGTCCATAGTTCGTGGAGTTGGAAGTCGAAGGCGGGGCTGGAGCTCTGTGATGCTAGGTATTGGTCGAGGAATGTTACGGATGTGGGCGCCACTAAGAACACAGCGTCTGGCTGTTGCGTGGATGAAACTTGTGCGTTCTTCTTTGAGGAACAGGCAGGGAGTAGTTTCTCAAGCTCAGCGACCATTTCCGGGCCGGGCATTCCCATTAAGTCGCGGGTTTCGATATCTAGGGGAACGCTCGAGTTATCCCCCAGTAGCCAGAGTGGAGGAGAGTAAGTCTTCCACCACAGCACCGTCGCGGAAAGCGCAGGTTGCTCGCCTAATGAGGATTTTGCCCAAGTATGGGTGCTAGTTGATATGATCGAGGGTACTGAGAGCTGGGTTGGCACAACGCCTCCCTGGTGGTATACACCCATGAGGAATCCTAGCGCGGCATTGAATATGACCCATGTCGCCAGGAACAGGCGCGACTTGCGCATGTTGATGCAGCTGAGAAGCAAGGGGACACATGGAATCAAGAACCGGGGTTCTTGGTGCGGGAAGATAGATAGCATGGCGGTCGCCGAAAGCGCCGAAACTGCACGCACGTTCTTCAGCCAAGACGGGATGGCTCGTAGATTGTATATAGAAACGAGAATTGCAACAAGCGCTGGCCCGAGAAGTTGTGGTAAGTTGACTAGGAAGTGCTGATAGTGGGGATGCAGTCCATGGAGGGCCAAGTTGGAGTTGTCAGTGTTATAGATGATATTATTGATTGGTGTTATTATTGGCGCGTGGACTATTTCCCGGAATGAGGCAGAGGGCTTGTAGAATGAGGTGTCAGTAAATATGGCGACGCAGAAAAATATGAGCCCGAAGCCAACGAAGCCGAGGAAGGAGAGCGGCCTTATCCGACGTCAATAAGTAACAAGATCGAGAAAATCTGGCCAGAGGGAAAGCACTTACTTGCGCCAGAAATGCGGTAATAGTTGAAGACCCGGAATTAAGAGGAAAGCTGGGAAAGTTATCCTGTTAAAGACTCCGGCCACAGATATGAAGGCGAGCACGGCGCAAGAAAACAGGGAGGACCGCCGCTACAAACAATAATTAGCTTGTGGATTCTTCACCAAGCTGTCAAAATATCTCGAACCTTATTCTCAAGTATTCGGCGAATCAATACCAAACCCCAGGCAACCAACAGGGTTTCAAGGGAATTGGAGAAGGTGTGCGCCTGATAGGTCCAGGTGACATACGACGATGCCACCAACACCACTGCTTCCCGTCGATGGCGCGGGAGAGGAACTAGCTCATGCACGGCCCAGTCTTCGAGTACAAAGCTCAAAAGGAACATCACCGCTCGCAGTACGTAGTATACCAGCTCCGGAGGAGGGCTTTCCGTCCCAGTTTCATTATAGAACCACTTCAAGAGGCTCATGGGCACGTCGTAAACCGGCCATAACGGGAAGATGCTACGGATCGGGTGATCGGCGGTAAATTCCCAGGGTAGTCGGGATGGGTACGAAAGGGTACGGCCTAGGAGAAAAGCGTGTAAGTCATCTGAAGGACTACTGAAGCAAAAGTCTTTGTGGGGGTACAAGGTCAAGTTGGGTAGGGTAGGATGGGAGTTGAATCGGCATCACCACCACGCCGTCAAATGACCCAGACGGGCGATTTCAACCCATGGGTAACGGTTATTAAGAGAGACAAAGAGCTTACCTGCAAAGACCTCCAGCCCCTGGAAGTTTTCATCTGGATGGAGGTAACTCGGACAAAGCGCGAAGTAAACACGGATTATTAGGAGCAGTAAATACGTTCGTCTCCACATGACTCGGCTGATTGAGGGTGTAATTCAAAGAAAGAACAAAAGAATAAAAGATTCTGCTGTATGTCTATTATTGCGCATGCCTGCTGCGTTAAAGAAGTGCCTCTAAGCAATCAAGGGTCATCGCGCAGTGACATGGGGATGGTGTTCCAAAAGGAAGACCAAAAAAAAATAAGCAGAAGGGAAAAAAGAAAGTTAGAATTTCTTTATCAAGCGATGATTAATAGCAAAGCAAAGAAAAATGGGAGAGATGAAAATAAGATAAAAAAAAAAAATAAAGAACAAGTAATATTTAATTGCAGCTGAACGAGCGCTCAGTGGACGCGTCGAAGGAGAGAGGGGTGATATCACCGCCAACAGGACTGGGCTGGACTATTGGATTCAATTGGGATAGTGAAGATTCCTCGTTGAGACGGGAGATCAAAGCTGAGTGGGTCACGCCAACTCAGGGTCGATCGCTGAAGATGTCATTATTATGTTTCTTCTTTGCAGGCTTATCAAGGGACTGTGGCTTCCCCCCCCCTTTTTGAGATCTCTATGAAAAAAAAAAAGATTGAAACATCACTGTGTATCTACGTAGATTCGACGTGGAAAAATTCCCCGGACTTGGTGTCCCATTGGAGCCGCAATATTAATAACTCCACCCCAGTGAGCGAGGGACGAGGCGCAACTGGGCTGGTTCGAGAGCCTGTTTTTAGCCCGCTGTTATCATCATAAAGACGGTCCTAGCAAAGGATAAAATGATTTTTTCCATTTTGTCCCAAGTTTTGTTTCATGTCCTCAACTGCATTCTGGGCCTCCCAAAGACTCCAACGACATCTCTTCACTCCTTTGGCCTAGAATAATGGCAAAAGGAAAGAAAATAATACAAGCGATCGCTTATGCTGAAGTCTTGGTGGCATTAATACTCAAGTTAGTTAAGTCGTAGGGTTTGAAAAGCTGGTAATCCTAAAACAGAACACGATTATAACAAAGATCGAATACGAGTCCTCCTCTCTTTGAGTATTACTAGTATTGGGCCTGGGAGTATCGATTTACTCCCTCGATCAACTGCCATTGAGGATGCTTCGCTGCTGACCAGAGTCCTTCTGCTACAGACCGTGATCTCCATCAAAAAGACAAGGCAGAAGCCTAAGCTTCGAAGCTGCCTGAGTCGTGGTGGGGACAGAGGGACATCAAGTCTACCTAAGGTTCCTGCGGAGGAAACCCCCGTACCATACAGTGGGATTACAAACAACATACGACACTAAAAACTCGTAACTTGATGTTAGCGGTAGCCACTAAGGGTGGCTCCTACCAGGCATCACTCACCTCTTTTACGACTGCTTTCATCAGGATCCTTTCACCTCCATAACACCTTTGCTTCGCCTCCTCCTTTAACATCTTTGTTCTTTAATATCCACTACATCCACCTTCAGATTCACTTAAAAACTCTGTGAACCCTCTTCAGTCACAGTTTTCTTCCTCAACTTGTGCTTAACTTCACGTCCACATTATCGGCAAGTCACACTCGACCTCCCCGCTTGGTACCCCTCACACCTTTGACGTTGTCTCGTACACCATACGTATCAACTCAACTAGCCAGCTACCTCAGAAGATCGCCATCATTCAAATTGTCCTAACACTTATATCATCCTCTACAGATTCTCAAGATGTCTGGCGCCCCTACCCTCGTGCTTACCAGCTCTGACGGCGTTGAGCTGACCGTCGGTAAGTTTATCCTGAAGGGCGCTGCTGTCCGGAATAAAGGCTCTCTTGGTTTGTGGAATGTAAACTAACAATTCTCTTCACCTTCTGCAGACCGCGATGTCGCCGAACGCTCCCTTCTCATCAAGAACATGCTTGAGGACTTGGGTGAAGCCCAGGAGGCCGTTCCTATTCCCAATGTTAGTCATCCGTGATGGGGTCCCAACCCGATGTATACACTTTTGGATTGTGGGATAGTGGCTAATATCTGTCTAATACAGGTTAACGAGGCTGTGTTGAAGAAGGTGATTGAATGGTGCGCTCACCACAAGAACGACCCTCCCAGCGCTAGCGATGACGATGACTCCCGCCGCAAGACCACCGACATTGATGAGTGGGATCAAAAGTTCATGCAAGTCGACCAGGAGATGCTCTTCGAGATTATCTTGGTATGTATAGCTATTAGTAGCGCACGAGCACATGGAGGCCCTTTTGTCGGTGATTTTAAAGCTAACTTTGTTCTCACAGGCCGCGAACTACCTCGACATTAAGGCACTTCTGGACGTTGGTTGCAAGACGGTCGCCAACATGATCAAGGGCAAGTCTCCCGAAGAGATCCGCAAGACCTTCAACATCCAAAACGACTTCACCCCCGAGGAAGAGGACCAGATCCGCCGTGAGAACGAATGGGCTGAGGAGTAAGTTTTTAAGTCACTCGAGTTTCTTTTTCAACCTACTGACTCCCTTTACAGCCGCTAAACCTCGCTCACCCGACATGATTCTTACTTGCTTTCATGAACTGCTTGTCTGCTTCTGTAGACGTGTCCGATTATGAGCATTATGAGGGAAGTTGATTCCTAGTTTAATGTGGTCTGAGGGTCGTGCAGTTCAACGGCGTTAGGATTTCCTTTCCTTTTTCTTCTTCTCAGCGGCGTGATTATTTTTCTTTCCTTAGTTGCTGTCTCACCCCCATGGCTTGGGATAGATGGAATTTCTTAGTTCGGAAGATGGCTGATTTGATTCTCATGACACCAACAACATCTTCGGTATCCGGGTTATGTCTTGCGTCCACACCAAAATGGGGTAAATTTATATTCGTTCAAACTTTAATCTTTCGTAAACAGACTCCGGTTCAATAATGTAGGTTGTCTGCGTACTCACCTGCATATTCGATAGGAGCATGACCCCGACGTCGTTGAGCTGTATCTAGCTGGTGGGCGAATATTTCTGTTGCTGGCATCCGATTTTACTCAACGCTAGATAGGAACTCCTTCAACCTTATCGAATGCGGCGGAGCTCAAAATGTTTACCTTAAAAGTGTGCAAGACACCTATCGCTCGGTCGTCTCCGTCCAGCTGGTGTGCTTGAAAGGAAAAAATCTATCCCCGTAAAGACTAACTTCATTCACTGCTCATTATCCATCATTTTCGATTTGTGTCTTTTTTTATTTTCAAGAAAGCTCGTGTACATAATCTGCATAACAAACGAAAAATTTCACCATAGAACCCCGCGTCACCCCGCCTTAAGACGCCTAATACACCTGTCCGTTGCCATTTTCATCTAACGAATACAAATGGAGGACCTATATTGCCAGAAATCTTATGCTTGTTGCTTGTGCGCCGAACAGAGATAGCCGATGAGGTGATAAAAGGAGTGATGATTTTTTGTTCAAGACGAGGTGACGAGGTTTCCAGGGCGTGCAAATTAAATCCATCGCGAGCTGAGAGTTGAGGATGCGGCATCACAATTGAACGAAGAAATAATCCCGGGGGAGCGAAAACATCTCGTCGGTCCGAATCGATGGAATTGGGAGAATGGTTGCAACGAATTTAGATACCAAGACGGGTCTTGCGCCAGTGCCTCCTCTTGGCGTTGTATCTGGAAGTGAAGGGATTCCTGTTAGCCTGGTGTGGTTCATTGCAAAAACTTTTTCTCTCCCTTTCTTGTTTATAATGTGTGGGTGTGGGATTCCGAAATGTTTGGAACGCCGAGTGATGAATATTTCATCTTTTCTCCAACTTGGAAAAAAAGCGAGCAGGTAGTATCGAAATCAAATTCTTTCTCGGGTCATTTCGTCCCTGCCCTGCTTCGTCCACCAAACACATTTTCGAAAGGAAGAGGGAAAAGATGTTGGCCTATTTACCTGATGGTGTTGCCGGTCCTCAGACGAATCCACTGGGGGATGGGACGGTTCTGTCTCTGGGCTTTGGCAAGCTTCTGCTTGGTGCGGAAACTCTTGTGGCTCTATAATATTCAAAGCGTGCGTGCGTTAGCCAACGGTCATGAATTCAAGACGTATTCTTCCTTGTGTCGTTTGTGGGCGGACCACTCGACCAAGCAATCGCAAAAAAAAAAAGAAAGGTCGCGAATGAATAGAGCGTTTCTATTCATTTCTGGTATCGATATTGGAGAGGAAGGGGGCTGCTAACCGGCATCTTGATGGCTTGTCGCGACGGCGAGCTGGTGTATGGACTGGCGATAGTGAGGTTGTCGACCGTCTGTAAAAGGCCTTTCGGAGTGGTGGTTTTTTCTGTGCGGGCAGGGTTTAGCGCTTCGCTTCGGGGAAGATCACGTGTAACAGCCTGAGGCAGGAGTTTTCCTTTTTCTTTGTGGGTCGTATTGAGGGTGGTCTTGGCACACAATTGTACCCCGAGTATACCTCAGGGAAGAGAACGACTTGCAGCGGTGATGGCGATATCTTATGCTTTAGTGTAGTATTTCCAGATCAAACACTAGATTGCACTGTTATTCAGTACAGGGCTGCTGTTATCATTGAAACTTGCGCTTTCCAATGAGCATATCTCTTTCCCATCATACAAGGTAGCGACCAGTCTACAAGGCGAGAGTAGGTATAGTTGCCTTGGAGGTATCAGAAAGGCATCAGGGTGCAACTTTGCTTGCATTAATAAGGGTAAATCCCTGATGGCGACGACGATGATAGACATAGTTATTTCTTCGAAATCAGGTGCTTTCTAGGATCTACTAAATCCCGCGTAATGTCGAGGATCTCTGATCATGCAGGTAGCAACGTTAATTTTTAGCTTACGTCGACGATGAAGTATATCTGGATAGAATATGTAACGTGTTGCAGGACTTTCTGCTATTAGTGTTAAGTCGAGCTGTACACCCTATTCACCTGGAGCAGGTATACCTACCTTCAAGTTCTCCCTTCACTCTGATGACCTCCGGGTTGACATAATTTAACCTCTAAGATGAGATGTCGAAAATTTCCAAAGATGTTGGCATAAGTTATCCAATTGAACTCGAAACATTTCACCCTTGCGGCCTAGGATATTCCATATTCTGCCACTCGTGGGTCGAGGGTACAAGTTATAACTTATGACTCTTTTTATCTTGAGCCTGAGTCAACAACGGGCGGTATCCGGAAATATGTACTATCCCCTGTAGAATAGGGTGGCAATTTCTGCCATCGGCTGAGATGAGGATGCCGTATCGTCTTGATGGCACCAAAATGGACCAGATTGAACTCACGAAGACGAGATTTCCTGGGTTGGAGCCTGATGTCGATGGAGAGTGCGTCAAACTGGGGCAGCTTACGGATAACCATTTTCAAGGAGTGCCATTGGGGGGAGGAGTCCAGATCTAGCAACCGATCGGCTTCACAATTTGAAATAACATCAGGGATCTGACGTTGCAACATAATTGGAAAAGGAGGGACGCAAGTCTATTCAAGAATGGAGGTCTCTTTCGTTGCCCCAGAAAGCCTTATGGACTCCGTAGCACGCCCCCTAATACAAATTTCCTTTTGTCCGAAAAGGTCTCATTTCCCGTTCACATACTGACATACAAGATAGGTTGCCTGGATTCTGGATTAGGCTGTATATGTTGTCGTGGCCGATAGCGAACTGAGGGTTCATAGAGTACTCCGAATAGGGCCAATGCGATCTTATCACTTCCATCAAGATACCACCCCAGCTTTGGACCTCCCGTGTTGGGTGAGTGGTTATGCTGGTTATGCTGCGCGTGTCTCTGATCAACCAATAAGACACACGGGTTTTTTCCACGAGAAGCTTACTGTGTACATGCCTAATAGGGCCAAGAGAGCCCTGTTCAGCGCTAGGTAAAATCTAGGGAGTCGGGCTGCCAGTGGTATTCTCCATGTGAGCTTTGTGTCCTGAAAATTTAGGCAACGGAAAACATTCCGTCCGAGGGAATATGCATTATTATCCCTGTCAATCTTCGATGATATGGGTGACACAACGTTGAATTCCGGAAGACACTATGTCTTTCAAACCGGCAATGGGCCTCAAACTCTCACACCTTGGGAAAGTTGGAGCCCCCGAAGATAAGGTAAACAAGAACTTCTTGAATCTATGATATGGAGGGTAAAAACAGCCCTGGGAAAATATAAATAATGTAAATTTCTATTTCGTCGTTGTTTGAAGGTCGTTGCTAGACTTCTTTCGAACCTATACCCCGATACCGTTTGACGAGAAGCTGAAACGGCTTTTGTGGTGATTCATCTTTCTGGTAATCTTGGTTACACTTGTCCTCCGTACCTGCGACCTCTATTAGGGAAAACGAGTATGAATGAGAGGAGACAGCTGATCAGCCTATTGATAGGATGGAACTAGTGGGTGCTTTCCTTCGTGTCAACCAGACAACCTTGGTACCTTGGAATAATCCAACCAGTCTCGGGGCGCCGGGGCGTCGGAACCCCCAAGGCCGACCAGTGGAGGTGGGTTAGATGAGACTCTGCCTGGGGACTTGCGAGATTTATGCTTGGCGTCCGGGACATACCTACCCGATCCACCCTGGAGATCATTATTGATCATGGATCGTATAATTATATCGTCGGGAAATTTGGCTTGAATAAAATCAGGCTTCTGCGTAATTTTCTGACATTTCTCTTGTGGACCCGGCGCTAAAACTTAAGACATCCATCGTACTCGTTTAACACGTTGGGAATACTTGCTAGGCTCCAAGGCACGCCGTGTTATTCATAGGTTGGATGGAGCCCCGGTCTGATACTCAGGGACAATTTCAAAATGAAGCCAGATGACTTGACAGTAAGAATGACTCATACCTAGTCGGAGATCACTCACTTGTGAGCCAAAAATTTCGGTTCCCTTGAACGAACGCCCAGTCACCGAGTATTCCTCGATTTAGTATTGATCCAAGACCCGCGGAACAGGGTTTTTGAAGTTCCTGGGTTGACACAAGGGCAGGGCGAAACGAAGTGGCGGCTTTGAAATCGTCATTATTGTCATTGCTCATCAGCCGTGTGATCTGAGTCTTTCTAGAACATTGTCATTATTTTGTGATATGGGGATGCACAAATGTTGCGACGTCTCGACTTGCTCCATCATAAAACACAGTACGAGAGAATCTTCGATCTTGGTATTGATAAACACAATGTCAAAGTTGATAGAGAAACGACACAAGAGCTCCACTTTCATTAAAATTACTTACGATCGTTGCTCGCTTAACATTGTTTCGTTGGTGGTTGATCATGATCGATTTGCACAAGAGAGGCTCGGGATGTTGGCACTCCGGGACCAGAGCAAAAGAAACTACAATAAGACAAGTAAGCTAAAGAAAATAGTGGATTATTCTTTCTGAAAACAATAATATTAAGTTGAAATGGAAAGAACAATTACTTTTTTAGGTCTAGACTAGGAGCCCATTTTAGGTATTATAATTATAATAGTTATAATTATTGGTCCCATCCTGGGGTCCTACACAGTAGTTTTCCCTCTCGATAAAATATTAATATAACAAGAATCATCCTAATCAGAAACTCCTCCTTTCAGGGCCCTGACAGATTTCTGACCCTGTTCTTTCAACCATCTGATCTTCGACTTTGATCTGTTTGGTTCTTTGTTGTTTGTTCCCGCGTAGCATTCCATTTCTTACTATCTCCTTTCGATTCTCCTGACTACGATAGAATTTGTGCTCCGTTTCCCCCCATCGCAACCATATTTGGGTGGGAAGATTGTCGCAAAGCATCGCGGACGTTGCTTCTATCATTTATTTCTAATTTCCACTGCTGACCTCTCACTTTGTTGTGTTCCGTTTGCCTCTGAAACCTTTCTCTCATGGAGTTGTGAAGCACCAACCGATCCAAGCTTCCTCGTCCGCCTCCAATAGCCTCTCAAGGCTCCCGCTTTCTCCGAACAACATGTCACAGCCAGAGAATAATCCTGCTTCTGCAGAAGAAGTAAGCGAGACTGCTCAAAACTCAGAGATCGAGAAGATCTCACTCCCTCATACACCCGCGGAGAAGGAAAAATCGCGAGACCATTCCTCAGCCAGCAGCTCCACGGTCATCCCAGCGGTAGATAAAGATAAACCCCCGGGATCATCGTCGAGTAGCAATGCCGTCGCTGTCAACGATATAGATGTGCTTTTGGCGCATCTGCCCGAGGAGGAGAGGCAGATCCTGAAAAAGCAGCTAGACGAGGCGAAGGTGAATATATCATTTTTTGGTCTCTACCGCTATGCTTCAAGGACGGACATCTTCGTTCTTATTGTGAGCGCTCTCTGCTCAATCGCCGCTGGAGCCGCATTGCCACTATTCACAGTACGTATCAACTCTCTTCTATGTCTGGGCGATGTAGCTGACTGCTCTTAGATTCTTTTTGGATCCTTGGCCACGGTCTTCCAAAACATTGTACTAGACAGGATTACTTACGGCGAATTTTCCGACAAGCTGGTAGAGAATGTTTTGTATTTTATTTACCTTGGTATCGGCGAGTTCGTCACGGTCTATATCAGTACTGTTGGTTTTATTTACACCGGAGAACATGTGACTCAGAAAATCCGCGAGCATTACCTGGAATCCATCTTGAGGCAAAACATTGCCTATTTCGATAAGCTAGGGGCTGGTGAAGTGACCACTCGTATCACCGGCGATACAAACCTCATCCAGGACGGTATCTCGGAGAAAGTGGGACTCACCCTCACAGCAATTTCAACGTTTATTACCGCATTCATCATTGCCTACATCAAGTACTGGAAACTGGCCTTGATTTGCAGCTCGACCATTGTTGCCCTGGTTCTGACAATGGGTGGTGGGTCGCAGTTTATCATCAAGTACAGCAAAAAATCCCTAGAGTGCACTGGTGCCGGTGGAACAGTTGCGGAAGAAGTCATCAGCTCAATCAGAAATGCTACTGCTTTTGGCACCCAGGACAAGCTCGCTAAGCAATATGAGGTCCATCTAGATGAAGCCGAGAAGTGGGGAATTAAGAACCAGGTCATTATGGGAATGATGGTTGGAATGATGTTTGGTCTTATGTTCTCGAACTATGGCCTCGGCTTCTGGATGGGTTCTCGTTTCCTCGTCAATCATGAACTTGGCGTGGGAGCCGTTCTGACTGTTCTGATGTCTATCTTAATTGGCTCCTTCAGTTTGGGAAATGTCGCTCCAAATGCGCAAGCATTTACGAACGCTGTGGCTGCTGCCGCGAAGATCTTCGGAACTATCGACCGCCAATCCCCATTGGACCCTTACTCTGATGAGGGAGAGAAGCCTGAACATTTTGAAGGAAATATTGAATTCCGTAATGTCAAACACATTTACCCTTCCCGGCCGGAGGTGACCGTCATGCAGGATGTTTCCTTGCGAATGCCTGCTGGTAAAACAACTGCGCTTGTGGGCCCATCTGGGTCTGGAAAGAGTACCGTGGTCGGACTGGTTGAGCGGTTTTACCTCCCTGTCCGAGGTACAGTTCTCTTAGATGGTCATGACATTCAGGATTTAAACCTGCGTTGGCTGCGTCAACAGATCTCTCTTGTCAGCCAGGAGCCCGTCCTTTTTGGCACAACGATCTATCAGAACATTCGTCATGGTCTCATCGGCACTGGTTTCGAGGATCAATCGGAGGAAAATATTCGGGAGCGTATTGAAAATGCCGCTAAAATGGCCAATGCCCATGATTTTATTACTAGCTTACCCGAAGGCTACGAAACGAATGTCGGTCAACGTGGATTCCTGCTCTCTGGTGGTCAAAAACAGCGTATTGCTATTGCTCGTGCAGTTGTCAGTGACCCGAAGATTCTTTTACTTGATGAAGCTACATCGGCATTGGATACCAAGTCTGAAGGTATTGTCCAAGCTGCGCTGGAGAAGGCCTCTGAGGGTAGAACTACAATTGTCATCGCTCACCGTTTATCGACGATAAAATCTGCACATAACATTGTTGTCTTGGTTGACGGAAAGATTGTCGAGCAGGGAACTCATGATAACCTTGTTGACAAGCAAGGCACCTATTTCAAGCTCGTGGAGGCCCAGCGTATCAATGAGGAGAAGGACGCGGCTGCTCTGGAGGCTGAAGATGATATTGACCCTGATGATTTCACCAAGACAGATATCGCTCAGGTCAAGACCGCGAGCAGTGGCTCTGAGTCTCTTGCGGAGAAGGCAGACTTTATGCGCACCGGAACCCATAAGTCTATTTCGAGCGCCATCCTTTCGAAACATGAACCGGAGACAGCCAAAAAGTACTCGCTCTGGACCTTGGTCAAATTTATTGCTTCATTCAATCGTCCCGAGCTCCACTACATGATTATCGGATTGATTTTTGCAACTCTGGCTGGCGGTGGTCAACCCACCCAAGCTGTTTTGTATGCCAAAGCGATCAGCACCCTTTCACTTCCCGAAAGCATGTACTCTACCCTTCGACACGATGCAAACTTTTGGTCGTTGATGTTTTTTGTGGTTGGTATTGCTCAGTTCATCACTCTTTCAATCAACGGATCTGCATTTGCTATCAGCTCCGAGAGGCTTATCCGACGCGCACGAAGCAAGGCCTTCCGGTCCATCCTTCGACAGGATATCAGCTTCTTTGACCGGGAAGAGAATAGTACTGGCGCCTTGACATCTTTTCTATCCACCGAAACAAAGCATTTGTCTGGTATCAGTGGTGTCACCTTGGGAACCATTTTGATGACCTCTACCACTCTGGGTGCAGCAGTAGTCATCGCCCTTGCTATTGGTTGGAAACTGGCACTGGTCTGTATTTCAGTGGTTCCCGTTCTTTTGGCCTGCGGTTTCTACCGATTCTACATGCTTGCACAATTTCAAGAACGGTCGAAGGTTGCCTATGAAGGATCTGCAAGCTTCGCCTGTGAGGCAACGTCGTCCATCCGCACCGTCGCTTCTCTTACTCGCGAAGTTAATGTCTGGGAAATGTATCATGGTCAACTCGACGCACAGGGACGGAAGAGTTTGGTTTCCGTGTTGAAGTCATCCCTGTTTTACGCCGCTTCGCAAGCGCTTGTGTTTTTCTGTGTGGCACTCGGCTTTTGGTATGGAGGTACTCTTCTCGGCAAACACGAATACTCCATTTTCCGATTCTTTGTCTGTTTCTCCGAAATTCTCTTCGGAGCGCAGTCTGCGGGCACTGTTTTCTCCTTCTCACCTGACATGGGTAAGGCGAAGAATGCTGCGGCGGAATTCCGGAGACTCTTCGATAGAAAGCCAACCATTGACATATGGTCGGAAGAGGGAGAACAGCTCGAATATGTGAGGGGTGAAATTGAGTTCCAGAATGTGCATTTCAGGTACCCAACTCGGCCCGAGCAGCCTGTCCTCCGTGGACTGAACTTGACCGTGAAGCCTGGCCAATATATTGCGCTTGTCGGACCGAGTGGATGTGGAAAGAGTACCACTATTGCGCTCCTTGAGCGCTTCTACGACGCTATCGCCGGACATATTCTTGTGGATGGAAAAGATATCACGCAATTGAATGTCAACTCTTACCGTAGCTTCCTGTCTCTCGTCAGTCAGGAGCCCACTCTCTATCAGGGCACCATCAAGGATAACATCCTTTTGGGCATCACTGAAGATGAAGTACCTGAAGAGACATTGGTGCAGGCCTGTAAGGATGCGAACATCTATGACTTCATTATGTCCCTCCCGTAAGTTTTGACCCTTCGAGCTCCTTCGTTTCAGTGACCGTCCAACTAACAGAGCTCCATTAGGGATGGAATGAATACCGTCGTTGGTAGCAAGGGAGGTATGCTCTCTGGGGGACAAAAACAACGTGTCGCCATCGCCAGAGCTCTGATCCGCGACCCCAAAATCCTCCTCCTCGACGAGGCTACATCTGCGTTGGACTCGGAGTCAGAGAAGGTCGTGCAGGCAGCACTTGATGCCGCCGCTCGTGGGCGGACAACGATTGCAGTCGCACACCGACTGAGCACCATTCAAAAGGCCGACATCATCTATGTCTTCGACCAGGGCAAGATTGTTGAAAGCGGCACCCACCACGAATTGATCCGCAACAAGGGTCGTTATTACGAATTGGTCAACCTGCAAAGCCTGGGTAAAGGCCATTAATCAAATTCTTGTATTATTGTTTAATTTTCTATTATCTTGCATATATCCTTGCACCTTTGATCACCTTGTGGTCTCCTTTTCATGAGCCCCCCTCATAGCTGGGTTGCTTCTCTTTCTTTTCTCTTCGGTTGGATGTCCTAGGATAGAATCTAGATGGGAGATTTAGTTTTGTGATACTTGGATTCCAAACTGTCTCGCGATTTAGCCCAGCAGGGTCTCTCTACTCTCCTGCGGATTTAGAAAAAAAAATCAAATAATTATTCCACTCCACTTGCGTCGAGAACATAGACTCTGCTAATAGCTACAAAGGACCTGCCATTCGTTCAGCGGCATAATTGCTATTCCGTCAATAATTCCCACCTCATCCATTAACCCAGTCAATCTCAATCTCCATCTCCCACTCCATATTCCCGCTCTACATCTACCTGCCGCACGCCACGCGCCTCAGCAAGAAGGCCCATCAGCCCTTGACCAATATCCTTAATCTCATTATAATCATGCAATAGACGAATATGTCGTTGGACAGTCGCAGAGGGATCATTTCTAGAAATTCAAATCCAAATTCAAACCAAGTCAGAAGAATCCTGCTGTCAGGGGAAGAGGCGGGGCGGGCTGGCTCTCGAAATAGTTTAGAAGAAGCTTACCTTAATTTAGCTTTGGTCTGGGCGATTTGGGTCTTGAGTTGAGCGACTTGGCGCTCTAAATCAGTGATGGAGGTTTGGAGGGTTGTCTGGATAAATGGATGGGATTAGTCGGTATGTTTTTGGCTTTGGCTTAGTTTTTTTTTTTCTTTTTTCCCCCGCATGTTTAATGGCTTTGTGATGAGGTGGAGGAAGACGTGCCAACTTCTTTAGTCTTTGGGTGTTATGTGTGGGGGCGAGAGGGGGTAGTTTATCTTCTTCTGTTTTGAGGTTTGGGATTGCTTGTTCTGATGCCATATTGGTTGGGTATTTTCTAGGGATAATCGAAGACAGGGTTAATGAATAGTGTAGTTGGTAGTTCGACTTAAATTAATAAATGCCTGGAGGCGACGTTGCCGGTGGAGGATAAAAGCCGTGCGGGTGCGACTCTATAGTTACTGTACCACCTGGCGATGAACCCATTTCTTGTGTCTTTGGAAAAACGCACCCAACTTTCCCAACACTCTCCCTTGTTTACCTTGGTAATTCATTCTTCAGTGTCAAGTCACGTAAGACATCCATGACCGCGGCCATCAGGCCATACAGAATTATTAATACCACAACACGAATCATCCACGGCGGATAAGCACTTACTTAGGTACCGTCCTTGGCCCACTCTTACGTACTTCCTGCCGGCCAATCCGAGCTTCTTGATTTTCCAGTCCGCTCCCGAATCCGTCTCCATCCTTTCTTGCTCTCTGTCTGTCTGGCTTTCTTTCTTTCTTTCCATCTTCCTCCCAGCGTCATCTTTTATCAGATCGCCCCTCTTTCCCTCTCACATACCCTCGTGAAGGAAGACGGTAACGATGATGAGTCGCCTCGGTTTAAGTGGGGTGTTCGCATCCCTTCTTTTGATCTCCCCTGCTTTGGCTCACGGCGGACATGAGAGTGTCCCCGAAGGCTCCGCGGTCACACAGGATCCCATTGTATGCCACGCCTTCTGCTTCCTCAGCCCCTCACTATGGATACAGACTGAATAAGTCGACTGACTACTTGTTGTATCGATTCTAGGATGCAACGCTATGGACTCACATGATTTTAATGGGAGTTGCCTTTGGCTTTATTTTCCCTTTGGGTATGGTTCTCGGGGTATGTCCTCCTATTTAAATCCCCCATCGGAGGGCGAGAAAATCTAACCTGGGTGTTGTCGTTGTTACATAGATTGTGCGCTCACGATGGCACGTCCCCGTCCAAACGATCGGTGCCATCATCGCCGTGGTCGCATACTTCCTAGGACACGCTCACAAAGGCCGTCGATTCGCAAAGAACGTCCACGCGTCATTCGCAAACACCTTGATGTTCATCCTCGCCGCACAGGTAGTTTTGGGGGTTTATCTTAAGCTGCATCTCGAAAAGGGAATTCATGGCCGGATCCGCCGGGTTATCGTTATCGTCCACGGCGTTCTTGGCAAGGCAATGCCAGTGGTGAGCTGGGTGCAGATGCTTTTCGGAGGAATCGCTGCCATGGGCTTCTGTCGGGACGACCATCTGGGCCAGTGCTTGGCCCACTTTATCATGGGAAGCGCCTTCATTGGATACGGAATCCTACTTACCATCCTGCTCCTCGTGGGCCAGTACTGGCTGCGCCGAACCGGCCGCAGCCAGGAGTTTTTCGACTCCTTGGTCATCGCAGCGTGGGGTTGCGTTAACACATTTACGGAGCATCGCTGGGGTCAGCCGTGGGGTCATAACGATCTCCAGCACACTACTATGGGCATTGTCTGGTGGTGCGCTGGCTTGTTGGGTATCTGGTTAAGCCGCAAGCGCAATGGTCGACCCAAGAGGAACCTTATCCCAGCTATAGTTATCCTCCTTACCGGTTATGCTATGTCCGGCCATGCGCAAACCCTGATGATCAGCACCATGATCCACGCCTTTTTTGGCTACACATTGATGGCCGCCGGTCTTACCCGGATTATCGAGATATCGTTTGTGCTGAAGGATCGAAACAGTGTGAGCGCGGATGGATCTGACCCCAACAGCTTCCAGTACCTTACACCTTTCGTGAGTTCTCCCTCGGGTTTTATATTCTGAATATAAACTCTTTGAGATTGCTTTATGATTAACCGAGCTAACCGAATCCAGCTCTTGTACGCCTCTGGATTCCTGTTCATGGGTGCCACAGAGGAACAGATGCAGCTTCTGAACGATGCCGGAATCACACACGTATCTTACATCCTAATTCTATACAGCATCGCTTTCATCCTCTTTTTGTGTACGTTATTCTTCCTCTATTCAACGCTATCTGTATTCCTAACCCTTCTCCCTCCCCCCCCCCCCCACAGTTGTCAACGTCCTTCTGCACATCTATGCTGTCCACGCGTGGCCCGAGTCAGCAAAGGCGCCGGCCGCCCACTCCCGCTCTTCAAGCGAAGACGATGTAGGCCAGGGCTCATCTCGCTCAAGAGGCCATCATTCTCAACCTTCATTGGCGGCTTTCGCTGCCTCCGAAGGAGGCTTCATGAACGGCCATGCCCGCTCTCACTCGGAGGTACAGCGGATCCAGGATGCCGAGGCCTTCGAACTCCAGGGCCTTATCTCCGATGAAGACGACGACGCCAAAACTCCCACGAACGATAGGACCCATCTAGGTCCGAAGAAGGAGGAAGACGAGGAGAGCATTCCTTTAGTCGCCAAGGAACATTGAGATACAACAAAAAAACACCCCCCACCCCAACGCCAGATTTATGGCGAAATGTAAATTTTCTTTTTTTTGGCCCTTTGAAAAATGGGCCTCCGGCTTTTTTCTATGATAATCCCTTACACCATTATATTTAATGTCGCTGTTTACTCTATGAACAAAGTTCTATCTTAATGAAAGCCACTTGACATGACCCTGTGAATTCACCTGTCAGATGCTAATATGAGGATGATGTTAGTAGGCGCATGGCTAATATTCTTCGATTCTCTCAAGTCCATGTCTAGATTTCTTTCTTTTCTTCTCAATCATATCTATAGCTGGGTTTGGCGTTGGTCAGGTCATCATGAAATTAGTTGCTTTCTCCCCCCCCCTTTTTTTCTCTTGATGCTTATACTGTATTGACTAAACATCTACGTGGAAATGCGTATCAACAAGAGAGGTACCCAAAAGGCCCTGTATGTAGAGAAATCCCATTTGGTCTAAGAAAGAGAAGATTAAAGATTCTATCGTACAAGTCGTAATTTATTGATCCTGAGGTAAGAGAGAGAGATATATTCCAATCCAAGGCCGAAGATGAATGGAAACCCTTCGAAATAGGGTCAGGATTTCCTTTCCTCCTTATACTTTGAAAGGATTCCCCCCCCCCAACAAAAACCACCAACACGCTGATTTGTATTGTGTTTCATTATGCCCAACTTTCCCACACTCATCTTCCCCCGGAATAAAGCCTGGAGATATATGGTTAGCTGATTCTCTTCTTCTCCCTCACAGGGTTTCCTGGATAATTTGACGGTCTAAGGAGATTGGGTTCGTAACAGGGGGGACGGCAGCCAAGACATTGTCTACTTCCGGTGGGAAGAATGGATGCAATGGGTAGATCGGGGCGATATTTTTGTCCCCATCGAACAGTAAGATATTCTGGAGGGGTTGTTCCCGTGCGCCTAAGACATTAATCACATCTTGGGCTAGGGCCCCGCCCACAAACGCCGCTACGGGGCTCAGTTCACTTCCGAGGTTTTGCAAAAAGGTCCGCAGGAATTCAGAGTCAAGGAAACTGATGTCCAGCTTGAGCTCCTGGTGAGCGTCGCGGGCCAGTTTTGTGAAAAGCTCCAGATCCGGGCGAGAGAAGGTGGGCAGTCGGCCGCCGGAGAGCTTTTGGAACTCCCACAAGGCTCGAAGACAGGTGAGGAGGGGTGTTACTTGTTTTCGGCGGCGTGGGAGGCGAGTAAACTCTTCCGGGAGGGGGGAGGTGTTTGCAAGAAGTAGGGGAGAGTATATTTCCCGCTTTGTGACCATTTCGATCACTTTATCGTTCTCCTTCTTTGTTGTAATATTCAGGATACTCCGGGTTGGGGTTTCCTGGGTTGCGGAGGAAACATTCGATTTGGACCGTTCAATGACGAAGTCATGTTGAATAAGGTCAGCGAATACAAATCCGTAGAATCCATGCAGACCAGCTGCATAGAAGGAACGCCCAGCGATACGGCACGCTGCGTTGATGGTGGTGTATAGGGCGAAATCTAGCTCGGTCGCGATGGTCACGTCGAATTTCCCGTAGAAATCCGGCGCTTTGGACCGAATGTTTTCGGTATCGATATGAAGCTGAACACGCGGATTCATGGATCGGATAGCAGAGGCGGCAGCTTGGGCTCGCTGGTCACAAGTTAGCATGCCCGTTTGTCGCGACAATGGAACATGTGTTCAAGGTACGGGGTAACGGTACGTTTTGGCCGATAGACTCTTCATGAATGAAAAATTGTGCCCCCAAATCTTCCTCTGTGATGAGTCCATCGTCAACAATGGTCAGACTACCAATTCCAGCCAGCACAAGATTTTTTGCCACTTCATTCGCGAGCGCTTTAAATGTGATCAAAAGGATGTTGGCAGATCGCAGTCTGGAGCGGAGATTCAATGTGGGTTAGTAGGGACATAGTCCACGAGTGGTCAAAAGGCACTCACTTTTCTTGGGCCTTCACACCCCAGAGACGGATCTGACGATCGTACAAGGCGATCTCGTCTATTGAAATTTCCATGTCAGGTTATGATTCTCGTGATAAGAGATAAACGATGAATTGCCCTTACCCGCACTAATAGACTGGGCCGGGTTCTGTGACTCCATGGCAGCTTTGGCTTTGCCTGTGAGGGGTATTCTAAGGACAACAGATCAACCAAAGCTTAGGAAGCGATCGGACGGGGAGCCAGCAAGGCTAGGGATTGGAGAAATATAAGCTCTATTAGAGCGGAGCGAGAGGGGAGCTATGCAATAAGCGGAGGTTGCGGTGAACTAGCTCAGGTCACCGTGAGTGAGTCTCGTGGAATTTGACCAAGAGTTGCTGCGAGAGGGATCGTCTGGATTAAGACCTGTAGAGCGACGTCGAAAGTCGAGCTTCAGGACGAAAAAGGCTGTGTAGGATGAGGGGGGTTGTGAGAGGGAAGAGAGTCCCCCCGATGACAGGGAGAGTAACACAGAGGGAAAGAGGAAGCGCAATCGTTCCAGCACAGGGCGCTATGTGTGACCAGGATGCATAGAGACGCTAAATTTCTTTTGCGCATCGACCATTTGCAGTGGAACGAAGGAAGGTGAAAGGAAGATGAAGCGATTTGCTTTTCTTTGCTTTTCTTTGCTTTTCTTTGCTTTTACTCTGGAGGTGGGCTGTCAGGTTGGTATGGCATCACGTGCGGCAATCGATAACCAATGCCTTTCTTTATCGCCTCATTTCTCGGTTTCATCATCCTCCGTTGCTCTTCCACCACAACTCATCTCCATCCCCCATCCGAGTCCGCCGTCGTCTCTTTGGCCAAGTTTGCATTTGGTTAAGCTGTCCGTGCCTCGCTCCCAGCCTGGTGGCTTCCGCCCTGTTCTCGCGCTCCCCACCCCGTATATCTTGCCCCGGTATAGTTCCTCTTTCCTTCCCCTCTCCACCTGCCCGTGCCAGTCCCAGCTAACCAGGGTTGCTTTTTCTTAGGATGGTACGTCCACTATCGAACGTCTCTTCAGGTTGACACACAACCAAGTAGTCTCTTATTTTCTGGCATGGGAAGGACTGTAGCCCGCCTTGTTTTCGCTTTGTTAACCTTTTGTTCCAACTGAACTTTAGTCGGGGAATTACGACTATCCTCCTGCCTCTCGTCGTTCCGCCCGGGGAAACAGGCCTAGTGACCGACCAAGTCGACCCAACGCAAACCGGTTGCAGCATCTCCGGGATCTGTTAAACTCAGAGCGCAATCGCAACACCTCCGCCCGTGCAATAGAGACCCTCAACCAGGAGATCGACGAGTACCGGTTGGGCCGTGCCCGAGACCGCTCCATCCTCGACCAAACGAGAGCTTTCGTCGATCAGCAGATCCTACAGCTAGAACCAGAAAGGCCTCATCGGGAGGACCGTGCTCATGGTGATCATTCGAGTCCTCCACCCCCAGGGATGCCGAGATTGCAGCCCCTAGACGTCACAGTTGTGAACCCCAGCCCTTCGGATCCCTCGCGGCCAGCGAGTAGAACTTCAAGAACTCGCTCTATGAGGACAGATGATCGGTCCAACCGGAGCAGAAGATCCAGAGAGCTCAACCTTCCTTCGATCCTCGACCAACCTATTCCTCGACTCAATCCCCCGAGCATCATGCCGATAGAACCCGATATCAACCACCAGGCAGATAACCGGTTAAGAGCCAAGCGCAGGAAACTCGACACAGACGACAGCAGGGAAGGGCTGCAGAGTTTCCGGTATGGGCAGTACGGCCAGGTTGTGCCCGGGACCCTACGGATGGAATTAGCCAGTTGCGATGGAGGGGCCTACGAAACAGAAAGTGACAGTTCATGGCCGGAGAACATTCTTCGGAATGACTCGTCCGTATATTGTACCAAATCAGACCGGTGCAATCTGATTTTAAAGCATCGGGGGGAGACCCCGTTTTGCTTAAAGAAACTTGTTATCAAAGCGCCTAAAACCGGCTACGACGCTCCGTATGTTTAAGTCGAGTCACACAATATGCATCCATAGACCTGCTAACTTCTTTTCCCCTTCTCAACATAAGGATACAAGCAGGGATGGTTTTCGTTTCCATGTCTTCCGATGAACTCCTCGCTCGCACAGCTCAATATCAGGTCCAATACGCTGTCAGTCGACGGCCCCGCAGACACCGACGGAACGGATTACCGCCATCCCAAGAATATTTTAACTCATACAGAACACCACTACAAACACTTGAGCGAATGTCTTTCAATACCGGCCCTGAATCCCACTCCGAGTCGGAAACGGACGCTGGTGATCTCCCGGGACCAGATCCTACAACCGAGTTTCGAGTTACAACACATTACGATGAACACTCCGATCGTGGTGATCACAATGGCATGGAGGATGAATTCGAAATGCCATCTATCTCGGATTTAGAGATACTACAGACGTTTGAGGATGATCTCCTCGATTCAGGCAGCGATAACAGTGCCAGTGATGACGACGACGACGACGACGACGACGACACTTCTGAATCAACCTCTTTTCATTCACGCCGGCGAGACCTCCAACAGCAAGTGCGAGCTATGCGCCGCCAGTACGCTATGGATCAGGAAGGTCTACCAAGACGACGTCCAGTCCCCAGCATGATCCAGCCTCTCCCGCCAGCTGCCCCTTCAGGGCAGCGAGCCGGCTCCACCACCCGGCCTTCTAACCCTGGTCTCATGAAACCCCTGGCTCAGTTCTTCATCAAGCGACACAAGAGCAGCGTCAGCCTCAAATTTGACCCACCTCCGTACGTAATTCCCACTCAACTGTCCCCTCTTTACCTTTTCCCCCATCACATCTAACGATTAAATTTTTATTAGATCCGGTCGATACATTTTGATCAAGCTATGGAGCCCTTATAACGCAGGCAACATTGATATCCAAAGCATCATTGCTCATGGCTTCGCCGGCCCAAGATATTTCCCAGCCTCAGGTTCGAGGTGAATCAAAGGGATTACTTTTCCAGCTCGAGCTTTCGTTCTCACTCCCCATAGTCAGTTGATAATACGCATACATGGTCCATGCGGCGTGGTCGAAAGTGGGAAGGGGGATTTTCCGACTGTATCATGAGCACTTCCTGATGAATACTACGAGTATTATCTCAGAACAAAAAGTATATTGGAAAGGGTGATCATTTATATTTGTAGAAGGCTGGCCTTCATGGGATTCTTATTTTATTTAATTTTTACTTTCTCGGCCATTTACACATGTAGATATAGCCCTCTGATGTACTATGATTATGATTAGCTGAAACAGATGGCATTGGTACCCTTTTCCACACGGATCTTCATATTCTTAAATCGTCATGAAGGCGGCTCTCACACCCGAAATAAGAAAAAGAAACCAAGTCCCTCTTCAAGGACACGGAGAAGTGATATGGCCTGATCGAATTAAACTATCTCGGGCACTGAGCAGTGTACGGTTCATGCCCATGTGAAATTATAGCAAGCTTAATCCAAAATATCCAGGGAATCTCATCCAACTGAGTAGAACCATTCATAGTTAGAATCGAAGTCAAGAGACATAATAAAGGAGTCACTAAACGAGTGTATTGGGTAAAGGCTCGCCTGTAAACAAAAACCATGAACAGTCAATAATCTGCAATCCAATAGGCAAAAGCATATGTACAAAGACAATCGGCGTCTCGTGAATACGACAAAGGAGAAAATAATCAAAAAAAAAGTAAAATAAAACAGTGTTTTAAAGCGGGATCAACCACGCTATTAGATGCGTATAATTGTCGGCCTGGACAAACACTGAAAAGCGATGCCGCAGACCGACAGATCTCGAGTCAATGCTCTCTCATTTCTCGTCTCTCGTGCCAAGATCGTCGAACGCCGTGCCTTCCTTGTATATGGACCAACCAAAAAGCAAAACATAAGATACTCCTGAAAAGAAAATCCCAACTCCACCCATGAAGAAAGGGGGAAAAGTTTTTCTTTTCCCAAAAAAAGAAAGCGAAACAATAATCAAACAACTGGGAATCCTAACTATATGACGACCACATCTCCCTCAGCATCCGCTGGATCGGATGCCATCATATCGCCATATTTACCCACCGTCATTAACATGGAGTCATCATCAAGGTCAATAGCGCTGTCGTCATGGTTCGGGACATTGAAGCCCGGAATAGTCTCAGAAATGTTTGTTGGCTTTTCATTTTCAACGTGATCAAGGTTCGTTTCAACTTCCATCTGTGACTGGTCGAGCGTTCCATTTTGCCCATTAGATGGAGCAGATGGTTCGGTCTTTCCCAGTGATCCATTAGAAACTTTCAAGAGAAGACTGTTCGAGCCTGGTTGTTCGAAATCTACGCCCGCCTTCCGTAATGTACTCGGGGTGTAACGCATAAATCCCCCCTTCTCCGCTTGCCATAACATCATTTCATGGAAGAAAACTTTGGTCATCCACCAGGCGCTAAAGCTTTGAGCACCACCGAGTGTCAATCGGCGAAGGACGCAATCCCACAAAGCATCAACCTTTTCGATGATACATTGCGTGCGGTGTTGGGGGAAAATAGCGGGAAGGTTGAGTATAAAGGAAACCCATTTATCTGGAAAGTTGTATTCCTCGCCTTCTGAGGATTCCACGGGGTATTTGTGGGTCTGGGTGTTTTCTTCTGTGTCGGGGGTAGTGAAAAATGGTTGCGAGGTCGATGGGTTCACATCAGTAACAGGGGTAAGAAGAGCGCGAACATCACGCTTCAAGATCCGCTCTACCGCATGTTCCGCACAGCTCGGAATGTTCGCTCTTGTGATCATTTCTTTCGGGTCGACCAGTGTCCTGAAATCGAACCACATTTGATTTCGGTTGTCAGGGTGACAAAGCCACGCAGCTGCAGCATTAGCAGATTGATTCACATCTAGCATGTGCTTCAAGAGGTTGCAGAATATATGAGCCGGTATCAGTCTGGCCAACGACACGTGTACAGGCTGTGTCTTGAACGTATCCGCAATATGGGCCGTAAGCCGTTGGGATATCGAGCTAAAGGCATCTAAAACGAGTTTTGGTACAACTTGCGTCGTCAGTGGAGCCACAAATGCGATCATCTTCTGATACATGAGCCAGTCGCATTCCTTGATCCACGGCGCAAGGTTGGGATGCGTCAAGAGCTTCTGAACGGGGACCGTCAAAGTTCCGTGGAAAGCAGAGAAGTATCGAAGAAGGTTCCGCTCTTTGCAGTATCGGAAGCTATCGATAACCGAGATACAATGGGATCGATAAAGAGCAGCAAGGGCTTCCGCTACCTTAGAGTCCGTGTTAGCTGGGAGGTAGTCGTGAATATCAGGTAGTTGCAAGGTGTCGGTATCAACCAAATAATCGTCAGTGGAAGGTAGCTGGAGCATCTGGTGAATTATCCTTCCGGAGTGACTAGCAACATTCTCAGGGGTGATAACGGAGTCGGCGGAGGATCGAGAAGCTTGACAGCCGCAGCCCAGACCAGGAGAGCTACCCGGGATCCTTGGGGCAAAAGAAGTCGTAGGTGAAGGGAACAGAGCGGTGTCGGCGGTGGGCTGTGATATGGGGTTGATGCTGCGATGGCATTAGCTTTCACCTTGTGAGATCCACCATTGACGGGCTTTACTTACCCCTTGTGTATGGCATCAGCCGGTTTATTTTCTACAGCACCCGTAACATTACTGTCATGATTTGAGATTTGCGGGTTTAGCTGTGGTGGTTTCTGTTGTTTCTCTTCGATGACTGTCAAGTCAACATAATGATATTTTGACTCCCCGCGAACACCAAGACGCCGTGTCTGGACATTTGGGAAAATAATGCGCACAAGCTTGCCAAACGAGGCAGGGTTCAAGACCGAAACGCGCTCCGTTCCACACTTCTCTGCATAGCAACAATAAACACGATCGCGTCGAACAGAGCCACTGCTTTTTCTACAATTCTCCTTCAACCTAAGAACGCGTGAGGAAGAGCTCAGGAGGTACCACTTGGGGACGGCCTATGAACTTACCAGATCATAGCAAAGACCTGCTTGACTTTCTCGGCCTTCCCGCCCGCGCCTTCATGTTTTAGAACCTCCGCCGCCATTTGTTTCAAAGTATACCCTTCGTACTGCCGCAGCAGTTTCCGTAGCTCATTATCATTGGCCAGAGAAGAACTCGAGCCTTTCTTCTTCTTCGTTCCAGCTTCCGAATTCTCGTTGTCGTCCAGCATGTGGTCGGGGATGTGGTTCTCAATTCCACTATCATAAATACTTTGGTATTGGGGGATCGGCACGGCGGGTAAGCCATGGGTCGCGATCCCAGACTGAAGAGAGTGATGTGACAAATGATGGCCGTGAATGGCATGGCTAGGAAAGTCGTCCGCCCTAGGCATGACAGGGTGGTGGGCGTCCTGCAAAGTCGGGTCCAACGAGGCGCCATTCACGGGGTGCGAGAGTTGCTGGCCAAATCGCATAATAATATCCTCCGGGTTACCACCAAAAACATTGGGACCAGGAGGGGGTTGGGTCGGCAGAAATTGGGAGAAGCCATCGGAGATTTGCTGATCCTGGGTCTGCTGGGTGGTGGTGGAATGAATGCTTGCTGTCGACCCTCTTGACCTGGGTCGACGACTATTCCGTGAGATGACGGTTTCGGAGCGCGACCTCATGAGATCTGCCGTCCCTGGGCGACTGAGAGATGCGGCCAGCTGGGTCGCTTGAGAAGCAGCACTAGAAGCCTGCGAGGCCGCTCGGCCTATTGTCTCTACAGGTTAGTGACACAGCTAGAGAGAGTATGTGTGGAAGGGACCACCAAAGAGGGCAACGTCGACTCGAACGGGGGGTCAAAACAGGTGAATTCTGCAGGGTGAAATGCAGCTTCTTACCAATATCAGGAGGCATCTTCTTTTTTTAGACTGCTTCACACACTCAACACGCCAGATAATGGGTGGTGGTGGTTGGGGTTCGTCCTCGTTGCTAGGTGCGAGACGGTGGGTAACCACGGGCAATAATAGGTAAATAGCGTCCGGCACTCTGTTTTGATCCTGCCTCAGAGCCACCACCCACAACCACACGAGGTTACACCGCGAGAAGGCAACCGCAGACAGAGAGCAAGAAAGTGCAGAGAGCACGCGGGTCAGAAGAACTCAGCCTAGAGAACGCGATCGTCAGAGCATCCGCTCTACAAATCGCATGGTGTTTTGGAGGAATCGAGAGGTCGAGGGACAAGCAGGAATAAACAGAGATTCTCCCGTTCCTCAAGCAACGACGGGCGCCTTAAGCGTTGGTCACGTGGGGCTTATGTAAGTGCATCCCTCCCACATTCCTTGCCATGTTTGTTATGATTATTTTCAGTTCAACAACAAGAATATTCAAAGGAATTAGTTTCTAATATTAAGATTAAATTGTCGACGGTCAATATTATCAGACAGTTGCAGGTCTGCAAATAAATTATCCAATAATTCCCCTACAAGATCGTGGTGTTCAACATTAGTCTCTTGAGAGATATGCAAACATAGAACCTGAAAATACCTAAACCCATTTGAAAATATAAAAATTTACAGGTGGAAACTAATTACTTCCGAGTATCTCTAAAAAAGGAGAAAATGTAACAGTAAAAAGGGTCAAAAAAAAAATACAGGAGAGGCTAAGAAGACTTCGAAGAAGAGCACATCCAGCGGAAGAGGCAACCGCCAGGAAAGAGCTCTCTCAGCTCTATACCTGGCTTCTCATTCGCCAACATGGCGAATTGAGAGTCTACCCGGCAGCCGGTGCAATATCTCCTGCCGCCAGCCCTCACACATCGCTTGCAATCAAATCTAGACCAAATCCCTCTTCACAAACTCGGCAAGCAGAGCCTTGCCCAGGGAAGCAGGGCTCCTCTCTACAACGACACCAGCATCCTGGAGAGCAGAAATCTTGGAGTCAGCACCACCCTTACCACCGCTGACGATGGCACCGGCGTGACCCATGCGGCGGCCGGGGGGAGCGCTGATACCGGCGATGAAGCCGACAGCAGGCTTGTTGTACTTGTTGTTGGCCTTGAGGAACTCGGCGGCATCCTCCTCAGCGCTGCCACCGATCTCACCAATCATGATGATACCATCAGTCTCCTTGTCCTCAAGGAAGATCTTCAGGCAGTCAATGAAGTTGGTGCCGGAGAAAGGATCTCCACCAATACCGACAACAAGAGACTGGCCAAGACCGGCCTGGGTGGTCTGGTTGACGGCCTCGTAGGTCAGAGTGCCGGAACGAGAGACAATACCGACGCGACCACGCTTGTGGATGAAACCAGGCATGATACCGATCTTGCACTGACCCTATAATGTCCAAAGCTCAAATGATTAATACCCGAACCCTTCCGGAAAGATTACAAAGGAGGCATCCGACTTACAGGCGCAATGATACCAGGGCAGTTAGGCCCAACCAGACGGGTCTTGTTCTGGGTCTTCAGGATATCGGTAATGCGGACCATGTCTAGTAAATTTCCATTAGTGTGTATTCAAGGTGGCGGGTACTGGCGCAACCCCGGAAAATCATACCGTGCTGGGGGATACCCTCAGTAATACTATCAGAATAGCAAACGATGTTAGTTCGCGCGACCCATAAAAATTTAATCTACCCGCGATAACACTTGCCAGACAACCAGGGGAACTTCCGCGGCAATGGCTTCCTCGATACCGGCGGCAGCCAGAGGAGGGCTATATGTCCAACATCAGCACTGAATTCCATAACCTTCCTTCCAAGATATCAGGTTCATACGGGACGAAAATGGCGGAAGCCGTGGCGCCAGTCTCCTTCACAGCATCGGCGACGTTGGCGAAGACGGGTAGGTCAAGATGCGTGGAACCGGCTTTCTTGGGGTTGGTACCACCGACAACCTTGGTACCTAGAATGCATAAGTACTTGGAACAGCGAAGTATATCAAACCGTTCGGAGGAGATCGTGGGGAAAAGTACCATAGGCAATAGCTTGTTCGGCATGGAAACTGCAGGGACCGGGAGGGATTAATATCAGCATCACATATCTGGGCAAATTTTCGCAAGTCACGGTAGAGCCACATACGTTCCCTGCTTTCCGGTAAAACCCTGGAACAGAACCTTGGTATCTCCATTAATGCGAAGGTTCTTGATAGTATCAGAGTAGGAGCCAGTGGCATAACCCCGACGCTGCAGGCTGGCAGCGTTGCGAAGGGCAGAGGCTGTGGAACGGCGGACGGCCTGCATGGTGTCTGGAAGAAAGTGGGGAAGGAGAAAGATTAAAAAGACGTAAAGGAAGACTAAAGAGAGGAGAGGGTGCGCGAGAGGTGTGAACAAGAGATTAAGGATAGCGGAGGCAGAGGGCAAGAAGAGACCAGAATAGCAGAGCAGAGCAGAGCAGTTTGCCGTCCGAAACACGGGTTTGGGCGACTCGGTCGGGACAAAGCTTTAAGCGGATCCGACTTGACGCGGGCGGTCGGGAGGCTTCCTCGGCGGTGCTCTCCTGCTCCTCCTCCTATTACTACTATTGTATCGAGATACTCCGATCTTGCTTACGTTAAACGTGTTCTGTGGGTTAATATCTAGATATTACTACATTTTCTGATCGTTTCCCTCCTTTCTTCTTCCTACTTAGTCTTGTTCTGTGAGGCTGCCCCGGGCTTGTTCCCACTTCCCCGCCATCTGCCACAAAAAAAAAAAAAAAAAAAAAAAAGGCTTCATCATGGCGACCCTCACGATGACCATGCCGCCACCCTCCAACAAGCCAAAGAAAAATACGAAGCTGTTGCCGGAAAATGAGCGGTTCATGCGGGCGTGCTCCGATATTGCAAATGCCCTGATCCAGGAGCATGAGGCACAGAGAGATCCCACGAAACCGAAGAAGGATATCAACCTCAACAAGCTGCGGAGTCAAATCGCAAAAAAGCACAGTTTGGCCCATCAACCGCCTCTAACAGCCATCATTGCAGCCGTCCCGGAGCAGTACAAGAAATACATTCTCCCTAAGCTCATTGCGAAGCCGATCAGTATGCTGCCGTACCCTCGCCACCCGGGGTCAAAGTTCTGTGCTAACCCCGGATTATAGGAACCTCGTCTGGTATCGCCGTCGTCGCTGTGATGAGCAAACCCCACCGCTGCCCTCATATCGCATATACTGGAAATATCTGTGTCTACTGCCCCGGCGGCCCGGACTCCGACTTTGAATACTCGACACAATCTTACACCGGGTACGAACCCACCTCGATGCGCGCGATCCGAGCCCGCTATGACCCCTTCGAGCAGGCTAGAGGGCGCGTGGAGCAGATCAAGGCTCTTGGACACAGTGTCGACAAGGTTGAATATATTATTATGGGTGGAACCTTCATGTCCCTGCCGGAGGACTACCGAGAGCCGTTTATCGCCCAACTTCACAATGCGCTGAGTGGTTACCAGACAGATAACGTCGACGAGGCCGTCGCCGCGGGAGAGATGAGTAATGTGAAATGCGTGGGAATCACAATCGAAACTCGACCCGATTATTGCTTGGACACACACCTCAGCAGCATGCTTCGCTATGGGTGCACACGACTGGAGATTGGAGTTCAGAGTTTATATGAGGACGTCGCCAGGGACACGAACCGCGGGCACACCGTCGCTGCCGTCGCGGAAACATTCAAACTTGCCAAAGACGCCGGGTTCAAGGTGGTCAGTCACATGATGCCCGATCTTCCCAACGTCGGCATGGAGCGTGATTTATTCCAATTCCAAGAATATTTTGAGAATCCAAATTTCCGGACGGACGGGCTGAAGATATACCCCACACTGGTCATTCGTGGTACCGGTCTGTACGAGCTGTGGCGAACAGGCCGTTATAAGAACTACACCCCGAACGCTCTGGTCGACATTGTAGCTCGCATCCTCGCTCTGGTCCCTCCATGGACCCGCATCTACCGTGTCCAGCGAGACATCCCCATGCCACTCGTCACATCAGGTGTCGAGAACGGTAACCTGCGAGAACTCGCTCTGGCCCGCATGAAGGACTTTGGCACGACATGTCGGGACGTTCGAACCCGTGAAGTCGGCATCAATGAGGTCAAAAACAAGATCCGCCCCTCCCAGGTCGAGCTCATCCGCCGCGACTACGCCGCCAACGGGGGCTGGGAGACCTTCCTCGCCTACGAAGATCCCAAACAAGACATCCTGATCGGCCTACTCCGATTGCGGAAGTGTAGCCCAACGCACACCTTCCGTCCCGAGTTCACCGGCCAGCAAACCAGTATCGTTCGAGAACTGCACGTGTACGGCTCCGCAGTGCCCATCCACGGACGCGATCCACGTAAATTCCAACACCGGGGCTTCGGAACCCTGCTGATGGAGGAAGCCGAGAGAATCGCCCGCGAGGAGCACGGGAGCCGGAAGATCAGTGTCATTTCCGGTGTTGGTGTTCGCAGCTATTACGCCCGTCTTGGCTATACACTTGATGGCCCTTATATGTCCAAGATGCTCGACCCTGTTGAGGGTGAGGATGAGGGTGATGGATTCGATTTCTAATAAGAAATCAGAGCAGGCTGATACAGTTTTACGTGCGTCTGCCGACAAGATTAATGATTTTAAAGTGAGGGTACGCCTATACGAAAACAAAAAAGTTCTGTTAGTATGATATTGGGACCGGCGTGTTACAAAAGGGTGTCTATTTTGGGTGGCTATTTTTCTCGTCTTAAAACCATCGGGTGTCTTCAGGGAGTTGGTCAGATACACCACGCAAGAGCATTTGTATATAAATTTCTGAATGACACATAACCACTCTGTTACAAACCGTCTATCAAGAGTTCTGAAACACAGCACTTTACCCTAATGTTCTGAAGATACATATTCTCTATGAACCAACACTTTATATACATCCACGCAGCATACCAAGCCGCGAGCTTTCTCAAGGCCAGTCAGTGCCTCAGAAAGTCATCATTTCACAGCAAAGAGCAACACATCAAAAGTCAAATAACCAGATATCAGGACTCCCAAGGCCTCTTGAGAGAGAATAGTAACACAAAAATAAAAGGAAAAGGAAAATTAGCCAGCGCCCATCGACCCAGCCGAAAAATATAAGTCCTTGCACAGCGTCATCGACTCAGAGTGACCAAGACGATAGGAAGTTCCACGTCACCTATTCGAATAAGACGAAGGGGGCAGAGTTGTTATCGATATCTTTCATGATATGATTGGAAATAAAGCGGAAAATAGGAGGAGGTAAAAAATGTGTTGTTTAGATAAAGGGAAAAGACGGATTTAGTTGAGCGATATGGCCCCGCCCCGGCGGGCTCTCAGATGAAGGTATGCTTGGAAGCCGCAAAAGACGAAGAAAGCCTATGATGTGGAGGTTTAACAATTAGCTAGTCCATCGCGATACATTGGGGTATCTTTTGAGTTTTTTCGGAGGGGGTAACCACATACAGCGTAGACGATGACAGCCGTGAAAAGCGACGCTGCGACCGCAGAGCCATCCTCTGGCTCCTCTTTTGATCCGGTGAACCCATGGTGTTCGCTCTATTGTTTCATCCCCGAAAACATTAGCGTGTTTGTCCCACTAGTACATGCGGTTGACCTCTGAATGATAAGCGGCGATTGCTTGGGGCAGAGCGAAGTACCTTAAATAATGATGCGAGGACGGATAGGATGACGATAGCGAAGAGGGAGATGATTACGCTGTGTTACCAGTGTCGTTGGTCAGCTTGATTTTCTTCTCAGGGGCCTCGCATGGGGGGAGAGATTCATACCAGGACCACGCATTCAGGAGAGATACAACGGGTTTCATCGTGAAGTTGTTCAGATGGTCAGATGGAAAGATACGAGACGTTAGGGAGTTCCGGGCGGGAGTGTTTCCGGCGATGGCGGTTTAGGGCTAAAGTCTCTCAAGGAGTACACAATACGGTCGGTTAGGGAATAAAGACAAAGAGGGATAATGTAAGCGCTGCGCTAGATGGGGAGTAAGGAAGGTGAAGGTGTTGTCGATGTTAATGAAGCCTTGTTGAGCGCCTGGGGCGGAGGAGAGCTCTGGATGCAACTGCCTAAGCCGGATTTGGCATGTCTGCCTTCGAATTTATGAAATCACCAAGTATGCAGCACGAGCCTCCTCAGACCAAGAATGATAAGGTGTGAAGTTATAATGGAAGCCTGCTCGAGTGGACTTATGATTATTTTTTCTGCTACGTAGTTAGGATTTCTATCCCAATTGGGCTTCTTCATCTGTGCAAATTCGCTTCATCCTCTGATATATATTTCCGGGACAGGGCAACATGGGAAACCAAAGTATTCTTCTGAATGGACAAAGTCGAGTGGTTTTCGACTGAATAAAACGAATCTAATTCAAGTATAAGAAAGTCATCAGATATATATATATATTATTTTACCTTTTTTTTTTTCCTTTTAATTCTATTCATCTACCCGAACAAGCCTAGGTAGACAGCGTCTCTCTAGACGGTCAAGAGGCAGCTCCTGCAAAATCCCCAAGCCAAATATGTACAATTTTGATCAATATATATAATAAAGCTACACTGAATTAGACTTATTCCAGTATATGCACTCATTAAAGGTCACACCAGATCCACCGAAAATATCTAAAGCGCTGCCAATCGTCAAATCAACCTTTCCTTGGCTGCTGGAGTGAACCTTTTCAAGATCCTGCAAGTTCCGCGCCCCCCCAGCGTATGTTACAGGTATTGAGCACCACTGGGATAATTTAGATACCAATTCCTCGTCAACCCCCTGCTGCAAACCTTCAACATCTGCCGCGTGGATGAGAAACTCGGAACAGTATGGTTCGAGTAGCGATATTGATTCTGCTTAAGTTAGCGTCGAACAATACCTGGGAAGTGAAAATGGGGCATTAAAAGTGGATGGCGGAGAAAAGATGGAGGAAGATGGATCAATTCCAGAGAGCTATAACGTTGTGACAACGAAGTGAAACTTGCCTTGATTGATTTCCATCTCGGTAATGGTCTGCCAGCGGTTCATTGCGACAAACCATGTGTTGTCCTTTCTTCTGCAGCTCAAATCCAAGACCAACTTGGACTTGTCACCACCGAGGGCAGACAACACTGACTCTAGCCTCTCAAGGGAGAATTTGCCCTCTGGAAAGAGGAATGATGTGATGATAACCTGGTATGGTTAGTATTCAGAAAAGAAGAAGTAGAACTCGAGACTTCGATTTTGAAACAGAATTTGCGAGACGTCGCAATAGCGCAACGAAACGCCGAAATAAAATGGCGGACTTTTTGGAATTGTCCAATGCTGGAAAACGCACCTTTTCAGCACCCTGATCAATCCAATACTGGGCATTCTTATCCGTGATGCCTCCAGCGACCTGCAGACCCCCAGGCCACGTTCTCAATGATTCCTTCGCAGCCTCGTCATTGCCGGGTCCGAGCATCACGACATGGCCTCCTCGTAGGTCATTCTGCTGGTACAAACCAGCGTAGTGACTGGCGGGGAGTTTGGATACGTAGTTTGTCTTGAGGTCGGATTCGACATTGCTAAGGGTCCCGCCGACAATCTGCTTGACCTGTCCGGAGTGCAAGTCTATACAAGGCCGAAATTTTGTCATCGTGTCTAGTTCAATCCGTCTTCTTAATCTAGCACCTCGATATAGTTTCGCATTCGTTTTGTGGAATTCAACGAGGGGTCACCCAAAGAGGGCCTATCTTATCACACGTGACTCTGATCCGGCTTGCCGCCAAAAGAATAGTTATCCGAGGCCAAAAAAAAAATCACACCGCCTCCGCAAGATTTTCACCAGCAATATACAAAGAAAGACGCGATATGATTGGCAAAAGGAAAAGGAACACATCTGTTGTGTCAAGATCTAAAGCGGAGGATCAAGAAGAAGATTCCCCAGCGGCTCCAGATCGATCTACTCATGACATATTCCGCAAGCTGTTCGAAGCTCAATTCCAACCCCTGGAGGATTCTCGCAAGCGGGAGGAAGATCCGTTCACTGAAGAAGATGGAGACGACTACAATTCCGACGGGTCTGAAACTGGGCCTGAGTGGGATGGAATTTCTGGAGACGAGGAGGAGGAAGGGGACAAAATGGTCGAGGTAGTGGAGTACAGTGCTCCTTCTTCAGACGCGCTGGATCCGCTGGACAAAAGAGCTCGTAAAGCCTTTATGGTATGTTGAAAATTGGACGCGCGATCTAAATTACATATTGCTAAGGCTTTACATGGATAGACTGCGAAGCCACCGTCGTTATCCACGGAATCGAGGCCCACTACGAAAGACTCGACGAAGGCCGAGGGCAACGAAGACGATATCTCTGACGCACTGAACTTGAAGAACGACTTGGCACTCCAGCGACTTTTGAAGGAATCTCACCTTTTGGAGTCTGCGTCAGAGCTGGCCCCAACCGGCAAAAACCGGCTCAAGGCGTTAGACCTTAGGATGCAAGAACTGGGAGCGAAAAAGTCGCTCTACCACCAGAAGATGCCCTCATCGATGCGCAAAGGTATCAAGGCTAAGGCCGAAGCGAAGGAAGATAAGCGTCGACGAGAGGCCCGAGAAAATGGCATCGTTCTCGAGAAGCCTACGTTCAAGGCGAAACATGGCAGCAGCGCACGGCGAGAGCGTGGTGTTGGGGGGCCATCGATTGGAAAATTTGCAGGTGGGACATTGAACCTGAGCAAGCGGGACGTGGCCGCTGTTCAAGGATTACGACGGGGCAATGGCAAGACGAGAGGACGGGGACGAGGGCGAGGGCGAGGGCGAGGACGCCGATAAAGTGAAAACCTCGCTGCAATTCGCTTTCGATCTTCAAGCCCCGCCACAAACTTAAATCGCCAAATGCCGAAAGTCCTGCACTGTGAGAGGGCCTGTGATGGTGATCTGCACGTGGGAAAACCATCGATAATCTTTTCCCCACCTCAAACGAAAGATTTGATCGCCTAAACCTCGGATGACAGTAATGAACATGTCATGAGTCGTGATGCATTTGTCGTTCGAACTACACAGTAGTTCTGGCAACAGGTTGAACTTTTGTACTACGACGAGGATCATCACCCAGCTTGTCCAGGTGGCTGGGCGCAGGAGATGTGGATAGCTGGTATGAAGCACCACTAAACCAACTCGATAGATTCCTGTTTAGGAACAGGAAAACCTTATTGCTCTTCTTGCTGGGTGTATCATGGATCCTGAAACACGATCTTAACTTCTTTCTAGTAGGGTACGAGGGTTGGGCACGCTGGTCCAGAAACGGCGAAACCTCCGTCTCGCGCTAAGGTTTGAAAAAAAACCTAAACCTGAGACAGCAGATTCCCTGTTCAGTTGGTGTTTCGTTGTTTGAGGATGAACAGAGAGTACTGTGTATAGCAAGGGTTCGTCTTGAAGGTCCTTGATAGTAGAGGATCTTACCGAGTCATGCACGCTGTACGACTCCAAATTGTTCACTGGCAGTTCTCTCTCTCTCACCGTCCTTTATTTTTTTTCTCCCAACATTTCTCTTCCCTTAATAATGTGTTCTTGAATGTCTGTGTTCTCTTGCCGGAACCATCGGACGAGGTAATCTGAGCCTTGCAGTGCAACCCTTGTAGCCCGAAATGAGATATCCTGAGTTTCTAGCCATCAACTAATCAATTCTTATCCTGTTTCATCCTGCTGGAGACAAGAAGTCCCACACTCCTCACATCTGTCGCGAGTTCTCCCCTCGTTCACCCATCCTAGGGTACATGCATGAAAAAAAGTGTGTGACGATCTCTCTCTCTCTCTCAGCCAGGCCCCCAAGTCATCCTCGTGGTCGGTGATGCATCCTCAAACGACCGCTTTAAAAACCACCTCCCTCCAAAGCTCTTTAAACGAGGACGACCCTGCGTCATAGATTTCTTATTTAGGAGGGGAAATAACCCTGTGCCTTGATTCCTCCATGAATCTAACTGGAAAGACGAACGCAGGAGGTTTCAGATTCTGCAGGTCACCTTGTCCAGGATCGTATGCCTGAAAAGAGAAAGCCCACAAATCATCGTTGAGGGTGGATAACTTTATCAAAGCTCGCAGACCTTTCGGCAATTGAGAGAGGGGTATACCTAGGGTAAGGTGCGTTGTCCAATCGGAAACCCTGGCCTCACCTTAGTCGTACCGACCTGGATCCTTTTAGGACCTCGTACTTTACCTTCCTCTGGGTTGGTGTGTACTATGATCGAATAAAGAACTAAGAGTTAGTTGCCTTTTTTTTTTTTTTTGGATGGAGTACGTATATAGTCATCGATTATTGGTGAGTAATTGTCATCCTCATCCCCGGATCCCTCGCGGTTTCAGGAAAAGAGAGACCAGGAGGATCCTTCAGCCTCCTCGTGGACTACGAACCCTGATTATAACAGCATATTATACCAAATGGTCGAGAATTTCGTGAGTAGCGAATGGAGCTGAGCTGCACTATATGAGATAGTGAAGTTAGGGGGATACGAAGGAAGAAATGTAGAAGGAAAGAATGCGTAATCGTCGTTTTTAGTGCTCAATTAGTTTCTTGGCCGGCTTCGTTAAAACGACTTGGGATAGGCGATCCATGGAAAAAAAAGCTCCTCCCGAGTCAGGCTCGGTGGAATCCTCAAGAGAGTGAGATTTCAAGTGTTTTGGGTGTGGTGAAAACCAGAGGGAGGGACTCAAGGCGCTATTATTGGCTGGATGACCTCATTGTTTATCTCGAGATTTACTGTGTATAGCGAGTTTATTTGGAGAATTGATCTGCAGTTTCGCCTGATGGAATGATTGTGGATAGAGTGGCCCAAGCATCGAACGGAAAGATAACCAAATTCCGGGTCGAATTTGTCCACGTGTTTTCCGGATGCTTAGGGTCGTCCATTTTGACAGAGGAGTTCTCTGCCTGGTGCTAAATTCGAATAATAATAGGCTTTTTGGATTATTCACGGCTTCCGGATATGTACCAGATTTGGGAATAGTCAGGGCCAAAGCCGTGTAGATTCTGAAAAAAGTGGTGTGCTGTGGGGAACTGGTTAAAGGGAGAAAGCCTTGCGCATGACTCGCCTCTAAGTTGTCTTGTCACCATGGCTCGAGGAAGGAAGAATCCTGAGGGATGGCTGATCAACATCGAAAGTGAGGATTCATGGAATCGATTACTGGCGCAAGAAAATCCTCGCCATTTCTGTGCGAGGCTTTGCATGATTGTCCTACCGTTTCCCCGCACGTTCTCATCGCGTGGTCTTGTGCATACTCCAGAACACGGTAGTGAGTCCAGTGAGACAAGACTAAACGTGCACACCGTTCGGACTCAACGTAAAAGGGGCTTACGCATCGGGGAGATTGGGGCCGAGAAGGTTGGGAGAGTTTGATTTTCGAGATCTAGAGGTTTCATAGTGCTACCTTCTATGGCTTCTGGAGATGCTATTTCTAGCGACGAAGTCTTTTCACCTTCGAAAATTAGATTAGCGTAGATTGCCCAGCATCGGGAATTTCCACCGGAGTTTTCTAGATCGTCTCAGAACCGGCGATCAAGCTGAGTCTTGTTGCACGGAGCAAGCCAAGATCGAGAGTGTCTTGGATCATTTCATCTCCACTCAACAATAGACTCATCGACTAATGGCCAGAGCTGCACATCATTGGGCGGAAGGGGTAATTCTCACCACCGACAACAGTGGTAATTTATTCATGCGCCAGTGGGTTTTTTTTTTGATCAGTCGAGTTTGGAATCTGGATTCCAGACACAAATAATAAGAACTTTACTCGAAGGGACGGTGGAAAGGGACTAGTTTAGGAGAAATACCTGGGTCGTGGTGTCGTCGTCTCAGCATCGAAAGCTTCCCCATCAGTCCTGCTGAAATTTTCACTCTGTAATTCATCATCGATACCTGACAGCTGGGGCTCTTCGGAGAGTATCTGGAAGAGTTTCCACTTCTCTAGATCAATAATACTCATCGTAGTACGAAGGACTTGATTCTTAAGTCGGAACCTGTAGACAGTGGTACCTCGGTAGAGTCGGTATTTGGTGGTTCCAGTTTTCATCTCGTGAGAAGAGGACGGTATCCTCTGTTGCAAGCACCGTTCATCTGGGATTCTTCAGGACAAGATTTTCAGTGGCTGGGCTCGGCCGAGTCTGTGGAGACTTTGGATGACATAGCTGGGTAGGACTAACTAGACACTGTGCTCCATACTTTCTTTTGTACTTGGGCCTGAGTAAGCAAGATGAGTCTAGCGGACCCTAGTTAGCACTTATCTAACAGCAAGTGACTGAACATCAAGGGACCCAAAGAGTCCTTCCTACATAGGTTAGTGGCATCTCGAGCGTCCACCTGTTTTTGCATTGGCAACCATCATCGAGCTTTTGGATGAGAATCAAAAGTTCAAGCAAAACTATGGGTGGTGCGAAAAGAAACGGGACAGACTCGTCGCCTGGTCAGAAGTTGGAGCACTCTCGATGTTATCTTAGCCGACCGTTTTCTTTCCGATTTGCCTGGCTCTATCATATCGATAAAATGTCGATGACGTAGAGTCCGAGTATGCCTTTCTTTCGTAAGGAGAGTACTTTGCTTTCATATCAGGAAAGGCACCTTATCCGGCGCTGGTCAAGAAATAGCCCAATCGTTTTGCGCTTTCAGATCACACATTCGGCAATCAAAGTGTGTCCATGCCGATCGTTATCCTAAGATACCAATGATATGTATCGATTAAGAATCCCTGAGACTCTACCTTTGGCACATATTTCGTTGTTCATTCGAGGATGGGAAGATGAAGGGATGTTACATATTGATCGTTATTTATGACACCGGGTTAGGTTGGAAAAAGATCCAAAATTCCAGTCAAATATGCCTGTTGCGTATAGATAGGCTTTAAAAGACTGCCCTTCATCCAGTATATTCGCTGGTGTAAATGGATGGTTAGGAAGAGGGCCATTGAGGAAGGCTTAGATTAGGATATCTTCGGTTGATTCACTTTCCTGATAAAAGTGGACTTGAATCTACCAAGAACCAAGAAATTGGGCGAGGTGCAATTAGAGATACCAAGTATCTTCATCATAACCCAAATATTGTAAAATGACCCATCGCCATAATTGATCACATCTGATATCCTTTGAAAATAGAGGAAAATTAAAATTTCTGGTTACTTGTGCCAGTTGAGGAGAGGCTGGATTAAACTGTACGGCCACACGCACCTAGGTATGCGAGCAGGATGGACGGGAGGCACCCCTGGGTACAGGTTTTCTTATGCTGGGAAGGTTGGGGACCAATAATGTCATGATTTGGCTGAAGAGGAAGGGATGAGAATGCATTCTTGCATCATAAAGACTTTTAAACACAACAGGGTGTTTTAATGCTTTTCTTCTGACGACCGAGGATCATATCAAAGAAGTCTATTTTGCTCTGCGAATGTTGGTTTCTCAGAAGCCGTGCTTTAGTGGGATTAAGGTATTTCCGGCTAGGCCACAGGGCATTTCAAATACAATCAATCACCTGTAAGATCTTCGCGGCAACAAGGTCCAGCAAAAAGAGTGGCGGGAGCTCAAGTTGTACGGTGTGAATGAGGGCTGTGAAGGAGCAAGGACAATCACAGTGAGTTGGGGAATATCGGCACCTAGGTAAAGGTACATAATGGTCCCTGTGCGTACGCCGTACTCTGTAGAGAGCAGCCCAATCAAGGTGACGAGGATAGACTCCCTCGGAGAGAAGGAAGGAGGCGAGCTGCCAGGTGCGATACTCAACAATTGGAAGTTGTGACTGACCCCCAAAATGACCATCATTGGCCAGTTGGCTTCAGCCTGTGGCTACTGGCTGGTGGATCTGAGCGTTAAAGCCCCCTTATTGGGTTAGGGTAAGCGCTCACCTGTCCTCTGAAACAAGGGGGCGAATGCTTCACAATCATCCCGCGCCAGTTTTATGTGTTTGTGTAGTCTTGGCATTGTTTGGTTCCACCTGTTGCGGCACGCTGGGATGGGGGGTTACCTGTCGATTCCTCACAATTTATCTCCTCTTGGCGGACAGACAGACAAGGGGAAAGAGAGAGGGAGTTACAAGGTCGGGGAAGAAAGAGGATGCTTGATCCTGTGAACAAATAAACGTCATGGCTGGGAAGGATTGATGACGAGGGGACGAGCTGGTATGGAGGCGACTTGGAGATTGGAATGACATAATACTTCAAGTTATAACTGAATGGAATCAGTCAATGACATTAACATTAATAATTAGATTCTTTGACCATGGAAGGGAAAAAAAAGGAAAACTTCATTTGAATGTTGTTGTTGCATTTGTCACTAGATAGAATTATCATAATCTCAGTAAGCCTCGAAAGAAAGATATCTATAGACCAAGCACTTATCCTCTGATTCTTGAAAAAGGGAAGGATAGTGTGTTTTTCCGGTGTGACATCAACACAAACCCCACTCGAGAAGGCGTGTCTAACGGTCAACAGAGTCGATGGTTCATGAGGTATGATTGTACTTGATGTTCTGGATAATGTACCCGATCGTATTGTCCTCTTTCGTACTCGTACTACTCTTAGGAGTACTTCCCTCTGTCCTTGTCTTCTGATTCTTGTGATTTTATCCGTATAAATGTTCTTTATTTTCCGATGACATACCTGTACTCGCCCTCTCCCATTGTAGGGACAACATTCTGTTGAAGACGCCGATCTGAAACCTTCTTTTCAGCTCTCAATCCCAGTCAATACCGCTGGCCCTGGAAGGGCACTATACTGTGTAAGCCGAAGAAATACTTACTCCGTAGTTACATACCTCATATGAGAAGTTCTGGGCTTTACGGAGTACACACTAACCCAGTCGAGAGCGAGGCCGCCCAATTGAGGGCTCCAGATGGTCAACGGCACCAGGCCCCATTGGAATCTTTGGAACTGAGCGGAAAGCCCCACTTCCATTGCCCAGGTCGCTGTCTGTCGGATGGTATTGGGCCGTTAAAATACCAGGCTGCTTTTCCCGCTGGAGGTAATCTAGAGTGCTTCTACTCATTCTATTGAGGGGCAAGAGAGAGGGTGTGGTATGGAGGCGGTATCGTACGATGTATTGATAACATCCATTTATTCGCCTGCTCTTGGTCAGGTCCCTGGCGCCGGTCTCCGCTTTTCCTTGCTGAAGCCCTACTTTTTTTCGCCGTGCGATTTTCTGAAGCCCAACCATGTGATGGGGCCTACCAAAATCGAGAAGAAAAGCAAAGGGAAGTCCCCTGGTGGGCGGCACTCCTTGGTGGAAATCTTCCCTGGTTCCAACTACTTCTGACCCCTCAGTAGCTTCTACTAGTACATAGTCGAAGAACTTGATCAGTACGGAGTACGGACTGGTCAGTATTATTCGTATTGCTGTTATTATTATAGGTATTATTGATTGGCATTATTAGGAATTAATATTTATTACACTATTATTATTATTTTTAATATTATTATTGTAATTTTTATTTTTATTATTTTATTATTATTCGATTTTTATTTTTATTCATTATTATTTTCTCCCTCTTCTTATTATAATAATTCCTCTTATTATTATTATTATTACTTCTCCTCCTCCGTACCTCCCAGTCGAACCTCTAAACGCTGTGAAAAAGCAAGGCCTTCTTCTCGCACCCTTTTCCCCCTCTCCTCCCCATCGCGACTCACCTCTTTTTGTTCACCTCCTTTCGTTTCATTTCAATTTCGCCGTGCGAGACCATTCAAAGAGACTTGGAAACGGGCTGGCCCAAGTTCAACTCTCTGTTGCTCTCTTTTTCTCTTTCCCTTTTTCTTTGTTGTCCACTTGCCGCCAACATCAGACTTTAACTACCTTTTGCAGGAGGCTGGTTCCTCGTTGTGTGTTTGAATAGCTTTCTGCGTTTCACATCGATCGCTGACTCCTGCCCAACACTGAATCGTTCTATAAAAAACATCTTGCTTTATCTTATTTTCTTTTATTTGCCTATATCCCTTTTGCAAGGAGTTGGCGGTTCCCCGATTTAAGACGGATAGCATTGACCGTAGGTTCTCCTATTCTCTCGCGATTTTGTTTCAAAACGCGCCATTTTTGTGAAGTTTGGACCTCGATAGCTGCTTCCAACACCTGTTTTAACTCCTTCATCCATACAGGTCCGAAAATGTATTCTCAACATGGTGCCCCGATGGCGCCTCCCCAAAAGCCCGAGACGTTTATGCTATCAAACGAAGCGCAGCAAAGCCTCCCCCATGATGCGCAAGTCGCATTGCAGCAGGTTGATAATTGTAAGGAAGCTGCATTTGACATGAAAGCGTCGCCCCTCTGGTCCAGACTTGACTAATGGTGCCCAAGTGAAATACTTCCTCCTTTCGGCGCCGGTGGACTGGCAACCTGATCAACTCATTCGTCGATTCCTCCTTCCGACTGGCGATTACATCTCCTGTGTCTTATGGTGAGTGTTATGTCAAATTGTCCACATGGAAAGGAGTGTATTGACTGACGTCAACATTAGGAACAACCTGTTTCATGTTTCGGGAACCGATATCGTGCGCTGCTTGGCCTTCAGATTCCAGGCCTTCGGCCGCCCTGTGAAGAATTCAAAAAAGTTCGAGGAGGGTATATTCTCCGACTTGCGAAATCTTAAGGCTGGAACCGATGCCACCCTCGAAGAACCGAAGAGCCCGTTCCTTGACTTCCTCTACAAGAACAATTGCATCCGAACCCAGAAGAAGCAGAAAGTATTCTACTGGTATAGTGTGCCTCATGATCGGCTCTTTCTCGATGCCCTGGAACGTGATTTGAAGCGTGAGAAGATGGGACAGGAAGCGACTACCGTCGCGGTCAGCGAACCTGCGTTGTCTTTTGAGTTTGATTCGTCCCAGTCGTTGTATGAGCAACTCACAAAGGCGCAACAAGCAAACTCCTCCTCGTTTGCTGCACACGCAAGTACGACATATGGCCAATCCGCATCCCCAGTCGTTCGGACCGTTGACGCTATGCCTCCTCCCCAGATGGCTCCCCAGATGGCTCCCCCGACGCTACCTCTTCTCGCGGACGAGTCGGGCAATCCGCCGATGTACACGTCGATACCGATGTCGAACGCTCTAGCTCAGAGTGCTGTTAAACGCGAAGTTGATTACGGGACTATCCAGTACGACCGCAACGGAATGCCCATTGCTCGCATCCACCAGCGTCACGCCTCTATGCCAACCTTCGTTGAGTACTCGCCCGCCCCGTCATTCGTTTCGTCCCATTATGAAGATTACAGCAACAGGGGCCTGTCCTTCGAACCTGTCACACCCCCACAGAACGGCTCTCACCTCGGCGCTGAACCAGCGTATATTGCCAACGAAGACACAGGTCTCTACACCGCTATCCCAGAAATCTCCTCTGGGACGGCTTTCAATCCTATGATGCAACTTCCGCCGTCCAATTTTGCGAGCACTCATTTCCCAACGCCCACGAGAACTTTCCACTCAAACGTTTACTCGGTGCTAGAGGGCTCCCCGACATATAAGCAGCGTAGACGTCGCTCTTCTATACCTCCTGGTGCTCCGAATGTCGCTGCTCCTACCGCGCATACTCCAGTTACCGGCCCCGGGCCGCAGTCGATGGCGTACGCTGCCCATAGGCCAAGTGATCTCCGACGCTCTGTTTCTAGCTCGGTTGCTCCTGGCGGGGAAGATGACTCATCTCATCGTTCTGTGAACGGAGGCTACCACCCCCTTCCTCAGAAGAACTTGCTGCAGGAAATGTCACGGAATGGTACACCTCTATCTAGTTTAGATGAGAACCCCGAGCAAAGCGCTGTGCCACTTGCACACGGGCAAGACGATCTGACCGCCCTCCCAAATACTGAATCACTGGAAACAGCAGTTCACAATAGTGTGGGAAACAAGTCTGATCGATTTGCACCGGGTCCTGTCCGCCGGGCTCGGAGTGCTACCATGATGGAACTCGGCCCTTACCCACAGAAATCGCACTCCTGCCCGATTCCGTCCTGTGGACGACTCTTCAAGAGATTAGAACATCTGAAACGGTTAGTCAAGTCTATCAAACGTTCATTGGTCCATTATACCCCGGGGCATCTGCAGGGGCTTCGTTGTGACGAATTATGGTAGCCGCCGACTAACACTTAGCCTCTAGACATGTCAGAACTCATACTCAAGAACGGCCCTACCCTTGCCCATATTGCAACAAGGCTTTCTCACGCTCTGATAACCTTGCGCAGTAAGTCCAACACCGTGTTTTTCACCTTGTCGTCAAATTACACAGTGGTGCTTATGATCGATTATAGACATCGTCGGATCCATGAAGCCCAGCAGGATGAATCTCACCATCTTGTTTCACACGATGATGACCTGGAAAACGAGGAGCACGACTTCGGCTCTCATGATGAGGGCTCGCCCTCTGAAACTGCTCCGGCCAGTATCGTTAATATTCCGGGCATGACTTCAATGGCGTCTTCGATAGACCTGCCATCTGCAATGGGCTCTATCATGGCATCTCATATGATCGCGCCCCAGCTCTTACAGCAGCACATCTGAGTGGGTCGGCGGCTAAATAACTTTCTCGACTAGCCAATGTTTGTCCATCGTGACCCTCGTCTGCTAGCTCAAGTGTTTCAGTCAGTCCCACGCACTGACCCTTAGGGGTTCGATTTGCCGTCTTTAGCAACTTAGAGTTTTTTAATATTTTTCAGCTTTACTTGGATGTTACATAATTATTAAGTTGGATGCTTTGATCATTACGAGGTTGGACTCATTCCAATCACTGCTTGAGCCTTGCCGCTCTCATGCACGTTCTTTCGAGCCTTCTGCAACTTCTCCTCGCTTGATGTGATAGTTTTCAGTCCTTGTACTCGTCCTTTGGCTTCTCCTGTGTGATTTGTGTTATTTTTGGGGGTTGTGATATATGTGCTGTGACTCGTATCATAACTGTTGTCATCTCCTGTTCCCTGTTATCTCTTTTGATCCCTCTTGTTTAGTCGGTTTCATTTGTCTGATGCGTTATGTTGGCGATGCGGGTGTTTTTTTCGTATCTTTGCTATAGGATTGGAGCGTTGGTCTGGGAGACGAAAGCGCACTGCGGGTTGGAACGAAAAGCGGAGGAGAGCTTTGAGAAGTGAGTACTGTGTCTTGAGATGGGGTATTTCGTGGAATTCCCAATTATTATCCCTCGAAAGCGAGGAAGCCTGGGGCTTCTCATTCAAGGCTGCTTCTCCTTTTGTGATAGAATTCTTACTTCTGCGGTAGACGCAGAAGGAGCTGACTAGGTACATACATGGAACGAATTTAAATGAAGACTGTAAAACACATTTCATATTTGCTAGGTACAAAAGATTTGTAGACTTGAGACTGAGGGCATTATTACCTAGGATTTTAAGATAAAGCTATTCAAAATAGGTAATGGTCGGGTACCCCACAAGATTTTGCTCAATTTCTTGTTTCCCCAACTTCATTTTCAAGGAATTCTTTTCATGATGGGTGTTTTTCATGTCCATGGTTTTGACTTCCATGGCTCGAATCTGGGGAAGATTACGCAAAATCACGTGCGCGACCTATCAGTGACCTCAGGGACTTGACTGACCGTGATTGGGATCTGGCCTCAACAACATTCCAATATCTTGGATATTATACATCTTGTATAGGTCCTTTTTATCTATTATAGCATTTGCTTGAGCTGGAAGCCCCTTAATTCCCCTCTTCCTACTACAAATATCGCTCGACGATTGTTTGGATCGGGCCTTGTGCAAGTGTCAGGGACCCCAGATACTTTTTGGTCTCTTCTTGAGGGAACTGAACAGACAAGAGCGGTTCCATCAATATTTATTTCTTTGGTTGGCTAGGCTCCGTCCGTCATTGCCTCCCAACCGGTCAAGAAACTGTTGTGTTTGTTCTAAATGATATGAAACGCTCTACTCAACGAAGAGATTCTAGTCTTTTAACCCGCTTGTCAAGTCTGAAGGTGCTGGTGCATCTTTGATACAGGAAAAGCTGATCAGTCGATACGTTGTTGATGATGGTGGCAGATGAACCACCTGTGAATGAGGCCTCTCCTTTGGTGGAGCCTCGCCGCTCTAGTGATAGCGATGTGGATTCGGTAACAGTAATTAGCGATCCCGCGGAGGCTTTTAGAGGCGAAGATTCTCACAGCACCCCTGAAACTAAGAGTGGCTGGTATTTGTTTTTATTGACGTTAAGTATTGGTGGGTGAGTATATCTCGCGTTGCTACTAGGGACTGCGGGCTAATGAGACCAATCTAGCCTTCAAATTGTCTGGTCGGTCGAGTTGTCGAGTGGATCGGTAGGTAACTTCTATTCCATGCTTGTACGGATTGAAGTTAACTTAAATGGCTCTGGGTGTAGCCTTACCTGTTATCGCTGGGTATGAGCAAGGCGCTGCTTGCGTTTGTCTGGATTGCCGGTCCTATCACGGGTACCCTTGTGCAGCCATATATTGGTATCCGCAGTGACAATTGCCGGATATCGTGGGGTAAAAGAAAGCCGTTTATGGTTGTTGGTGGCGCAGCGACGGTAGCCACTCTTCTTGCTCTTGCTTGGGTTAGAGAGGCTGTGGGAGGTTTTCTTGGAATATTCGGGGTCGATCCGGCCTCTGCGGGGACTCGGGTAGTGATCATCATTACAGCCACTATTCTGATGTGGTGTCTGGATTTTGCTATAAATACTGGTAAGGGATTTTGATTTCTTTTAAAACAACTGATGCTAACACCGCGAGAACAGTGCAAGCGGCTATTCGGTGTTTCATAGTTGACAACGCCCCTGCGCATCAGCAAGAATCAGCGAACGCCTGGGCTAGCCGGTTAGTTGGTGTCGGCAGCATTATCGGGTATATTTTCGGGTATATCGATCTCCCTAAGATTTTCCCCTTCCTTGGGTATACACGGTTTCAAGTACTATGTGCACTGGCGTCCCTATCGCTTGGTAGTACGCTGTTGATCAGTTGCATATCCATCAAAGAACGCGACCCGCGGCTCGAAGGCCCCCCAGCCTCTGGAGATCTTGGACTTGTTGCATTTTTTAGACAGGTTTTCAAGTCTATCATAAACTTACCACCTCAAGCTGCTCAGGTGTGCAAAGTTCAAGTTGCTGCATGGATTGCCTGGTTTCCATTTCTCTTCTACGCTACGACATATATCGGACAACTCTACGTTAATCCGATCTTCGAAGACCATAGGGGACTTTCCGATCCTGATATCGACAAAGCATGGGACGACGCAACGAGGATTGGAACCTTTGCGCTTCTAATATATGCGATCATCTCGTTTATCGCAAACGTAACTTTACCCATGCTCACAGTCCCCTCCTACGCGCCCTCCGCGGCCTCCGAACGCATTCAGACAGGCAGATATGCGGAAACAGAGCCGTTCCTGGAGGATCAGAGCGTGTCACCTTTGACTGTCCCTGTCGGCGCGGTCCGGGAGCCAACAACAGGGATTTCTAGTGATAAGGAAGGGAAGGCCGGGATAGGAGCCGCTTGGCTATCGAAGTTGCAGATCCCAGGCTTCACATTGCGCAGGGTATGGCTCCTTTCGCACGTGTTGTTCGCCTTTTGTATGTTTAGCACCTTTTTCATATCTTCAACTCACGCGGGAACGGTGGTGATTGCGCTGGTTGGCATCAGCTGGGCCGTGACCCAATGGGCGCCGTTTGCCTTGATATCTGCAGAAGTCGCCCGCATTGATGAAAAGCGGCGAATGAGGCGATATCAATCGGAACGACCGGGAAACAACGAGCGGCATGGAACGACCAGTGATGCTCAAGCTAATCCTGCGACGAATGATGATGATTTAGAGTGCGGCTCAGCTTTGCGATCTTCCAGCACCGTGCCGGAGGAGGAAAATTTGGTACAAGCAGGTATTGTCTTGGGACTTCACAATGTTGCCGTCTCGGCGCCTCAAATATTGTCGAGCTTAGTATGCAGCGCCATCTTTAAGGTGTTTCAGAAGCCTCGAGGGGAGCCAGGAGATGATAGTGTCGGGTGGGTCCTGCGATTTGGAGGGTGCGCGGCGTTGCTTGCGGCCTGGTTAACTAGTCGACTAAGCGAGGGCAGACGTGGAGGGTAGTCATGAGGAGCAAATTGGGATAAACCGTGATCGTGATAAATAGAATGACAATGCTAATTCAACCATGATAATGATGGAAGGTTTCTCAAAGTTGAGGTGGGCAGATTCGCCGTCGAAAGCGGTTGCCCCAGGCGGCATCAGCCTTGTGAGGACGAGTCTTGGCTGGGGGCGGGAATGGCCGATGTAGCATTGACACGCAGGGATCCAGAATAGAGACCGACTACCACTTGTCCCCAAAAGTTTCCCCCAGCCGTGTTCCATCTTTGTTGTTTGCACAACCCCCCTTTAGGCTGCCACTATCATCTCCCTCCTCTTTTTTATTTTTTTTGGCTTGTGGATTATGTGCGCCTGGCATCGGCGTCAGGAAATCACAGCTGGGGTTAACCGTGTGGTGTCAACGGCTGTGGTGGTTGACCCGATCTCGTCAAAATGCAGCTTGTGAACGACGCCGCTATGCTGCTCCTTCGTACGCCGCCTCCCCCGCCCCTTTGATGATACCTTCACCCTCTGCTGTCTTCTCAAGCCTATACCCATTTCGCTCGAAGCTTTTGATGCTTTCTCCCAAAATGAATTGCCTTGAGCATCCGCCAACAAGAGTATTTCAGAAGCTAACGCCTTTTATCCTTTACTAGGGAGAGCTGCGGACGACAGCACCGAACCGGACGATGGTACGCGTTAATATCTCCCCGCATCACTCCATATATAACTTATACGACTGGATCTGACGGAGTGCAAATATAGCTGATAATCCGGAGGCCGGCACCAAGGAGTTTTTCAGCTCCTGGGCGCTCTTTATCTTGATCATGCTGCTGATGTTCGCACTGTTCACCAGTTACATCCTTCAGCAGCGAAAGATACAGGCAGTGCACGAAACCGTCCTATCAATCTTTGCGGGTATGTTTCTTGCTATCATGGATACTTATTAGCGGCGACAGGTTCTCAACTGTGAAATAGGCATGTTCGTCGGTTTGATCATCCGCCTGAGCCCCGACTCGCCCATCCAAGACTCCCTCGCCTTTGACTACCAATTTTTCTTCAACCTCCTCCTTCCTCCGATTATCCTAGCCTCAGGATACGAACTGCATCAGGCGAATTTCTTCCGTAATATCGGCACCATCCTTACCTTCGCCTTTGCCGGAACCTTTATATCCGCTATTGTGCTCGGGCTGGTACTATATCTTTGGACGCGAATTCCGTTGGATGGCTTTAGTATTTCCTTTGTCGAAGCGTTCTCGGTTGGCGCTACACTATCTGCAACCGATCCCGTCACCATTCTAGCCATCTTTAATCTCTACAAAGTTGAACCCAAACTCTACACTGTGATCTTCGGTGAATCGATCTTGAACGATGCAATTGCGATCGTTTTATTCGAGACGGCGCAAAGATATGCGGGATCTGACTCAGGTTCCCTCTCCGTTCTCAACCTCTTCGAGGCTATTGGGCTGTTCTTGCTAGTCTTCTTCGGGAGTATGCTGGTTGGTGTGATTGTGGGGATAATGACCGCTTTGGGGCTGAAATATACGCATGTCCGTCGCCAGCCAAAAATCGAAAGTTGCCTCATTGTTCTCATTGCGTACGCTAGCTACTTTTTCTCGAATGGTGTTTTTCTATCTGGTGAGTTCAGCGAAAAGCAAGATATTCCACAAAGGAGGCACTGACATTTATAGGCATCGTCTCTCTCCTATTCTGCGGAATTACGCTCAAGCATTACGCCTACTATAACATGTCGCGCCGAACCCAGTTGACGACCAAATACCTCTTCCAAGTCATGGCACAACTCTCGGAGAACTTCATTTTTATCTACCTGGGCCTTGACCTTCTTGTTCAACCGGTCTTGGAGTTCAAACCTCTATTTATTATGGTGACAGTAGTCGGCATCTGTATTGCCCGTTACCTCGCCGTGTTTCCATTGTCCAAGGCAATCAACTGGTTTATTCGATACCGGGCACGGCGTCGGGGAATGGATGTAGCGGATGAACTACCATTTGCATATCAAGCAATGCTGTTTTGGGCGGGCCTGCGTGGAGCTGTCGGTGTTGCGCTCGCCGCCGGCCTTAAAGGTGCCAATGCACCGGCATTGCGCGCCACTGTTCTGGTTGTCGTCGTGTTAACCGTCATCATCTTCGGAGGCACGACGGCACGCATGCTAGAGATTCTTGGAATTCGAACTGGTGTAGTTGAAGAAATTGAATCGGATGATGAGTTTGATATCGAGGTTTCTAACGGGGGCACATATTATAAGCGCAATGACACTGGACTGGGATATACACCTCGTCGCACAGACTCGAACATTCCTTTGGATGGCATGTCACGCAGAGATCCTGACCGAAACAACAGCTACTCTAGCGGTAACAATCGCCGTCCTAGCCCTCGAAACCAGTCCGGTTCAGGCAGAAGTCGAACCCATTCTAGGATGTACTCGAATGCTTTCAGCACGAGAGATACACACACCGCGCGCGACCGTTCATCCACGGCGACCCTGCTCGGGAACGGTGTAGGGAGCCATAGTGGCAGCGGGAGCGAGGATGAATTTGGGTTGAAGACCACAGGAAAGGGCCATGCCGCGGATGCTGATCAAATTGATTCCTTTGATTTTGATGATCTAGATGAAGGGCATTCGGACGACGATTTGCCCCCCGCAGCACCCACAAGGATGCGGCGGTCACCGTCTCAGACGCCACAACAGCATCTGGGCACATCACCAGCACCTACAGAGAGCATATCTCCTTCCAGACGTGAGGCGGGAATGAGTGCTAGAGAGGCAATCCGAGATCTCTTCTCCGGGGGGCCATCAGGGGATCACGTTGCGTGGTTCCGTCAATTGGATGAGGATTATATTAAGCCCCGACTCCTGCTGGATCAGTCGAACCACAAGGGACCTGGAGCTGTTTAGCTGATGATTTCCCATGTTCTTTTTTTTATGTATACGTATAATTTACGATTCTATGTTTGCACTGTCCGTTATCCTGTCTTTTCTCTTTCACTTAAATGCCACACCTAAGCCATTGGTAAAGCGATCCGCCTGTCCCCTCTTATCATGCTGCGATGCATCGGTGGGCTTGCAACCGGTCAGTTCCGGGAGGCGGGGGCTGTGGCTGGGGCCTTCACAAGGAGTGTACGACAACAGATGGAGGTTCATCTGGCCGACGAGATAACTTGCGGAAAGGGAAGCGGAAACCCAACGCCGCTCGCTTAGATATGATGTATAAAAATCCACGAGAAATTAAATTGGGGAACAGCAGGATACAGAAGATTAGATAGCGCTCTTAAGGCTTCATGGCTGTGATGATAAGGTGCCTTTAGCTCCAAGGGAGAGAGAGCTTCCTCTTTGGGCAATACTTACGCCCGCCTGTCACATCCCCTGTTTCTTCACTGCTTCTCCTCATCTTGTCCTCATTCCATCCCGGCCAGGCCAATCAACTAGCATACGCCACAGCTTCTTATCGTCATTTACGAGCCTCGCATTGGCCGCTCAAGCTTCCACCCTCCTTGTTGCAGATAAGAGAGCGATTGTGTTGATCCCCTTCAGATGACGATCGCTGGCCCCCCCAGGGTGCAGCATCAGCTTCTGAGTGGTACCTTTCACATCGCACAAGCTCTTGACTCTGGGCCCAAAGCCACACTAGCACGATAAGTTTACTGGGGAGCCAACATCCCTGTCTGAAATGTGATCGAAGGTATATACCGTTTTTTTTCGTTATCGGTGGCACATATAATGTGCTTCGCATCCCTTCCATGTTGACTTTGATGATGGATCTATAAAGTCGACTATCGTCTCAGATCCAATTTGACGTCGAGGGTGCCCCTTACACCGTGCAAAAATGTCGGAGAAGACGATGGATACTCTCCCGGTTGCGAGCGATCATGTCTCCGTTGAGGCGGGCGACAATGAATTGCTAGGTAAGCTGGCTTCTTGACCCCGTTTCATCGAAGATGCATTGAGCTAATGTACTTAGCAACTCTGGGTTATAAACAGGAACTCCGGAGACACTACTCGACCGTCCAGGTCTTCGCTATCGCGTTCAGTATCATGGGATTATTGCCATCCATCGCTTCCACCCTTGCGTTTTCGATACCAGCAGGCCCTGTGGGCATGGTTTGGGTATATTGGAACCCGTCATTTCTATAGACATGCTTGTGATGGTAATTTACTGACGCTGAGTAGGGTGAGAGCTCTTAGCAGATATGAGTGCAATAGAAGCACCAGAATTGACCCGTATGTGTAGGATGGCTCGCTGCGAGTGTGTTTATCTTCATTGTTGGGCTGGCGATGGTAAGAATGGCGCTTTTTTCAGCATGATCTACCTCTAACGCTCAAGCCACCAACAAGGCCGATCTCGCATCTGCAATGCCTACTGCCGGCGGTTTATACTTCTGGACCCATTACTTCAGTGACGAGAAATGGAAGAACCCTTTGAGCTTTGTGGTCGGATATAGCAATACTATCGGCCTGATTGGAGGGGTTTGCTCAATTGATTGTAGGTGTTGGCCGTCGCGGGACATCCTCGCCACTATCACTGACTGCATCATAAGATGGGTTTGCTACTATGCTACTTTCCATCGTGTCCCTCGCCCGCGACGGCGAGTGGACTGCTTCTCGACCGGCTGTTTATGGTACCTACGTCGCCTGCGTCGTTGCCCACGGGTTGATTGCCACGTTTTTTGCGCGCATCATGCCGAAAATCCAATCTGCTTGTATCGTCACCAATATCGGTCTTGTGGTTGCAACTGTCCTCGCCTTGCCAATTGGAAAGGCGGTCAATGGAGGGACGATTAACTCTGGCTCGTATGTCTTTGGACATGCAGAGAATCTTACTACTTGGCCGACAGGCTGGGCTTTCATTCTTGCATGGCTGTCTCCGATCTGGACGATTGGGGCCTTTGACTCGTGTGTGCACATGAGTGAGGAAGCCACTCACGCGGCCCGCGCTGTACCCTTGGGCATCCTTTGGTCATCCGGACTATGTGGTATTCTAGGATTCCTCTCTCTGGCTGTTATCGCAACCGTCATTGACACTGATCTGATGGCTGTGATGGAGACGAAATATGGCCAACCAATGGCGCAGGTAAGCATTCACACTCTTGAAGACAGCATTTGCAGCACGATGCTAACACATGCTGTTGTAGATCTACTACGACTGTCTCGGTAAGTCTGGTGCCCTTGGTTTCATGGTAGTGGTTGCTCTCGTCCAATTTTTCATGGGACTGAGTCTGGTACATCTCCCGTCTTATGATATTGAATTTGGAGATCATCGTCAACTAACTTAATTAAACAGGTCGTCGCCGCCTCTCGACAAAGCTGGGCCTTCTCTCGAGACGGTGCTCTCCCCTTCTCCTCCTTCTTCCGCCATGTCAGCAAACGCATCCGCTTCCAACCCGTGCGTATGATCTGGGGCGTTGTCGCTGCTGCCATTATAATCGGTCTCCTCTGTCTCATCAACGCTGCTGCAGCTAACGCTCTGTTCTCACTGGCCGTCGCTGGAAATGATCTTGCTTGGATGATGCCTATCCTCTGTCGTCTCGTCTGGGGCAAAGACCGCTTCCACCCTGGCGTGTTCTACACGGGCCGTTTCAGCAAGCCCATAGCTATTACCGCCATCGTGTACTTGATTTTCGCCATTGTGCTCTGCATGTTCCCGACCTTGGGGCCAGACCCGACTCGTAAGAATACCCCTCCCACTTCAGTTACTTGTCTTCTATGCTGATTACAGTTTTCCTCTATTTAGCTGAGGATATGAACTACACGGTGGTCATCAACAGTGCCCTGTGGGGAGGTGCGCTGTTGTACTACCTACTGTGGGCACGAAAGACGTACAAGGGTCCCCAGACAACCGTGGGATCTTCTAGTTCGTCAGAGACGAATCTGCCCAAGACTATTCCCGAGAAAGTGGAGACTTGAAGTGGGAATTGATTTCTTCTGGCCAGGTCCAAGCTCTCTTTTGTAGGTATTATGCAGTCTGTTTAAGGGCGGTTTTCTCTTACTTTGAGTCCACGTGTCGATACTTTATGTTGTATTGAATTGCTCCTCGAATTGAATTACTGAGCACATCTCGTTCATTAATATCGAGTTCCTTTCCCTCCGCAACGCTAAGGATGGCGGTCTCATTCCGTGCGCTCGTCGACTTCGTTTCTCGATGTAGCTCGGCATTTCCTTGTCCCTTTACTGAGGGATTTCCAGGACGTATCGACCAGCAATCTTGCCTTGTTCTGGTATCATCCACACATTAGCATACTGATTCCCCCCCCCCCCCCCCCCCCCTTCCATCTTATCATGGAAGATAAGCCCGTTAGGAAGATAAAGAAACAAGGCAAACTAACCCATTAGCTCAAAGATATGCGGTAGATCCTTCAGCGGAGCAGTTTTGAAAGGCGCTTTGATCAGACCACGGGCGAAGAAGTCTAAGGCCTCCACGCCGTCTTGTCGAGTACCCACGTAGCTACCCTTGATACTAATCATGCGAACCACGGTATTGAACACGGGAGCTTTTATAGAGGCCCCTGCAGGGAGACCAATGCACACGACCGAGCCATGCGAGCGGACGTACTCGGTCGCCTGCTGGAAGGGCTTCTCGGCGACGGCGAGGAGGAGGACGGCGTGGGCTCCCAGACCGCCTGGTGTAGCGGCTTTGACGTCTTCGACTAGGTTCCTCGACTTCGTGAAGTCGATGTATGCCTATAAGGGATTTGTTAGTTTATGGGAATTGACTTGGTGGATGGTTTGAGGAGGGAGAGGGGCGTACTTCGGCGCCTAGTGATTCACACAAAGCTTTCTTCTCGTCTCCACCGTCAATGGCTACGATCCGAAGACCCATGGCCTTTGCATATTGTTGTGCGAGGGAGCCTAGTCCACCGCCAGCGCCGACGATGGCAACCGTTTGGCCGGGGCGGACGCCAGACTCCTTCAAGCCCTTGTAGACTGTGATTCCCGCACAGAGAATGGGAGCAGTGGCGTCGAGGGGAACGTTTTTGGGGATCTTGGAGGCCAAGGCGGCATTGGCAATGGTGTATTTCTGGAAGGTGCCATCGACGGTGTATCCTGAGAGTGAGGCGTCTGGGCAGAGAGATTCGTCCGCCTTCATACAAAATTCACAGGCTAGACAGGATCCATTCAACCACTTGACACCGGCATGGTCGCCAATCTCGAAATCCTTCACCAGGTCGCCCTTGGCCACGACTACACCCGCGCCTTCGTGGCCGCCCACTAAGGGGAACTTGACGGGGAGAGGCCAGTCGCCTTTCATTGCGTGCAAGTCTGTGTGGCAGACACCGGAGTAACGAATATTGACTAGGATCTCATCCGGCCCGGGCTTTTGGACTGGGATCTGCTTGTAGATAGGCGGTCCGCCCTTCTTCTCGACCACCTGGGCCCATTGTAATTCTGGGATAGTCATGTTTACAACTTGTTTGGGAGATGTTATTGTGCGTGTAGGGTTCCAGGAGGAGGAAAGATCTGTTGTGATAGGGAGATGGGGTGTGCTGCCGAGGGAGTCCCCTGAGATAATCCTGGGGCTTTTATAAGACCCATACACTCACGAAGGATGTCCGCTCAAGTCCGAATGACACAGTCCTAGTTGAAATGTGACGTGGTTCCACTGTGGGAAGACTGGTTGGGATATCGAGCTTGGTCGTAAGAGGGTCAATGAGGGGGAGGGGGGAATGGATAGAGTTGGGGTGTTATGACTGGAGGGGAAATCCTTGACTCTGCCATGCTATCAACAAGGTAATTAAACAAGTTATTAGGTATTAAGATGCCCAAGATGCGCCAGCATCAGGCGAGCGGTAGAATGGACTCTTTGATGATGGCTGATGAGTGAGTAGACGACGTCACCACAAGGTCAACATCTCGCCACGGATTTCCGGGTTGGCAGGAACACTAATTAAGATAGATATAAGTATACGCTATTATGGTGTGTATTTCATCAATTGGATCGGCCCGAGTGGTATGGGCTCATATCCTAGACGCAAAGGTCACCTCTCCATACCTAATCAGGGGTATAGATAGATGCGGAGATCTAGCCGGTTAGTGTTGAGAGGTAGAACCGGTGGCTCAGTGGTCGTTCTAGCTTATACCATAGTACATAATATGAATACGATCGAGTCAGTGGATAGCATCAGAGATCTCAGTTCAATGGATAGATAGATAGACGTGGGAGCTCTAGAAGTTTGAGATGGCCTGATAACATGCGAGTGTGGGATGATGAGATGATCTGCTTGGGAAAAGTACGAGGCCGTAGTGACGGGGCTATTCCGTTTCTGGATATATATGCCTCAGGTGCCCAGCGCCCCTCTCTTTTCTTGTATCAACTTTTTGATGATAATAATCCAGACCAAGGATGATTCAACGTATATATTCAGCGGACTAAAATGACACAATAACATTGATATGCTTTATTGAGGCGGTGTTTCTTCTCTAGCTACATGCGGATAAGCAGTCGCCTGGGATTGATCAAACCTGACACGCTGAATATTAACTGCCAGTGGCGAATTGGGAGGTCTGGATCACAAAGCACTTTAACTGTTCCTTGTCTTGTAGGATGTTGGTATGCTATCTGCATTGAAAGAAATTATCTATTTTAGGGTGCCATCACATCTTTGACGCAACGGTGCGTGGCGCTGACCCTGGGCGCGTATCACAGAAGCTTCCCCACATACTCCAGGGCCGGACACGATCAAAAAATCATCTATTGCCACGCGTAGTTTCATTAAAATGAACGGACCCATAAAATTTAAACCCAGACAACATCTATAAAGAAAGATCGCTAGAGATAGATACTGGCAGAGTTTGAGACATACTTACCTAGTTTGAGAGGGGACGTAGGCAGGTCAGTGAGGAGGAACGTCCTAGAGAATTGGCAGGAATGACAAAGATGGCCAACCCATGTTCCCTCAGACGAGACATGTCGAGACTTGATTGAAACAAAGGCGCCCAAACGCGGTGGAACCTTTTGAAGTTGTCAGGATGGGATGGAAAGAATAATTAATCTTACTCTCTAGCTCCTGAACTGTATTTAAAGGCCTCATATCAGGATCTAGCTTGGTGCTGTAACACATAGGCAATATTCCCGATCTAGAGAGCCATTATTCTTATTCATACCAGACGGAGTGTCTTCAGGATTCTTGTCTGGGATTCGATTTGCAAAACAGCGTCCAGATCTTGAAATGCTGGCGATGTATTTCTGTTCGTAGGATGGAGTTCCGTACGTGTATGTAACACGCCCGAGAGATCTCTGCCATCGCGCTGATAGAGCCTTTTCAGCTCATCAATGACCAATCGTAAATAGAATGGAACAAGAAAAGCTACGGCACAGGAGGCCGATGATTTCCTGGGTTAGAGCCTGCTGCTATATACTTTTTGGGAGGTCAACAGGAGTATCTCCCACCACCTTGAGAGCCAAAAGTAAATCATTGAGCGACGAGTTCGTCTCAGAGACAGCAAGGTTGTAAGCATTGCCCGTATGTAACGGTAATACGAAGACCGTCAGAAAGCGTGTTCGGATCGCCGACAAGCAGCAGGGAAAAAAAGAACGAGATGGACGAAAAGTTGGGCAAAGGGGGCAGCAGAGCAGCAGGAGGAAGGCAGCAGGAAGGGCCAAAAATTACTAGAACCATCGCCTTCACCATCACCATCATCATCTTCACCACCACCACCATCTCCTCCTCCCCCTCCGCCTCTCCTCTCTCTCCCCTTTTCCTTCATCGTCCCCCATCCCCATCACCACCAGCAATCACCATCAGCATCGCCAATTTATCCCCCATCCCCGTCTCCTATCTCCACCGGCTCTTGACCCTATCCTTTTTCGGGATCCATTAATCATCCTCTTCCAAACTCCTTTCACTCCACCAGCCAGTCCAAAATCATTCCCTAACCCGGTAGTCTTTGGACGGCGTGGCCGGTCTGGTTGAAGTTCTTGTCGCAAGCTCCGAATACGGCTGACCCGTGAGCATTTGTTGGTTCACCACCCGAGCAAATAATAGAGCCAAAAGAAGATTCCTGGCAAACCGGGTAAGGCGATCTCTTCTTCCCTTCCACCTCTCTCTTTTCCTCTTTCTTCCCATCATCAACCTTTCCCCATCTCGACCAGCAATGTGTCAATTTTAATTAATGATCAACCCCTCCCATCCATCCCCTTCCTCTCTCATCATTCCACTGCCCAGGGTTAATTTGCCAACCAGATAGCTCGACAGCCACACCTGCCGAACGCGTGATCGCTCCCTTCGACACAATCTCTGGTGCACTGCGCATGGGCGCTTGCCATCCATCGTCGCGGTTCATGCTCAACTAACGCGAGCCCTTCCATCATTTCCATCGCGGTGGTCCTTCCTACAAGCGTCTTCCATCGTTCGTTGCCGCGTTCCCGGCACACGCGGCCAATATGACGGGGGCTCCGCCGTATAACCCTCAGTCCCCTACCCAGCAGTCTCGCTACCCTGCCTATTCCCCTCCGAATAAGAATCGCTCCTACTATCCCAACAATGAACCGTACCAGCAGCGTCCTCCCCAGACACCTCCTGCGTTCCCGGCTCAACCCACCCTGTCCCGGAGCCCTCATTACTCCCATGCGCCCTCTCCATTGCCAGCCACGCTACCTCCATTGAATGGGAGTGCGCCGCCCCCACATCCTTCGGATCCAGTATCTCAGTACCAGGCACATTCGTCCACAGGACCTCCCCAGTTTCCCTTGCCACGGCCGTATTCCGGTCCCGTTTTGCCTGGAAATGGTGCATCCGCGTACAGCCACTCCACTCCGTCTCACGCCCACCCATCAGGCCGGCCGGACGGCCATCCGCAGGCTTCCCCGAAAAAAGAGGCTGAATCCCCTTATCCTATGGGGACGACTCATAACGTTGCTGGATACTCCTCATCAGTAATGAGAGAATCCCGACCCGCGTCCCCGCCAAAGGAAGCAGTATGTCTCTTTACTCCCACAATTTTGTGTTACTCGCTTCTAACCATTGCTATTCTTTACTTGAACAGAAACCCACTCGAGCTGCCGATCCCATGTCCTTTGCCAGCATTCTTTCAGGCCCGGCTGAAGACCGCTCTCCTCCCAAGAGACTCTCTCCTGCACCCGGAGTAACATCGATCCCCTCAGGGCCGCCCTCTAGCATTGGCACAAGTCTCAGCCCCCCCCCACCTGCGTTAATGCCTACCGCTCAATCCAAGGCTAAGGAGCTAGAGCCTGCTCCCCTAGCTCCAAAATCCGAGAAAAGGGCTAGCGCAGAACGACGACGACGAAACGCCGAGAAGGACCACAAAGCAGCGGAATCAGCTGCGACAGCGACAAATGGTGTTTCGGAGCTGACCAAGGCTTCTCGTGCTGCTAGTTCCCGGAAGACCCTCTCCGAGCGAGACACCGAGGCTATAAACCGGATCATGATCGAGATCGACAACGCCGATAAGAGTGACGTGGAAGCTTCTGGTTTCGAGAAAGAACACGAACGCTATATTGCTAAAGGCAGAAAGCGAGCGTTGGATGCCGAAAGGGCTGAAGGTATTAGACGCAAGGTATGCCGTAGCCCGCATTTCAAGTCTCCAAAAAAAAATTGGATGCTAACATTGACTCAAGCGCCGCCGTCATGATTTCCTAGTGAGACTTGGGAAGTCATTCGAGAAACAGGCCGCTAACGGTATGGACCGATTCCGAATCGCAAACGAACCTTCCGTCATCACCGAAGTGCAAGCGAAAGAAATCCAGGACGAAAAGGAGCGCAAGAAAGACATGCAGCGAAAGCGTCGGCGGGAGAATACCGTACGTATGGAAATGCAGAAGAAGCTTGAAGCGGAGCTCAAGGCGAACGAGGCTCAGGATTCTGCTGAAAAGGCCAAGTTTCTGCGTGAAGCAGAAAGAGCCCAGAGAAAGATCAAGACGACTAAAAGGGCGCTGGAGGGAGTCACCGCCCCCGAAGAGATTGGTGAGATTACGCCTCTGGCTCCGAACCTTGAAGGGGGAACTACTAGCTCTTTCCACATTGGACGAAACTCGCCATCGAGGCGCAAATCAGGTCGAGGCGGTCCCGTTACTCGTCCCAAGAAATCCAAGGAGCAGAAGCAAGCTGAGAAGGACGCTGCGGAGGCCGCTTATGCTGCCATGGAGAATGATGAGCCCTTGCCCATCGCACCCAAGGAAGACCCTCGCAAGGAATCTCTCAAGAAGGAGGCCAAGGGGAGTCGTTCTAAGGAGGCAACACCGACGCCACAGTCGGCTTATGAGACGAAAGGCTACAACCAGATCTACGAACAGATATGGCGAGATATTGCTCGTAAAGATATACCCAAGGTCTATCGCATCAAGGCTATCTCTCTTAGCACGCGCCAGGAGAATCTGCGGAAAACTGCTCAGCTGGCAAGTAAGCAGTCTCGCAAATGGCAAGAGCGTACCAATAAAAGCATGAAAGATACCCAAGCACGCGCCAAACGGACCATGCGTGAGATGATGTCATTCTGGAAACGCAACGAGCGCGAAGAACGTGATCTGCGTCGCCTTGCTGAAAAGCAAGAGATCGAATCCGCGAAGAAGGCCGAAGCAGAGCGTGAAGCGAACCGCCAGAGGCGCAAGCTCAATTTCTTGATTTCGCAGACGGAACTGTACTCTCACTTTATCGGTCGGAAAATCAAGGGTACAGAAGGTGATTCCGGAGACACGGCGGTTGAATCCACAGACGAGAGGACCAAGGGTAACGGCGATCTTCCTTCGAACGACAGCGCTGCGGTCCCCAAAGTCACCAATTTCGAGGACCTGGATTTCGATGCGGAGGACGATACAGCTTTGCGACAGGCTGCCATGGCCAACGCCCAGAACGCCGTTCAGCAGGCGCAGGAAAGGGCACGGGCCTTCAACTCTGAACAAGATCCAATGGCTGCGTTGGACGAGGGCGAATTGAACTTCCAGAATCCCACAAGTTTCGGTGATATTGAAATTTCCCAACCCTCGATGCTCACTGCCAAGTTGAAGGAATACCAGTTGAAGGGTTTGAATTGGCTCGTCAACTTGTATGAGCAAGGTATCAACGGTATTCTAGCCGATGAGATGGGTCTTGGAAAGACTATCCAGTCTATCTCAGTCATGGCTTACCTTGCGGAAGTCCACAACATCTGGGGCCCCTTCTTGGTCATTGCTCCCGCCTCGACCCTGCATAACTGGCAGCAGGAGATCACACGGTTTGTTCCGGACGTCAAAGTTCTGCCTTACTGGGGATCTGCCAAAGACCGCAAGGTTCTCCGTAAATTCTGGGACCGCAAACATATCACCTACACCAAGGAGTCGGAGTTCCACGTGCTGGTAACATCATATCAACTCGTGGTTCTTGACGCGCAGTATTTCCAGAAGGTCAAGTGGCAGTATATGATTCTAGATGAAGCCCAGGCCATCAAATCGTCACAGAGCTCACGTTGGAAGAACCTCCTCGGATTTCACTGTCGCAATCGTCTCTTGCTCACGGGTACACCGATTCAAAACAACATGCAGGAGCTGTGGGCGTTGCTCCATTTTATTATGCCCACGCTGTTCGACTCTCACGATGAGTTTAGTGAGTGGTTCTCGAAGGATATCGAATCTCACGCGCAGAGTAATACAAAACTCAATGAAGATCAGCTCAAACGTCTTCACATGATCCTGAAGCCCTTCATGTTACGCCGTGTCAAGAAGCATGTACAGCAGGAACTTGGGGACAAGGTCGAGAAGGACGTATTCTGCGACCTCACATACCGCCAACGTGCCTATTATACTAATTTGAGAAATCGTGTCAGCATCATGGATCTCATCGAAAAAGCTGCCGTGGGTGATGAGTCCGATAGCACGACTCTGATGAACCTGGTCATGCAGTTCCGAAAGGTGTGTAATCACCCGGATCTGTTCGAGCGAGCCGAAACGAAATCTCCCTTCTCGCTTGCGCATTTCGCCGAAACCGCCTCGTTTGTTAGGGAAGGTCATAAGGTGGATGTCGGTTACTCAACGCGGAACTTGATCGAGTATCCTGTCCCGCGCCTCCTGTGTAGTTCGGCTGGTCGGGTGGACGTGGCCGGTCCTGATAATGTCCAGGCGGGTTTCCGCGCGAAATACCTGGCTCATATGATGAACATATTCACACCCGAAAACATCAAACAGAGCATCGAGAATGATGGTGCTTTTTCTTTCCTGCGCTTCGTGGACACATCTATCGGCGAGGCTTCCGAACAGTCACATCTAGGCATCTTCGAACGGGCAGTCCGCCGCCGCGGGAAAACCAACAGGTTATCGCGTCTCAGTGCCATTTACGACACTGATGATCATGACGATCTGGCATCTTCCGCTCCCACCCACGCATTGTTCAACATTGTGGAACGCAACGATCGCCATGCCGTCTGCAATGTTGCGACAGAAGGATATATGCGTGAGCTTATGACGGTGTCTCAAACTGTCTTTGAGCAAGAGTCGCTCGGTGTCATTGAACCTTGCACGGGCCCTGCAGCGTCAGCGCCCCCGATCACGCTAGTATGCTCCAACCTGGCTGCCTCGAAGGAGATTACGGACAGCCTGTTTAATGTTCATGTCCGACATGCCCTATACAGTACACCTTCTAAACTCATGGAGCAGCAAATTATCGAGACACAACTGGATCCCACACCCTACTCCCTTCGTCCCATGTTGCCCAAGCCCGTATCTCTCAAGGGTCGGTATACTCACATCGAAGTTCCCTCCATGCGAAGGTTTGTTACCGACTCCGGCAAACTTGCTAAGCTGGATGAGCTTCTTCGAGAGCTTAAGGCTGGCGGTCACCGCGTGCTACTTTATTTCCAGATGACGCGCATGATTGATTTGATGGAAGAATACTTGACCTACCGCAATTACAAGTACTGTCGTCTGGATGGAAGCACAAAACTAGAGGATCGCCGCGACACGGTCGCCGATTTCCAGCAACGTCCGGAAATCTTTGTGTTCCTCTTGTCCACCCGCGCTGGTGGTCTTGGTATCAACTTGACTGCAGCAGACACTGTTATCTTCTACGATTCGGACTGGAACCCCACCATTGACTCTCAAGCCATGGATCGTGCCCATCGTCTTGGCCAGACCAGACAGGTTACGGTATATCGTCTCATCACTCGCGGCACCATCGAAGAGCGTATCCGTAAGCGAGCCTTGCAGAAGGAAGAGGTGCAACGGGTTGTCATTTCCGGAGGTGCAGCCGGTGGTGTCGACTTCAACACCCGTAGCCGTGAAAGCCGAACAAAAGACATCGCTATGTGGCTCGCTGATGATGAGCAAGCCGAGCTTATCGAACAAAAGGAGAAGGAGGCATTGGATCGAGGCGAAGCCTTTGGTGCTAACAAAGGTGGGAAGAAGGCGGCTCAGAAGAGAAAGAGAGATATCACGCTGGATGATATGTACCATGAAGGTATGTTCTCACTGTCATAAATTTTCTTTGTGCTTTTTCACAGCATTATGATGGCTAATTATCTTTATAGGCGAAGGAAACTTTGATGATGCTAGTGCAAAACCATCCGGAGCAGCAACACCGTTGTCGACTGCGGAGAATGTCGAAACTCCTACATCCACTCCTATCCCGAAACGTGGCCGTGGGCGATCCGGTAAAGGAACGTCTAAGAGAGCCAAAACAACCAAGGAACGACTTCGTCTCATAGACGGCGACGGGGGGTTAACCTGAATAGATATTGCTTGGGATCAACCACACGAGTAAATGGCATGACGGCGTTCCGTGGTCTCTTTTTGAATTTTACTTCTCTCTTGTTCTTCCGTCCCTTCCACTTTTTTTTTTCATTATTTATTTATTTACCTTCTCGCGAACTGTTTTCTACCTTACTATTATTTTATCTTTCTTCTTTTACTCCTTCGTTTCCCCCACGTTTTATGGCCCTTCCGGGCGCTTCCATATTTGCCTGTATTAACATTATTTTTCGATTCCTCCCCCAAAAAAAGCGAGGGGTGGCCATTCCAGATAGTGAACGAATATGCAACAAGACGGAAGAGATTTGATAGCCAGCCAGAGGGAAGAAGCAAGATGAGATGGTCAGATAGACATGTTGTGTATGGATGCATGCATCTCTTTTGAATGTTTTGAAATCGATTGATAAACTTCCGATGGACTTCTTGTTATGGCATGGTGCTTACTATGGGACACATTACTGTTTTCTTAATGACTTTTGTACTACTCCAAAACAATAGCATCTGCGTGGTTTCTTTTTTTTTTTTTTTTTTTTTTTTTCTTGCCACCGAAGCCGAGTTCTGGTTCCGTCGCCTTCTCCTCTTTCCATCACCATTTTGGACAGACATCTGTATGCTAGAAGAGACCGTGACTCGCGGTCTCATCAGTGAATCTAAGTGAAACATGAATAGCAATACCTGTCCCCTCTGCACGGCATATAGAGTGTCATTATGAAGAAGTTATTCAGTCCAATACAAGGTCTGTCACAGGCTGGCGGTATTTCATCAACCAGCCCACGGACGGTGTCTGTTAGTCACTGGAAGTAGCCTCGGCCAGCGGGTTCCGAGCCTTGCAGATCCCGGTATCCCCCTGACGGTACCGCTACTAGTCGTAAAGGGCTACTGGCTCAGCCAACGACATGGGAGTCACCCTCTCCAGACAAAACCTGGGGTCGGCTGTTCGTATCCACTCGACAAGGGGATGGGGCAGGTATCAGTATTGACATTGTTGCTTCCCGAACCAGAGAATTCAGATTCCTAACACATGCCTATCCAAGCAATGTGGCTGCAGGTCATTTGGGAAACCCGAGTTGGACTACTCATCACGTGCTGGTATCGTAATTATCTCGTATTGTGCTCAAGCCGGTGCCGGTCTGGTCAGCCAATCAGGGCCCGTTCAAACGTCAGCCGAAACGGCCCCGAGGGGTTTAGGTAAGCCGCATTAGTCCCAGGTAGGCAAGCGCTGCCCCGGACGGTCAAGTCACAGAGAAAAATTACTAAAATCGACTTCCCAGCGATCGTGACCCGCCTCAGTATATCTCTTCCACGTTGCCCCCTCTTCTCAGGCTCTCCAGTTCGTTCCCCTGCCCCTTCTCCCCCACCCCGTTTGCTTCTACACCCACCCCTCAACAAATCACCGGTCCATTGTGTCCCTTGAATCTACGGATCACGCCTGCCACAATGGAGTCTCTTCTCCAGCAATCTCGCGCTATGTGCCCGTTTCTCAAGCGCAGCTCACCCAGCACTCTGCGCACTCTCGCTACTGCCACCCGCCCCAGCGCCAGCCCTGGCGGGGGCACCATGTCCAACCTGCAGGTCATTGCTCGCCGCTGCCCCGTCATGAGCAAAGCCCTCGCCGTCCAAAGTGCCCGTATGGCCAATGCCAAGAGATTCACTTCTTGTGCGTCCGGTTTGGCGGGTATGAACAGCAAGGCTTTCTGTAACCCCCCGAGCAAGAGGGCTCTGCACTCGACCAGCGGCAATGGTGCCAACATGAGCCCTGAGTTTTACAAGGAGGGCCAGCGAGGTAGGTCTTTTTTTGGTTATCCAATTTATCAATTTATCCGATGACTGACAATTGCATAGTTCACCCCGGTTTCACTAGAACCGCCACTCCTCCCGCTAAATCGGCGGCCGCGGTCTCTGGCCCTCGCCCTCAGGCTCCTAAAACGGCACCATTCGACTACAATGCCTTCTATAGCACCGAATTGCGCAAGAAACACGAGGACAAGTCGTACCGCTACTTCAACAATATCAACCGCCTCGCCAAGGAGTTCCCTCGCGCTCACACAGCATCTCAGAAGGAGCGCGTGACCGTGTGGTGCTCGAACGACTATCTCGGTATGGGCCGCAACCCCGAGGTTCTGGCTTCTATGCATCAGACGCTCGATACCTATGGAGCTGGTGCGGGAGGAACCAGGAATATCTCCGGACACAACCAACATGCGGTGGGACTGGAGAACACTCTGGCCAAACTCCATGGCAAGGAGGCCGCTTTGGTCTTCAGCTCGTGCTTCGTCGCCAACGATGCGACTCTGGCCACTCTGGGCAGCAAGATGCCTGATTGCGTTATCCTCTCCGACAGCCTTAACCACGCCTCGATGATCCAGGGTATTCGCCACTCGGGCGCCAAGAAGATGGTTTTCAAGCACAATGATTTGGTTGATCTGGAGGCCAAGCTGGCGTCTTTACCCCTGAATGTTCCCAAGATCATCGCATTCGAATCTGTATATAGTATGTGCGGCTCCATAGCCCCCATCGAGAAGATCTGTGATCTGGCGGACAAGTACAGTGCCATCACGTTCCTGGATGAGGTCCACGCTGTGGGCATGTACGGTCCTCACGGTGCAGGAGTTGCAGAGCACCTTGATTACGACATTTACGCTTCCCAAGATACCCCCAATCCTCGCAGCACCAAGGGTACCGTGATGGATCGTATTGACATCATCACGGGCACTCTGGGCAAGGCGTACGGATGTGTTGGTGGCTACATCGCGGGTTCGGCCGCGATGGTAGATACCATCCGTTCTCTTGCTCCCGGATTCATTTTCACTACCTCTCTCCCTCCAGCAACCATGGCCGGTGCCGACACTGCCATTCAGTACCAGGCGCGCCACCAGCAGGACCGTGTCTTGCAACAGTTGCACACCCACCTTGTCAAGCAGGCGTTCAAGGACCTGGACATTCCCGTGATTCCCAACCCGTCCCACATCGTGCCCCTTCTAGTTGGCGATGCGGAACTGGCGAAGCTGGCCTCCGATAAGCTCCTCGAAGAGCATGGAATCTACGTCCAAGCCATTAACTACCCTACCGTTCCCCGCGGCGAGGAACGTCTCCGCATTACCCCCACCCCCGGACACGTCAAGGAGCACCGTGATCATCTCGTTCAGGCAGTCCAAGCCGTCTGGAACGACCTGGGCATCAAGCGCGCCAGCGACTGGAAAGCGCAGGGCGGATTCGTCGGCGTCGGTGTCGAAGGCGCCGAAAGCGAGAACCAGCCGATGTGGTCCAACACACAGCTGGGTCTGCAGGCAAACGAGACCCTCGAGACGGCTGTTGAACGTGCGTTCACCAAGCCTGTCTCCGCCGTTCCTCACCTGAAGACCGGCCGCCCCGTCGTTTCTCCCGCCCTTGCTTCGGCTCAGGTGGGAGTTGCTGCTTAAGCCGCTTCACCTTGGGGGGTGATATTGTGGGATGCGTTAAGACGCCACGTCACGTTCCCGTCCGCTCGTTTCAAGTAACTAGCGCAGTGCTTGTGTTATTGCCTTCACATATGCAATGCGCCACCTCATGGTGGTAGCTCGCTTTCTTAATTTATACGAGTCATTGTTATCAAGACCTTGACTTTGACATATTGTTTGATGGGAAATCATGATATTCATAGGAACCGGTCTGTCATTACCGGATTTTGGGTTCATAGATCATAATGAAAACATATTGTCCATCGCAGATGACTTTCCTCACCTCCTTTCTGTGTGGTTTTCTGGAAAATTCTTAGAGATTTGAATCCCTGCCATCCTTTTCTTCTGGCTTGACGTAGTTAACTGCTTACCAAAGACCCCTGTCTTCAACATCTAGGTACACATGAGAATCCTGATTATGCACTCCCTTTTGTCAGAAATACACCAGCCTACTACCAGAAATATTCAGGCACCCAAAAATCTTCCATACTTAATCGATGCTTTTGCTTCACTACTTCGCCCTATCCATAGCATCTAGGGCCTCGGAGCACCCATATATACTCAAACATTAACTGCTAGGTATAGAGGCCTGTAAATTGATAATTACGTATGGTTAAACCTTAACTGGTTGGTTTGGTTGTCATTGAGAGTTGTTTGAAGAAAAGGACATAATTCTGATATAGACCATATATACAAACGCCAATTTCACAAAACATAACAAAGCATGACCTCTCTCTTTTTTTTTCCAGATATGAATCCATAAGAAGAAAAAGAAGAATAGGAACAGATCTTGAAGATAGTATAGGGGAAAGTCTAGCATACAAGTGGGGGAAAAAAAAAAAAAAAAAAAAGGGTAGCTAGCGTCTCATCACCTCCTACCGCCCCTACTAACCTTGGGGAAATCAAGCGGCAGCTTCAACCTCGCAATACGAACCGTCGACGCAGAAGCCTTGCTTTTGAGATTCCACTTGGCCAATTCTGTCTCCCTTGGTTTATCGACCCGGCAGCCCAATTCACGGAAGTAGGTTGTAATACCGGTAGGGTCCAGACGGAGGTCGTCGCGAAGGTCAGCGATGTTTGTGGCGAGCTCATTGGGGGTGTTCCCGCCGTAGGTGGCGGCGGCGCCTTCGCTGGAGGGCTGCGGGGGGATATGCAGGGAGAGGGCGCAGATGGTGGTGTGGAGGAAGGTGATGTCGTGTTTGGAGAGGAACGAGCCGCCGGGCGCGAACTTGCGACGGATGGCGTCGATGACGGGGTCGGGGATGGTTTCGCCGGATGACGATGATGACGATCCGTCTCCCTGTTTTGATGCGCTGGAGAGGGCCTGTCGGAGGTCGTCTCGGGGCGGGAGGCGTTTGCTGCCTGGTCCGGCGGATTTGGAGGGATCGGATGTCTTGCCGGACCGCAGGCACCGGGCGAATTCCAGGAGGATGAGGATGAAGCGCAGGATCTGGATTTGGGTGGTGTTGTTTGCCTGGGCGACGGCGTCGATGCGGCTGGAGACGTAGCGGGAGGTCGTCTGGACCGTTTGTCCTGCTGCAGCGGCATCCTGCCATTCCTTGATGGGTAGTTGGCGCAGGGTAGCCTTGCCGTTGGGGACGAGGGCTTCGATCGGGTAGACTTCGGAGGGGTGGTTGGCGTCGAGGTTGGCGACGGGGACGGGTTTGGAGGCTTGCACTTCGGCTTGCACCGCGGCGGCCTTGGATGCCATGTCTGTGGCTGCGCCGGTGGGCATGGAGGAGAGGATGGCGGATTCGGCGGCCATTGCGGCACCCGCGGGGGCGTTGGAGAGCTGGGCGTTTTCGGCCATGGATTGGGTGGCTTTGCGTGATTTCTTCGTACCGAATGTGTTGGTGAGTTCTGTTCGTTGGGCGCGGAAGGTTTGCTATCATATCCTATTAGTCTTGTGGTTAGGGGGGTCGGTCCAGGATATACTCACCATCGCTTCATCCTCGCTCTCTTCTTCTTCCTCCTCCTCTTCTGCAGAGGTCAACTTCCTCACAGCTCCCCGGAGAGTAACTTTGCGAACCTCCACGAATTGCCATGTCTTGTTCGCCGGATCCACAACTGCAACGTAATGCTTCAACTTCGCGTCCGAGTCGTCATTGGCCTCCCGTCCCACAAAGTCCAACTTGGGGTGTTCCGACGACTGCAGTAGCAATTCTGTCTCTGCAATTCCGCTATTCCCGGTGGATTGGCGAGAGACATGGCTGCGAGTTTTTAGGTATGGGTTGAGGCGAATGTTGGGTTGGGAAGTGACTCCAGGAGTGGTAACTATTTTTGACCAATTGTTAGAAGGCTTTCAACTTCTTTATAGAAGGCACGAATATATTCTGAAGTGGGCGACATACTGAGTACAGGAGCCAGCTCGCTGTCGTCGTTTATCATGCTTGCGGCCAGTGGTGGCAGGGTTTGCAGGTCGAGTGCGGGCTTCTTGCTTGGTCGTTCATGACGGTCTGAGGCGCGCTTGCGCTTTTTTTCCGCTTTGTCCAAAGCCATTTTTAGGTCTCGTATAATACTTGAAAAAACCAGGAAATACGAAGCCGTATGTCAAGCGCCGACTTCGATTAACTGATGGTTGAGGATAAAAGTGTAGAGAAAAAAAAAAAGTTGAAGGCGGTGAGAGCTACAAATCCAAGGCGGAGAGAAATCCAACCAAAAGAAGCGATCCCACAAAGGGAACAATTTATCGCAAAGAGATGAAAGATCGTGCGACCAAAAGCTCACTTTAATGACACAATGCGATCAAGTCCTACGGTTATAGCTTTTACAATGGAGCAATTCAACATGGAAATTTTGTTTCGTATTTTAGAATAAATTCTCGAGGGCACCTCTCCATGACTCTGAGCCCTGGTTGTAGCCAGAACCCAGCAAACATGAGTAATTGACCAGTTCCCACGCCAAACTCAAAGAATCGGTGGAAGATTTAAAAAAAATATCAAGAACAAGATAGCACAGGAACACCGAAGACCATCTTGCCATCCTTCCACTGACCCCTTCCCAACCCCACTAAACACACAGTCGCCTCTCCGAGGATTTCACCACCTGGTCTAAAGGAAAAACGATAATCGAAAACGTTCACGAATCCGCGGGATTGGAGTGGAAATTGATTCGGTCTGGTTGCTGGTTTGAACATAATCTCCTGCTGGACGGCGGATTCCGAATCCGAAACAAAGGTAGTAGTAGACCAAGGGGGGCCTCATTGGAGTGGCTGGAAACAACGAAACAATCATCATAACAGGATCATCATCGTGACGTCGTCATTCTTTTTAATTGTCGTGCTTAGCGTTCAACTCGAGTTTGTCATGAGACACTGAGATGGAGTGGGCGAGTAATTTATTTGCTGAATTGATGAGTTAGCGACCATTCAATTGAAATTGGAATTTCTATCCATGTAACAGTAGGCGAAGGGAGCAACTAACCTTCTAGCCCTCATCTTTCTGCGCTTACGCTTGAGACGACGAACGCGCTTCTTTCTCCACTTAGCTCTCATCTTCGTAGAGTGTACGAGACTAGATGAGCTGAATTAGTTAATTGTATCAAGAAGAGATCATCCATGATACCATGCCTCGCCTAGTCAAGGAGGGGGGTGCTTGTACTCACACTGCTGCGACGATGAGAAGATGGTTGCAAGAATGATGGAGAACAGCGCCGGAGAAGCTACTTGTGTGCGTCGTGAATGACTAAGCATCAGGTGACGCTAAGGGCTCGCTAGTATTTTAATGCTTCTGATTGGCTAATTTGTCTAGGTTTACCGAGTGTGGTGATTATCTCAGCCATTCATCCATGATCAATTTCCATGACATCAAGATATCCATCCTACGCAGAGGTCAAGAGTGAAAGAGGATATGCAGTGCCGTGGATGGTAATGGAGTTCTTATTATAGCTATGTATAGAATGCGTGGAAGAATTCTTTTCCAGTTTACCATCATTGTTTGTTTGACTGAGATGGGCAAAGAAAGCACGAAGCAAGCAAAAAGGTGGAGAAAAATCAAAATCTTACGCTCTGAAACTCTGAAACAATACATTTAAGGCTCATGGAGGTATCTTTTTACTCATTAATAAAAAGCCATATCTCATCTATATTGGTTGTGTGACATCATCATCAAAACCCTAACCCTAGCCCATGCATCTCTACCGAGTATCGAAGACATACAGTTGGGCTGAGTGATGAACTATTGAGGGAAGAAAGCAATTGCTAAAACGGAAGCAAGGCCATATAACAGCATACGGCTAATAGGTATAGCGGAAATTCACAGACAGGTCTCCCTTCATCTCATCATCCTCGGTGATGGCGCCACTCGCCAGAATGCGAGCCCGCTGTCGGTTTTGAACCCAAACAGCAACAAAGTAGGCAACACAACAGAGGCAAGAAAAAGCAAGGAACGAGACGCCGATGCTATAACCTTTCGTAAAGTTCGGGCGGTCTTCCTTCATGAATGAATATGTGGATACAATACCACCAACTAGCATTGCGTGTGAGCAGCTTGATCGATCACGGTCCCCGACGTGGGGATTACTTACTATTTCCAAATCCAATTTGCCATGCTGTTCCTACGCTGCGACGACGGTGGCCGCCCAGGTTCATCACATACCAGCATACCACGATAGGCATTGCGCTATAACACCCAGATGTGATCATGAATAGCGCGCCGTACTGGGCATTGCGATGTTCTTCACCATGCACGTTAAGAAGGATTCCAAACCCGGCCATGGCAATGCACATTGGGAGTATGGTGAACGCAAATCGATGTTTGAATCTGTCAGAGAGCACGGCAACAACCATTGAGAAACCGAACGCTGCTGCCCATGGGGGAATCGAGTACAGCTGGGTTTGAATTTCTAGACACACGGGTTAGGAGAGTGTGCCAAGGAGTGGGAAAGAAGCACATACTTCCATATCCATAAGATTGAATGATGGTTGGCGCAAAGTAGGCATATCCTACGACTTGTCAGTAAATTGTCTACACCTTCGAACCTGAAAGCAATAGATTGGAGAGGGCCGAGACAACGAACCATAAGCTGTAACAATCTGTCCAAAGTACATCAAGCCGCCGATGAAGATCTTGTCTAGAGGAAAGGGTCAGTCCAGGTACCAAAGTATTAATTGGATAGAAACGTACAATCCTTGAAGACATCCAGCACTTCGCGCCAGCCAAGATGAACGTCATTTCCGGCTTTTCCAGTATCCTTTGCTAGCTTGGCTTGAATGTACTCGCGCTCTTCATCGCTGAGCCATTTCGCCTCCTCAGGGAAGTCAGGAAGGGCAAAAAACAGGAGGAACGCGACTACGCAAGTAATCAGGCCCTCAATAATAAAAACCCATCGCCATCCGGCGTAGCCTCGGATGCCTTCCATCTTCCCGAGTCCGCTAGCAAGCAGGCCACCGAAAGCACCAGCCAGTGTCGTGGAGCTGAAGAAGAAACTGAATCGTTTTTGGGCTTCGGTGCGAGTATACCACATTCCCAGTAGGTAGAAACCTGGATATGGTTAGCTACTATTAAATACTTTATATTATAAACGCAGGGGACAGGAGCGACGCACATCCGGGGAACATGCCGGTTTCCGTCATTCCTAGATAATAATCGCGTTAGCAGCGCAATAAACCGAGATCCCGTGATATAATACATACCCAGAAACCAGCGGGTGGTCATCAGTCCACCCCAATTGCGGACCAAACCCTGGCAAATTGTGACAAGCCCAAACGAGAACATACAGAGAGACACTAGAGCCGTTAGCACAGCTAGCGAATACAGGCAATGCGATTCTTACACCAAACCCTGGGTCTCAGTTTTTTAAGTAGAATGTTGGAGGGAATTTCAAAAAGCACATAAGGGACGAAGAAGATTGTCAAGGCAGTGTTGTATTTCGTGCCGTTGACGATACCCAATTCTTCCGGCAGGCCGAGAACAGCTGCATTTGAGATGTTCACTCTAAATACAGTCAGTTCCTCATATTCTATATACGTAGAGACGAATGGAACCCATACCGATCTAGAAAGGCCAACAAATACATCACACACAAGCACGGAACCACATGCCAGTCAATCTTGGCCATGAGCTTCCGCTCAGTTACCTTCGTGAGCACAGGAAGATCGCTCGGTATCGATTGCAGTTGTTCCTCCACCTTCTCAGGAGGAAAAATCTGGCTATCCACTAGTTGCGCGGTCTCGATATCAGCCTTGGAATATTCCACAGAGTTCTCACAGTATACGCACCCGTAGTCGCCATGGTGAGCAGTATGCCTCGGTGCGGGTACGCCGTTCAGGAACGAGAAAGGAGACAAAAAAAATAAAGTAGAAAGCGCAAAGCGAGGTCCAACAGCGGGATGGGGCAGATTTATTTGCGCCGGCTATTGTCCGAAACCCGATGCAACCTCGCCGGCCTCGGAGACAGAAGACAGAAAGGGATGGTTCAGTTAGCGTACCCTGCGGATCGATGAGTCAAAAAGACATGGAGAAAGGTCGAGAAAGGCAAGATATCCGACAAGCTGTCAACAATTAGAGTAAGAAAAGAAACAAGAAAGAGACAAAAAAAAACGAGAAACGTTGCACCATAAATCCTCGAGAAAAGCGCAAGGGGAAAGAAAATTCCGCAATGACCAGGACCGATGATCAGTAGCCTATTCGTGCAGAGTAATCCGCTCATCACCGGCTACGCGGCCGAAAAGAACCTTTTCTTGTTTCCATGATTGGCCTAGATTCTTCCTTGTGCTGGTCCCCGTGCTGACCCTGTGCTTGACAGCCCAGCCAGCCCCAAACCTCGCCTGTGCGAAGCATTCCCAGTCAACCACATGGGATCGCCGACAACAGTATCAACATTCATATTAGGTACACCGAGTACATAAACAGTCGCTTCGAAACCCCAGTTCTAGGTCAGTCTGGGGTCCAGCACCTTCGAGAAGTCTTGTCCGATGCAACCTCATCCCAGTTCGCCTGCTCGGGTCCCCGGTAGTCTGAAAGCTAGCGGCGTGCTTCTATCCATTATGGCGCCTCATTGGTGGAACTATCAGCCTTGGTGTGTTTGCTTGGGAGTTCCCCATTCCTTGACCCTCTGGCCGGACCCACCGACCGGCTCCCCGCAAGTTTATACAGTGGAAGGTTATGTAAGCGCAGCCACAGAGAAGGCTTGTCAGCCACAAATCCCGAGCCTATTCATCCTCAGATCACTCAGGCAACACCTTAATTAAGGTTATCATGAATCACAAATACTGCCCTCGTCCAATACCACATGGTAGCTGTGGTTCCAAGTTCTAACCTCCACACCGGCAGCCGGAATACGAGATCAATGTGACTAGGAAATTACATCCAGCACAGGAAGCTTCATCTACTTAGGCTTTCCCGTCTAACCCGAAATGTAGACCTCAAAAGGATAGGCTAAAATATAGATATCATACAAATCACAACCAGCTCCGCTGCTTGTCGCAAGTGGAAATTTAGATTGAATTCAGCCCCTGAGAATGCTATTTTATAATCGCAAGCATCCCACAAGACTATACAGCCGGACCGCTCTGAGACTGGTCCTCCACTGCCTTTCCCCACGCCTTCTCCAAAGCGGACTCATCCTCAGCAGGACCGGTAGAGGCTCCTTGGATCGACTGGCTGAAATCATCGATAGGGCTGTGCTCATCCTCCCCAATGATAACAGGGGAAGAGGCAGCGGTATCCGACTCAGCCACCGCCACACCCAGTTGCCCAGCTTTAGCTCCCGACCCAAGCAGCTCGAAATGAAAATTCGAGCTGTAAACCACAGCAGCAAATGCCTCCAACTCCCGCACTCCCTGGTCCATGGCTGACAAGTACAAATTCGGAGACGCCGTCCCATTGCCAATCACATGCGCCTGTCGGGCCAAGACGGCCAAGACATTGGCCAGCTTTGTCTTGGGTGATGAGCTCTCCATGCCAGGGACAACTGTGGCAACCGACGCGAATGAAGTGGGCGCAGTCACCGGGCCCAGCGACTTGAATGCGTCAACCTTGCATTGTTGGATCAAGGTCTCAAAGCATTCGTTATTGAGGAGCATTTGAACGCGAATGAAGGTGGGAGACTCGATCAGGTCGGCAGTCTCGTCCAGAAGATGTCGTAGCGTTGCGATTGTTTGGGGGGTTGAGGGTTCTGTAACTCCGAGAACCCCTGACTCCTCCAACACGTGGTTTTCTTTTTCTTTTGGGGGCAGTAGATAAGATAGCCACTTGCGATGCCTTTTGAAAAGTAAGTATCTCAGTTGGCCCAAAAGGGGGGAAGATTCTTACTTTCTATCTTCCTCGGTCTCGCCCTCGACCTTCCTCCGAACCTCGAGAGTCAATTCTGACAACCGGTCCAGAGAGATATCATCCCGGGGATTTAGCGGACCGAACACTTCCTGGACTGCAGTCTGAACTTCCTCCATCAGCTGCTTCCACCCACGGTGGAGCAGCCACCAGCTGAAAGCGAGATACCGTCGGTTGGTCTCAAAATCATTCCCCAGAGTCTGTGTAAAGTCATCATCATCGTGGTCCTCCAACCTGATCGTTGAGGAGTTGGCAGGCGGCGTGGCTAGGGAAATAACGCTGGAAAGGTAGTTTCGGCGGCCGAGGAGGTTGAGTTGGATTCGGGTAAAGATTGTCAGCAAAGAGAGTGTGTAAATAAGGGTGTATGCTCTAGTTATGGCTGGAACGCAGCACAGTTAGCATTTTCCAAACTGATGGAGAGCCAAAGGTTGATATACAGGTAATTTTAACCTCATTCCAGAGTTGGGTCTTATTCCGCTTCGGCTGCTGGGTCTCTCCCTCAACAGTGGACTCCCCTAATTGGCTTGTGCGCAAGAACCCATCGCTTTGGAAGCTTGATAGGCTTCGTCGATCGTCATCGGGTAGACTAGGAGCCAGAGAGCTCATGTCCGACCCCGTTGCGGTATCCCCGGCATTGAGACGAGCCAAACGCTCCGCGCGTTTCTTTTGCAGCTCCTTTGTCAATTCCTCCACCGGAAGCGCCTCTAAGATGTCTTCTGTCGCAGTCGGTAATAGTGCTAGGACAGTATAGGTACAGTCGGTCTGGTTCTGCTCGAAGCGTCGTCGGAGGCTGGGTGGTTGACAAGGGTGTTAGCTACCGCCGCCGCCAAGCACGCGAGGTACATCTGGGGAACCTGGGGAAGCCAATATAACTCACTTTTCTCGGGCAATACGGTCGCTACTCATGCGCTCACGCGCCTCTGAGATCTTAGACAGCACATACTGTCCTGCAAGATAACCCACGCCGATAACGCCTGTTCCGATCGCAAGAGTCTTACGATTGCGCCGAAACCAGCGTCTCGTAGCACCGATCATGGTGAAGCAAAAGGGGAGGTCGGGAATTAGCTTTCAGGCTTCTATTAGGTCAATCCAGTTCATCATATATTAAAGGGAATATACCAAGAACAGAGTTAAAGTAAAAGGGAATTAACCAAAGGACAAGAAAGGTGGGGGATAGAGGAAAAGAAGAGCGAGAGGCGGCCGGGTCACTGATCGAGGCAACCGGTCGGAGAAAGCCCAGTTCCAGGAGCGGCCTCGGCTAAAGGTCAGCTCTACCTTCTGATAACTAACAGAAAACGTGAACGCCAGCCAGATACCGAGTCGATCGAGGACAGTACCTAGGTAGAATATACAGGGAGCTGGCGATAGATTGAGACGACTAATATTCAGCGAGGCCCATCACCTTACGATAACAGTTACATCAGGCCATGAATGTACTCTAACTGTTGTTCACTTGGACCTGCGGCGATTCCAGCGAAATTCCGGCCACCACCTGCGATCACGAGAACCCGTCTGGAGAACGTCATTGATTACTCTATATCAACAAATATCGGAAGGTTGAGGTTATTTTCCTCTAGGTATGGAATGCGCGATGTACACTCTATATATTGCATAGTAAAGTCTACGCATCCACTAAGCTCAAAGGTTACTTGAGTGAATGGATGTGGTTCTTGATGAATAATGATCCAAAGTAAGAATTGATTGAATCATAAGTAATCACAAAAAGGCCTTCATCAAAATCAAATCATAAACCCCATTCTTTCAAGCCTCAACTTGCAAGTCCTTTACACCAGGCAGTACTACGAATAGTTAGGTAAGGTAGCCTGAGTAGTGAGGTAGTAGAAGTCTGTCGGAAAGAGTCCCCAATAATACCGTATTGTGGTCACAAACGAGGGGCAGAACGTACCGGTTTCCGCAACGTTGTATTTTATTATCTTCGGATCCCCAGACATTGTTCAACTCTTCATTCTTCGTCCCTTTCTCGATCGAGAATACCAAAACATCCCACGGAGATCAAACGAGGGGAAGGACCCCTTTGCACCATGCATCCTCCAGGAAAATACATCCCCATGTGACACACTTGACAACTGTCCTCGATAAGCCGGCTTGCTTCCACCAGAGAGTACAATACCAGCTTCGCCTTCCTCCACCTCAGCACTGGGGCTTATCTTCCCCCACGTACAGGGATAGCTCTCCGCTGTGCGGACGGCGAGCTGGGTCGTCATCGGAACCTCTTCGTCGCTGTCTTTGGAAGTTGAGAACAGCCTGTCGTATCTCTCCTGGATTTTTTTTTTTGGGTCTGTTGCATCTGGACCACTGCCCCTTTGTGAGCATGGAACCCCGCAGGACCCCTCCGGAATACTTTCTGGAGATATTCGCAGACACCACCACGGTTAGGGACGTTTTGAAAGGTTAGCAGTTCCTGGTTTTTATTAACTTGCGCTTCTCAAAAATTTCCCGCTGTTGCTGTGCAACATGTGCCTTTCTCTACCCTGTGGTTGCCCACCCCCTCCTGCTAACATCGCATTACCAATCTCAGGCGTCCTCAACTTGATCTTCTTCCACCGATACTTTCCCTCAATCCGACCGACCACTTTTGATGTCCTCGACTTCACCCTCCCCGCTATTAACGATGTGGATCTGGAAACACTAATCGACACCCGCATCAGCTCCCTGGTTCGCCAACACTCCTCGTCAGCCAGCAGCTCCCACGAACCCGGCGGTGGTGCGGGCGGAGTACGCGGTCGGATCGCGGTAGAATTCTACGAGAAAAAGCGCAGGCGCTCGGGAATCTGGTTCTCTGGGCTCGCAGGGAAAGGAGAGGAGGAGGTATGTTGGGAGGTATGGAATTTAGATGTGACCATCGCCACTCCTCGAACAGAATCTGGTACGGCCGTTCCCCAAGCCCACAGCAAAATAACTCCTGGAATATACTAACTATTCCCTCTTAGAGCGAGCGAAAGTGCGCAAGGCAATGGAAAATATGCTGCAAAAAGCGGCCCTGAAAATCCTCACTGTGGTCAACCGGGATAAGGATCATATCCCTCCTATCACCACGAGCGAATCGAATCCATTTCCTTATCGGATTGTGTTGAATCCTCGAACGGACGGTTGGCAGAATCGCTTCGGCCTGTATTAACCCGCTCTTTTTCTCTCTATTCATCAGACGCCTTTCGCGCTGGGCTACGGTACCCAGCATAACCCATACAGAAATATTCCCCGTGGAGTTGGGAGTTCTCAATTATTTTTATCTCCGGTGGCGGCCTTTTCTTTCGCTCTCAGGCAATGTTCTACTTGTGCCAATAATAGTGAATCTTTAGAGATCGGGAGTAATTTACGTCATAAATACCTCCCGACGAGAGGAAACCATAAACATAAACGGTGCTCGAATTTACCCAAGAACGCACAAAAACGTAGCTATACCCGCCCATGGGGCGAGATCAGCTCCCATTCATTGTCCACCTCCCTGCCGCAGAATAAAAAGAACTAATTCTACTATTCAAGTCATATCAAAAGGGAGACAAGAACAACGTATCCCAACGGCACCACAACTCATCCCAGAAGTTATTCATCCTCCTCTTATCCAAGCGAGCGAAGTCTCATGATCGCTCACTTTTTTTCGTTTGCAAGACGTTTAACCAAACGCATCGAGTTGACCTGATCCACAGCCGAACGAGACCAAGCTATGGATCTCAGATGAACGGAGGGGTCTTATCTACTGCGACTTGGTAGCGGCATCGGCCTGAGCCCGGAGGTTGGCGGAGGTAGAGCCACCAGCGAAGAAGCGACCAAGCACGGGCTGCAGGAAGGAGTGGAAGACAACTTGGGCACCGCTGGAGAGTTCAAGTTAGCGGAATTCATTACACCGTTTGAATACAAACGAGATTATCTTACTTGGTCTGAGGAAGAGCCATCCAGAGGACGAGAGCAAACTTGAAGATATAGTAGAAGGCTATAATTAAACAATTAGCAACACTATACTGAGGAGTATTTTTGATGGTACTTACGGAACCAGTAAGGGGCGCTGATAGCGCTCTCAATGGTGGTGAAGAAGGCGAAGACAACCCAGTACTAGAAATTCACATGTCAAATCAGCTAAAACCGATCATGAAACATATGTCACGTGGTGTGTAAACCAGCCTAGGTGAACAGGCCTAGAAAATGCAGAATTAAAAAAAAAAAGGAATCACAAGGACATACCGTCAGCCACTATTGCATTGAAGGAGTCAGCATATCCGATCAGTTCTTTTTTAAGAGGGGATAACTCACCTGAGTGTCATCTGCCGTTCCAGCAGTGAAGAGGGCATTGAGAGAATAGTAGGCAGGGACGGAGAAGCCGGCCAGGTTAACCAGGAATTCACCGGCAATGTTGAAGAAGACCAGGAAGGTGTAGATTCCGGCGAGACCGAGAATCACATAGACCTTTGGAACGGAGGTCTGGCGCTCAAGGTTGTTGAGGATAGGGTACTTGGAGAGCTGTCCAATACCAAGCTTCCGTTAGTCTCTCTATGTACTCTTGAGAAAACGAAGGAGAAAAATATAGAGCTCTAAAGAGCAACTCAAAGCTCCAGGTTAAGGCTCAATAGCAAACAGGAGAAATTGAGAGAACATAGGATCGCACTGGACGAGCTATTTTTCGAAATCCGAGAAATACCGCACACAAAACACACAGAACACACAAGACGCACACAAAAGACTTACCTCCTTGTCAAGCTGGGCGATGGCGTGCTGAGCACGATCTTGGAAACTGGCCATTTTTTTGGTTTATAGAGGAAGGAATATCTTGGACTTGCTTTGGATTGCGAAGCTATCTAGGGGTCGACGGCGGGGGTGGATAGGAGAGAGATTAGGATGGAAGGGAGGAGAAGAGGGTTGGAGCGATCGTTATCAAGCTGGGGGTGTAAGTGAGATTCGGGAGAGCTGGCGGTAACGGGATGACGGCGCGGTGGATCACGTGAGTCTCATGACGTCGAGTTGTCGGCTCGTCCTAGAGTCAGGATGACATGACTTCAAGTCCAGAAAGCATCCAGATGCATGTGAACTAAGCCTCGAATCGTCTTCATGACCATGACGAGTGATCTTCATGCAGCCTGGTGATTCTAGATAATACCTTAACACTGGCACCTATACTTTTTTTTCATGATGTTCTCCTTTCTACTTTTTTCATTTTTGATTTTCCACAGCGGTTTTGTCGAAATCTTGCGTGCCTTCCAGACCGCTTGAAAATTACTAATTATAGTTAAATTTTCGAGGTAACCTAACACATCATCCCCAACTTGAAATACAAAGATACATCCGGCCACGACGAATGGTTTACCTTGGGCGGGTGAACAAATAATAGAGCGGAGTTATTATACAGAGGCTTCAAGAAAATTTTACAGAGTGCGTCGAAGAAGGATACCTCAGCGTATCTGCTCTCTAATACTTTATACTGGTATAAACCAAGGCAACTAGTCAAGAGTCTGGCCACCGCTTATCTCGGTCAACCCTGCATGTCGGTGTTCAGATGTCGCCATTATTATTACAGATCATTATCGGTGACCAATCTACCCCACCTGAAACGAAGACCAGGAAAGGCAAAAATGAAATAGAAAATTCCTCAATATTTCGACCACCAGTTGAGAGGTACTGAGATCATCTCAGTACTCGATTCTGCTAGTGCCATCTAATGGAATGGGCGACAGCTGTTGCTTCTTCCAACCACATTCTGACAGGTCAATTGCTGTAGGTCGTGGGATGTAAACTAAAGTATCCGATATGTGGCAGGCCCTCTACCGGTATGGAATTCTCCTCCACTGGCAAGAGATCTGTAAGGGAAAGTCTCGTTGTTTAAATCGAAAATCACGATATTAACACTCTGTACATAGTACAAGATATTTCCTTTTCTAGCTTGAGTCAAACACCAGCCTAGGTATAACAGGTTAAAGGCCTCCAGATAAAGTGCCGACAGCAAAAAGGCACTTATCGAGCAATATTTTTTTTTATAAAAAATGCGCTCTTTATCTTATATTACATCGAAGACATAGGGTAAATACTCGTAGTAGACTCTGATATGACATGTTTAGGTGAAAACTTCTCACCTGAGTGATGGAAATATCGTGGAGGTTGCGGTTGAATATATAAAAGTATGGATTGGACGCGTTGAACTATTTATCGCACCCAGCCTATCTTAAGCATAAAGCCGTGGACAACGTGTTGACAGGAGCACGAAAGCTAGAGATAAGGCTACGATATTTCTATAATATTTTTGAATATGCTTAGCTATTTACCTGGGGTACTGCGTACAGTGTCAAATTGCGGAGCACATGTTTCAAGATTGAAATGGTAGTATATTACAGGAATACAGCATGCATAAAATCTGGACGAAGGGCTAAAACAAAGGGGGGAAACGAGGGGAAGTACTCGTAGGAACCAAAGCACCGAGAGCAGCATCTATCCGAGTTGGTTTTGGTACACAGTATTTTCTTTCCAAGTCAGTATTCCAGTGAAGAGAGATTATTAGGTTTCATGGTGCTGGCAGTTCAACAACATCTCCGCACAGGTGGGGATTTTATGCACCTTATTTCTCCGTCTGTCTTCAAACTGTGTCGGAACCCGCCAAGAAACCATGCCATCTAATCGTCAAAGGGGAGTCAATTTATTCCACCGTGACAGGAACACTGGCTCTAGTCTCATCAACTTTAGATCCAATTAGACGACTAGTGCCATCCACGCCTTGAGCCAATAGCACCATTCATTCAACAATCATCTCCGCCGTAATTTCTCGCCTGTTCCTTCTGGCGCCCTAATTGGGGAGAGGTAGGGTTCGTGCGGTTTGGTTTGTTACAGGCACCAAGCACGTGACTCTCCCCTCATGACCCCACAGTTTTTCTTCCCCGCTCGCCTGTTACCCATCAGCAAGACATGCTCCAATTCCCCCAAGGCTGTTCGCCATGGACGACGAGAGAACAGGTCCGGGGAAAGCGAGGAAGAAAGCCACGACTGCCCACCGAAAGTCTCTTTCCTGCGAATATTGCAATAGGTCCTTTGCTCGTCTAGAGCACCTTCAGCGTCATCTCCGCACCCGTTGAGTAACCCAGTCTGCATTACGCTTTCGTCGCACGTAAGGCTGACTCGCGTCCCTAGATACCAAGGAGAAACCATTCTCATGCGATATATGCTCCAAATCATTCGCAAGAAGGTAAGTAATACCCCCCATCATGCCTCAAAATGTGCTGCCGACTGATATGGGAGGGTTTTTGAAAGTGATCTGCTTGTACGACATGAGCGCCTAGTCCATCCAGCCGAGACAGCAGCCAATCGAGAACATCGAACCCATAACAACCACGATGTTGCCCCAACGCCGTCGTCTATGATCCAATCTTCCCACCATGAGTCTCGAATGCTAGAGCTCGCCGAGGCCATCCCTCTGCAAGCGCAACAAGTCCCGCCCCCGCCCGAGGTACAAGTCCAACCTCCTCCAATAGTGGAAACAACTCATTTCAACCCATCCTGGGGATATGACTTGAATCTTCTTTCGCATGCGGCGAGCCATGTTGCCTTAGAGGGCCAGCAGGAGAGCCTGGAGTCGATGCGAAAGCCTCCCCAGCCTGTAGGGCCCCCGCCGCCGCTACCCCATGTACCTGAAAGGGCAATCACGGACAACTATGGTGTCGAACCGTCCATGCTAGACCTCACAGACCTGGGTGACCCGGTCCAAGATTTTACCGTCTTTCTGGAAAGCGTTGGCCTTTCATCTGATTGGGATTCTGGCGTGTTCACCGTTGAGGAACCGATGTTGTCGACCAGCCTCCCAATCGATTCAAAACCAACGATCCGCAACAGCCAAGTAGAGACAAACATGCTAAGCGACATAAGAACCACTGCCGATGAGCCTCCATCGTTTTCTAATTTTGGTTCTCGGTTACCATCGCTGCAGCCCGAGGCTCATGATGTGGATGATCGCCTGGGATTCGGTGATGAAGGCCCACGCCCGGCATGGGATATATCCAACTCCGATCGCCAGGTTTTTGTCTCAAAGCTCGAGGAATTCGCTTACATACTTCCCAAAGGCTTTGTTCCGCCGTCAAGACATGCATTATCCCGGTTCTTTGCGGGCTACATTAATGGCCTGAATGAACATCTTCCATTTATCCATGTCCCTACATTGTCGGTAGCGAAATGTTCGCCTGAACTTACGCTTGCCCTAGCAGCTGCAGGATCCCATTATCGCTTCGAGAATAATCGGGGTATTGACCTCTTTCATGCAGCAAAAGCCATATTATTGGAGCGCCTGCACCGACGAGATAGTAAGCAGGTACCTTGTCCCACATGGAGCTTTCTGTCACCGGGTTCAGGCTATCATAACTCCCGTGGGTCGTCGAGCACCTCAACGCATGCCAATAGTCCGTTCCAGCCGCACCAACACCAGTCACACATGTTGTACCCGGCGGATACCTCGGGGTACCCACCGGAAGACTCTGATGCTCACATGGAAGTGATTAGGACATTTCTACTGCTTACCGTTTTTGCTTCGTGGGAAAGACACCCCGAGCTTTTAAGGGAGATTCTTTCACTTCAGAGCACTCTCGCCAGGCTCTTAAGGGAGCATGGCCTCACTGAACCGGCTATCAACCCGGACCCAAATAACTGGGAAGAGTGGGTACGGCGAGAAGGCAACAGACGCACTAAATTCATCGTGTACTGTTTCTTTAACCTCCACTCCATCATGTACAACATCCCCCCTTTGATTTTGAACGCCGAGCTCAAGTTGAACATGCCCTGTTCTCACGATGTGTGGAAGGCAAACAATGCAACTCAGTGGCGACGCGTTCGCACCCGACTTGGATCAGAGATTCCGTTCCAGGAAGCGTTCACAAAGTTGTTCCTAAAATCTAATATATCAAGCTCCGCACCTATATCACCCCTCGGCAACTACATCCTCATACATGCCCTGATCCAGCAAATATTCTTTGCCCGTCAGCTTTGCCTCTCTGCACCAAACCTGCAGAGCACGAGCTTAAGATATGAAGATTTGAACTCCCTGGACAGCTCTCTTAGCTCCTGGAAAGCCCTCTGGAAACGAACCCCTGAATCAAGCATCGATCCTCAAAACCCGGCAGGTCCGATTGCATTCACATCCACGGCGCTCCTTGGTCTGGCCTATATCAGACTTCACGTGGATCTGGGACCATGCCGTCGCCTGGTTACCCAAGATCCCATCCAGATAGCCAGGGCTCTAAGCGAATCCCCGCCCATAGCTCGAAGTCCCCGATTGATCATGGCCCTTTTGCACTCTGCACACGCATTGTCGATTCCGGTACGCCTCGGCATTGACTTTGTGGCAAGGACTCATTCATTTTTCTGGAGCATTCAACACTCTCTTTGCAGCTTGGAATGCGCCTTTCTCCTTAGCCGCTGGCTTCTTTCCATACCGGTTACACAAGCTGAGCAGCGGTTATCCGAACATGAACGAAAGTTGCTGCTGTGGATCAAGAGCATGATGGATGAAACAGACATGGCCGTCGACCCCCCAGGGGCTCCCGATATAGATTTTATGGCCAATCCCTACAAAGCAAAGCAGCTCAGCGTTGCCATTGTTCGTGTATGGGCTAGGACTTTCAAAGGGAATACAAGCTGGGCCATAGTGGATTTGGTTGGTTTAAGCCTGGATGCTTATGCCGATCTTCTAGAGGCCCAGCTGTAGCAAAATTCCTGCTCTCTCTCTCTTGCGTGGATTGCCTGAGTTACCCCACTGGTCCATCCTGAGAGGGTTTTTCTTCTTAAGGTTACTTTACAGTAGCTCTACCGGATAGGACCTGCAGGATGTGATTCGAACCGTCCTAAATTTTTGTATCCTTACAACAGGATCAACGGCGTGTCTTCTACACATCACCATTTCGGGATTTTTTAAATGTCAGATACTCAAACAGGCCTATGTCAAGCTGGACGACTATTGCTGTCATTTTCGTTCACTTCTAGTCTATTCAAGGCTTCGTTGAGTGGCCATGAGTATATTAGGCCGTTCAGGGAAAAGTTCGCTTTTATGTGACCTCTTGGATGATATATGACGATGCTGTATACCCTTGTCTCTGCGAATAGTATAGTTACTCTTTCTGCTCCTTCCTGTATATAGGTATAGTCTTGTCTCTTGTTTCTACGCTTTTCTTCTTCTTCTTCTTATTCCAGCGACGAGGGTAATAATATTTTTATGGCGATCGAATGATGACTTTGGAAAAGGGTACGAAAGGGAAAGTTTTGCGGTTTTGCGGTTTTTTACTTGACGGTTTCATATTATTAAAGCTGGATGATTGATGCTCTCCTTTTTTTTTTGGATGCGAGGTTTTCTTTCTTTCTATAATCGCGATGGATAATTCAAACGCTGCTTCTTGTCCTCTTTATGTTGTTTGAATGAGATAGTATAAGATAAAAGCGTTAACTTGACCAAGACAAAATTGCGTGTCTGGTTTATTAATTATCTATCAACAGGTGGGTCATTTCGTCGTGATATATGTAAATAAAAATCGTATCTTGCTTTTTCTCTCGATTCCATCCTCAAGACTTGTTCCCTACCCTTCCCTTATTCGTAACGCTTGCAGGAACGAATCGCAGTGCTGACATGGATTTCTCTAGTTCAGCGATTTCCATCTCATCAGGCCTCGTCTCGGGTGTTGGCTCCGGTTCTGGAACCGGCGCAGGGTGTGAGATGGAGGTCTGTCGGTGCCTCAGTCGGCCTTCCTGTGGTGATGATGGTGTGGTCGATAGGCGGCGTCGGTGAGTTTTCATTGACCGCAACATGGATGTCTGTTTGTCAATGCCATCGTTGACGATATAGAAATTATAAGTCTGCGGGTGAGTGTTAGAACATCATCTCAGTACCAGGAGAACCGGCCAGCCCAAGGACGAAGCATCGTCACTCGGTCATAGGTACCTTGGGAAACATGTGTTTGTCAATCAGATGCATTCTGCGTTTCTGGGGTGTGGAGCACTTTCGCTCGCAATCCTCAATGAAACATCCATACTAGTTAGGCCAGTCTTGTCAGATGAACGAGTTAAATCAGGAGTGGATTTTTTTTCAGAGGTAAATTTCATACAGTTTTCTCCCCCCGTTCCCTTCGAGCAGCAGTTAAAGGATCATGGTTTTCTTCAATATGCAGATTCAAAAACCGGTCTGTGGGGAAATTTTTACCGCACTCAGAGCATCGATTGACATGCGATTGCATATAGTGGACCTCGTACTCTTCATACGAAGCGAAGGAGAGTGTTTCTCTGTGAGGCGGTAGAGAGCAGCGCATCACTTCAACGGGTGGCTTGGAAGTGTCTGGGAGATGTACTTTGGAGCGTGTTGAAGATGCTGGCGATGAGGATCGTGGCCGAGGAGTGGTAGTCTCTGGGGAGGGATCGACAGATGGAGACCTCGAGCTGCGAGATCGTTTGGCCATTTTTCTCTTTCTTTTCTTATTTTTGGGGCAATTTCCCCTCTCACTGGGTTTATCTCACACCGATAGGTCACGCTGGATGGCAAGATGTGGAGATGAAACTAAGGTATATTGTGCGGGCACGCCTATTGCTCGGATCAACAGAAGGAGGGCGGCACCAGTCCTATATTTTCCATGATTGGATAAACTGCTTGCTCAATAGAAGGGCACTATGTATTAAAAAGATTATTCTTGGGCCAAAGAGGGTGATCGTGTACCTAGTTATGGTCATAAATAAAATGGGTGACATAGTATGTGCACGCATTCCATCGATTACAGGCACGGATGCAAACATTCGTCATTCGGACCCTCACTAGCCACAGCCCCCCCGGACCAATCAGCGCCAGACAAGCCACAAGAGAGTCGTCTTTTTTGGACATCGTCGAAAAGTTCCCGTGATATGGGATTTTCTCGACAACGAGCGGCGATTCCAACCCCTCGCTCGTCGTTGACTCTTGCGCACCGGGGGCTATCTTCCATCGCATCTCCCCTTTCTCATAGCGCGTCATTGGCGTCTATCCCGAAAACCCCGACCGCCGCTCCCTCCCTCGTTCAACCGCTCGATATTCTACTGATGGATCATTCACGGCTCCTGTCGCCCGCAGACTTCCAGCCAGCCATAGCCATCTGACGGGCGAAGTCACCGGTGGAGTGAGACCCGTGTGGTTTTGTCCATCTCTACTATGGCGTCCACTTTCCAGAATACGTGGCAGTCAGTCTCACCCTGTTTACTTTTATCGCTACCCTTTTGTCCGATGAAAACGAAATGACGGCTTGTGTACTGAACCCACATTGCATACAGGTCTGCGCTCGAAATCGAAAGGGAGCTTTTGAAGAGCCTTACCAATAAAGAACCCACGTTCGCCGAAATCTCGCATTACATTTCGGAGTCAGTTTTTGTGCCCCGTCATTTGTGCCCTCCCCCGCCATGGCGCGCAACTGAGTCTGACCATACATACCCCCGCCCGCAGATTCCGCGCCGCTTGCCAAAATGCTATCCTTCAGGATTGCGAAACCGCTCGCTCCGTCGATGTGGAAGGCCGTCTCTGGGATGCGCATCTCAAGATCAACACTCGTTTTCGAAAATTGCTCTCCCGCGTGAGTTCCGTGCCTTTTCATACCCCTCACCATTTTTCTAAATACTTGGCGTTTTTAGTTTCGCGAGGACAACGGGAAGAAGAAGAAGCCGGTAGAGAAACGAAAACTTGAGAAGCATTATCTCGAGTTCATCAAATCTAGCCAGCGATTCTATCGAGGCTACATTCAACAGCTATCCTCGCATTTCGGGGGAATCCCGGAGCTTGAAAAAGTTGCCCGGAAATTCAACTTTGACAGTGAGGACATTCGCCCTTCCCGCAAACTGCAGAGTGTGGTCATTGAACAATTCGCGGTAGATCTATCGGCGGAGCCTGCCGCCCAGGCTTCAGAACCCCTACGAATACGTATACTTCAATCATGCCACGCGACTCTGATCCGTCTCGGCGATCTGTCGCGTTACCGTGAAACGGAACTGGTGACCAAAGACCGGAACTGGGGGCCGGCGATCGGTTACTATGATCTCGGTACGGTGGTTTATCCAGCATCCGGTGCGTCACATAACCAGCTGGCTGTTATCGCCCTGGCCGATGGCAATCATCTCAGGGCCACCTATCATCTGTATAGAGCGCTGTCGGCCCAGGAGCCACATCCCACTGCCCAGGGTAACCTGGAAATTGAGTTTAAAAAAATCAAAAATCTGTGGGCGAAGCGGGAGTTGATTCGTCCCGAGGATGCCGGTATTCCGGGGAGGGCACTGGCTCCTTGGTTTGTGTACCTCCATGCACAATGTTACAAAGGGGTGGATTTCCCAGAGCATGACGAGCTCGAAAGCGAGGTCCTGAACCAGCTTGCTGTTGACCTCAAGGAACGCTCGCTTGAAGGATCCCTTCAAAAGTTCTGTTTGATCAATATCGCCGCCGAAGACTTTTCCCGTGCACGTTCGAATGGTAAGTGTCTCTTGCTATTACGAATCCCAGAATAACTTATTAATCTACGTACTAGAGTCCGTATCCAATCCGCGCCTCTTCTTCCAACGCATCAACGTCAAAACGTTCTTTACATTACTCCAAATCCTTCTGGCTGAGGTGGAGCGGTTCGCGGTCGAAGACCTCAATACTAAAGACGCAAAAGTTGGGGCAGACAAAATCACAGTTGTCGCCCGCCGTATTCTACCCGCTCTCCGAAATTATAGTTCTTGGCTGCTCACCGTTAATAGCTCGCTGGTGGCTTACAAAGAGGAAAAGGACACTCCTCTTGCCGTCCAAATAACCGAGTTTTGGAAGATCTATGCTAATACACTAACTCTGCTGGCATCCACTTTCGATGTGGTACACCTACCCGAGGTAGACTATCTTCTCGAAGAGGATGAGGAAAGTCTGTGTTTTTCACCGCTCAGCACGGGATCTACGTCTCGTCGATATCTGGATACCAATGGGCAGCCCAAACCCCGGATGAACGACCCGGGAATCGAAAGGAACCACCCTAATATCGAAATGCTGTATCGGATTCGAGAATTTGTGATTGATGGCCTAGATCTGGTTGTAAACAATGTGCGTTCTTCAAGTCTTCAAACCCGTCACTTGCTCTTCTAACAACGATTCTAGAAAATCCCCATCGCCCTTGTTGACGACGAAGACAAGAAAACATTCATTTACAAGGAGGAAGGCCTTCCTTCCCAGTTCTTCGCAAGCCCCCCCGGCCACCACCACACCTTGTCTTCAGCCAGCGTCGAGCGAGAAGATATTCAGCAAGTTAGACCGGACCCCAATTACACCACGGATTCCAGGAGCGTCTTCGACGGCTCGCAGTCTGCATCGGCGTCCATGTCGGCTAGTATGCACCGGATCGTTGAGGGAGTAGAACGCCTAGTGGAGTCGGACACCTACGAGAATGCCCCAGCCGTGCTAGAGCCGTTAACCTTCCCAACAGCCGCACCACAACTTTCGCCGCCCGCTCAACAACCACAGCAGCCTTCTAGCCAATTTTTTGACGCCACCACAGATTCCATCATGAGGCAAGAAAGTTTTCCTTCGCGCCGAACACCAATTGCTCCTCCCGGATTGGGGCCTCCGATGGCCGCTAACTCTACCTCTTTAACTCGGGTACCATCTCAACAATCATACACCCCACGACCCGCGCTCCCTGGTATCCCCAGTATATGGAATACCGCTTTCTCTCCCGAAGTAGGCGAGGCTTCTTCCCCAAGAACCCCTCCGGGACTCCGGCCCCCACAACTCCCGCCACCTCAACAGTCTCACGGACCCATGATCCCCCCAGGCCTCAACACTTCCACCCACGACTCTGTCATCAACGACCTCCTACTCCGTCAGAGTCTCATGGCTCAAGCCCAGCTCCAGGGCTCTTTCAACGGTGGTCCCAATCCCATGTCACCCTGGATCTCCTCCCCGCCAAATTCCACTCCAATGCATCAGCGTCTATGGGAGAGAGACGCCGTCCCCTCCCCACACCTCGCTCACACGTCATCCTTCGGGGTCCCTAGCCAGCCAATGTCCAGCGGCCTAGCCAATGCCTCATGGGCAAACGACGCATTCATCGCCAGCAGCTTCTCCCCCGGAGCGACAGCAGCAGGCTACCAAAATCCCGGCCTTGGTCTCAGCAATCCCCGCAAATCTTCCACTCAATATGGTGCCATCGGTCAGTCCCCCCAATGTGGCCATGGCGGTTGAACAGATCAAAACTAGAAAATAGGCCTGCTAGCCACACCACAGTGTGTTGTTGAGTTTTGTTTTTCCGTTCTTTTTTACCCAAAAAGAATTCCTCCGGAAGTAAATGTGTTACATTGCGGGAATGATCTTGGCTTGAGGAAGAAGCATGAAAAAATTGGGGGAATGGGGAATAAGAGACCAGCAGTCAGTCAGTCGACTTCGCGGCATCGACACGCGGTCAACCGGCGGATTCGTTCGTAATCCACAACGAGGATTTACGACTGACTTGATTGATGTGCTACCCCTCTGTGGCTTCCCGCCCTGTCGTAGTCAGTGCGCGGCGACAGACTCCAAGTGACATTTGAGCTGGTATGTGTCGGAGGAGGTTTGGCTTCCGCGAAGTGGGTTGGAAACTTGGAGATGGGCGAAGCTTTTTTTTTTACTTTTTTTTTCTACTTTCTTCTTTTTTGATTTCAACCTTTTGTGTCTTGTGCTTTGGTGAGGGAACGAAGGTACTCTCTAAAATCCGGGTTGAGGGCTTAAGATTCGTCTACATGCCCAAACACCTGATTGACGGATGGAGGACAAGAGTATTCTCTTCTTGAAGCTGATTTTATTTTGTAGCTTGGATTTTTCTTTTTAGTTTTCCTTTTTATCAGAAAGCTAGCTATATCAGTTATAAATGATCATCTGGGTTTTATATTTTTCCCCAAATAAAGGCGCTCGCAAATGAGCACACTAGTATAGTTGTTGAAGATGGGCGAAGATGACACCGAAAAAGTACACATTAAACCATCATTAAATCGTTGTTGAAAACGCCATCTCTGCAACTCCAGTCTATCATATCGTCGTAGTGATGAATGGGGAGCGCATGTTCACATCAAGGTGAGTCTAAGACGTTAAGTCAAGGACAAGCGGGGTATAGAAGGTTGAATCCTAAACATAGAAAGGGAAAAAAAAAGGAAAAGGAATTTTATTTACTGGCAAAAGCCATTGGCCCGTGGGGACGGACGGGCCCTAGGGTGATTTATGAGAGGTTGGTAGGAGTGTAGGTTTGCTTGGGGAAGGGGAAACTGGGGAGAGCATTAGCATGACTTCACGATCGTCCAAAGCCCAGGTAATAGCTTACGAAGGTCCCAGCTCTTGGATGCTGAGCTTGGCGAGCCACTGGCCCATGTCAACAGAGTCTTCAAGAGACTTGCCCTGGACAACACCGGCAACGAAACCACCACAGAATGCATCACTTTGGAAGGTTTTGGTTAGTCAAAAGTTTCTCCGAATGAGAATGTGTACCAATTCACTTACCCAGCCCCGTTGGTGTCACAGATCTTGTCCACTGCGATCTCGCGAACCACCAATTTCTTGACTTCAACTTCACCATTGGGAAGAACAGTGGCGGTGATAGTAGGCTCAGTACCCTGGGTCACAACAGCGATACGGGAGCGGTTAGTGTTCTTCTTGGGCAACTGAGCCAGCCTCTTAGCAATCTCGACAACATCCTCAGTGCCCCAAGAGTGGCTTTCAGCGTAAGCACGAGCCTCAGTCTCGTTGCAGAATGTGTAGTCAGTGTAAGGGAGAACGCTGTCCAGCTGATCCTTGAAAAATTGGGGGATGAAGGGGGCAGAAAGATTCAGCATGAAGACCTGCCGTAACTTGGTCAATATAATTCAACAAAAAAAAAGGGGGGGGGGGGGGAAACATTCATACCTTGTTCTTAGCAGCTGCCTCCTCACCCAGGGCTTTGATGGCAGGTACGCAGACAGTCAAGTGGAAACCACCAACGTAGTAGAACTGGGCCTGCTCAACGAGGGGCCAGATCTCCTTCGACTGGAGATGTTCGAGCTTGTACTCATTTGCAGCAGCAAGGTGAGTGCACAGGCTGCGGTTGTGGCCAGTGATGATGGCACCGCACTTGCCAGTAGGCTGAGTCTCATCGATTCTATACTCGGTGCGGACACCAGCCTGCTTGCAGGTGTCTCGGAGGATATCGGCGTACTTGTCCTTACCGACACAGCCGATGTAGACAACCGAGTTCTCGGGAAGGATGTACTAAAGTTCGCCGTATATCAGCAATGTCTCCTTTAGCAACGCTTTTAGGTCGTACCTGGGCACCACGAGCGGTGTTCTGAGCAGCACCACCGGGAATCAGCTTAGCATCACGCTGCATCAACTCCTCATAAAGACCCATATGCTTCTCCTCAGCGAGGATAGCGTCATTGGCCTTCAGCTCATACTTTTCAAGAAGGGCGGCGTCACTATAGGAAGATCTATATCAGTCCCGATTCAGGAGTATTCGTAGAGAAGTTTCTTCATTTGAGACCTACCCAGGGGCCTGGATATCTATTACAGCGTGAGTTCGAGGTTAGTGAAATCGAATGGGACGGTATGCCACCAAAATGGTAAATGGTCTATCACGTACCCAGGAGGGGATTCTCCAAGCAGAGAAGAGGGAAGGCCATGGTGTTCAATTGTAGGAATAGGGTAAGATTACAAGAGGAGAGGAAGTGAGAAACTAATTGGGAGAAGAGGAGGGAGAAAGGAAACGAAGTAAGGAAAGAAAGTCGGGGAGGAGACGCAGGAGGGGTGGGGGAAATACGGAGCTGACGACTTTCTTTTTTTTTGGAGGGGCATTGCCTGCCTGAGGAACCCAGGCAGCTCCGGTCCCTGATTGGCACTGCTGGTGCGTCCTTGCGTCAGGGGACCCAACATCCACTTCCATCTCGTCTTCGCCCCGGAGTATCTTTTGAAAACAATCCTTCCGCCATCTCATTTTTTCTTCTTGGCTCACCCCCGTCAGCTTATTCCGAGATGACCGATCCCGCCTTGCAGATTCCAGAGGCCATTCAGGCGGCCTCCATCAGCCGAGCGCCGTCCGTCTCCCGCGATGTCAATCCCGCAACTGCGGCCTCCGGGAAGAAGCCCATTACTGAGCTTACCCCCTCCGAGGCTGACAGCATTCCCTCAGATGTGGTAGACCCCCATCGAATGATCCAGCCGCCTGCGCGCCGACATACTCTCCCCCCACTACCCGATTTACGGTTTGAGCAGAGCTACCTCGCCAGCTTGAGGGGAGCCGACACCTGGGGACGAGTAGCTTGGATTACCATTCGCGACCAGGTATGCGTTCTATAACCCCAAATCACGAACAGAAGCGGGAATATAGTTCTAACACGTCTCTCTCCCATCGTAAGGTTCTCCTACCTCTCATCCAGGGTACCGTCTGGACTCTCGCGCTCTCCGGATGGCGGTATTGGAACCGGACTGCCTCCCTCAGTGGACAGACGCTAGGGAGCAGGGTAAGAAGGTGGTGGTACGAAGTCAACAACTGGAAACTGCCTTCTCGAGCACCAAAGAACTCCGGCCTTGCCTCGCAGGTCAAAGACGTATGTTCCCCTGCACATTCGGCCTCAACCTTTTCTCTTGCTAAGAGCTAGAAGCGGCTGAAGCTAATTTCCACCGAGTTTCTACAGTTCTATACCGCGCAATTTTCGAATGCGGGTGCGGACTAAAGACCTTTCCTGCGAACTGATCCCAATAGCGCGTATATACATATATCCATCTTCTTTCGCAACGATCGTTCGAAATGCTTGCATTCAAGGAGTTCGGGGGTTACGGCGTCATGATTGAAAAATAAAGGTCGATTGCTCAGTTAGAACTTGCTCTTGGTTCCATCCACTGAAGCTCGCTGTAGTCAGGCTCAGTTTGGGCGATATCCCGAATTATTGTCACATGGCCGCATTGTATCATAGTCAAAAATTCAGCGTTTATTTTACATCTCCAAACACACTAGCTAGGTGAATTATTTTGCAATTGATATTCTTCCAGATTTATTACGCTGGGCTTGCTTAAGCATATTACCTTACACTACTTTCTTCTTAGGGTATGCCCTGATATAATCGCCATGTAATCCAGCTTTAATTAGTACAACAATAACCATGCGACAATAGTAACGCACTTTTTTTCCTTGTCTAACCCGACAGATCCGGACCCCCAGCGATACCCAGAAGACAAGCTTGTTCGCCATCAAATGCACTACGACGAATGAAACGCTCCAAAACAGGAGTAAGAAAAATTTTCAAATGGAATAAAGATTGACGTGTCCGTCTGTGGCTCTATATTACCAACACCATTAGGCTATCTCAGCCGGATATTGAGCCGGAGTCGGCACACTATTCGTGCCGTCTGTATTTCGAACCGCCTCAGAGCTCGGGGGCACCGGGCCAGTGAGCTCTGGGACCGACACAATTTTTGCCTCCAATAATGGTGGAGGTTGTTGTGCCGCCTGCTGCAATCCATTTGCCGCCAGCTGTGGTTGCTCGACAGGGAAAGGTTGTTCTGGAGGTGGAGCAGTCGTGCCCTCTTGCAGGGGCTCAGGTTTGTCCCCAGCTGCTTCCTCACCCATGTTGGAGCCCTCCGTTGGTTTGTTTTTGGCATATCGGAGCTGGACCACAAGACTCGGGTTCTCCCCGTTTATAACAGACTCATCCCCGCTCACTTCTTCCTCGTCGTCTCCCTCGAATTCATTTTCATCTTCATCTTCTCCCCCTTGCCATTCATTCCCGCTAGAATGTGCATCTGATCCTTCATCCATGCTATAATCGGCATAGCCATTTGCTCGGCTGGCTCGAGTCCGTCTGCCAGAGGTCTCTTCGCCTGCATCTTCACGTTGACCACTCAATAGGGTCTCCCCATATAAGCCGCCCGCGCGCGAACGGATCTGTCGACCACTGGTAGTGAATCTAGGCCCGACGGGCTCAGCGGGGGTTGAGACCCCAGATGTATTGCGGGTTGATCGTCGAGTTGACGGGAGTCCGTCCGAAAAAATATCATCGTCGTCAGAGTATGTATACTTCAACTTCTTCCCACGAGTACGGCCTTCGTATAGAGAGAAACCAGGCTCCGGTCGAGCAAATGCGGCTTTTCGAGCAATGCGATAGTCTCGGCGTTTACGTTTCTAGACCCTTGTGTAAGCATAAATTTTGGAACCGCAGTCGATCAGCCCTTACCTCCTCTGAGCCCTCAAACCGAGGGATTGAATTTTTGATTTTCTCGCTGAGCTTCTTCGAGTTTGTGCTTCTCTCCTCCTCCAATTTATCTGCAATGGCCTGCAGCTCCGGTATAGTCCCAGCAACACTCCACCACGTCACCGTTTTCAGAGCCGGATTGCTCTCGCGGTAGAGCCTAAAGTGTGTATCGTCAAGGCCTTCGACAAGCCAGTATCGCCGCTTCAGCCCATCACGCCCCCAAGGCTGAACGGAAAGCGGTTGGTTCAGGTCGTCTTCATGACGGGCTTGCTTGTAAGACTCTTTAAGCTTTGCTTGAACGGCTTCGGAGGAGGAGAGGGACCAGAGAATGAGCGACTTCAACAATTGTAGCTATGCAATGTTGGCAGGTAGTTCATTATATTCGGGAGTCGGTCGCGCTTGACTTACGCGTTCTGCTGGTGACATTGACGCAAAGGTGCGACCTCCATGAAGGGGGTTCTTGCCTTGCCAAGCCTTCGGCCATTGAGAGGCGTGTGTTTGGATAGCTTCCTCCAATGGACGTTGGTAATGATTTCGGCTGCGCATTAAAAAGAGTCAGGTTAGTCACCATTATACGCCATTGACATCCCAATTTTGCACGAAGGGGGGATTGTGGGTGCCAGTGCGGGATCCAGCCAGGGTGGCAGTCATACTCAACGTCCTTCTTCCTATTCAATACCAGGCCAAGCAGTGCACATAAAAATCTCTCAATATGGTCGCCTGGTGAAAGGTCCGCAACACCTCGCTCAATATCTTGTGGCCCAAAATGTGGCGTCGACCGCGGGAAGGCATCATTGAAACGCGCGCGGAACATTACGATGAACTACAAATTGCGATCCGTGAGCAAACATATCCAGGAGCTCGAATTAACGCGTTATGCAGGACTTGGAGAGTCTTTGATGGCTCCTAGTAGCGGAATAACATACCGCGATATCTTGATTGTCTGCCAACACATATTCGTGGGGTGGTGAGGGAGCTCTTTTCGGTGGCGGAGATTCGGACTTCTCCTTCTTCTGAAAGTACTTGGTAATGCCCACAGGCTCATCCAGGACCATCGGCGTCGATTCCTCATCTGATGGAGGCGCAGACGACAAAGAGGAGAGGTCTGAGTCGGAGAGAGACATTTTAGACATCTTTTTTGTTGCGAATCTGAAGGGGTTGTGTAGAAGGTAGGTAAAGTGGGTGAAGCCAGACCGCGCCGGGAAAGAAGTTCTGTTGCGCTACTACCACTACCTAGGCTGAGGCGCGGCTTTTACGCGCCTCCCTCCATGAATCGCAGCCCATATCAAGGTATGATCAGCGCCCAATCAAGCCCGTACATAGTACATTCTCTACAGATAAAAGGAGGCGCAAAATTTATATGCATTACATGACTACTCCGGAGTATACACGGCAGAGAAGTTCCAAGCAGCTCTGTAAAGCGAGTTGTGTAAAACTATCACTCATCAGGTCCTTTAAAGAAACAAATGACGTCTGAGAAGCAAGACGGTTATAGTATAAAATGAAGTTATTCAGTGAGAGGGATAAGCGAAAAGGTCATCGTCACCACCATCAGGTAGATGTACTATGACCAAGGGACTCGCAAACTAACTAACTAATGTACTCCGGAGTCTGGAGTAGTCATCCGCTGATTAGCAGATCACGTGTTGCGTCACGTTGGATTGTCTGCGCTAGCGCCAACTCGGTTAGATTAGCGACACCCGCCCTAAAGCCCACACAGCCCTTCGCCGTCGAATTCTCAACACCAACCCGACAAGCCCATCTTTGATTTGAGGTACGAGCCTTTCAACCACTCCATCCAACCCAGGTCGCTGGCGGTCTTTCTCGTCGATACTAACCTCTAGGTTCATATATAGACAGTCGCCATGGGTCGTGTCATCCGCAACCAGAGGAAGGGCCGTGGCTCCATTTTCAGTGAGTGCGCCCACAGAGAGAAATATTGAAGTCGAATGAAAAAAAAGGGAAAATTGAAATACTGATGAACAACTTCTCTTTTCAGCGGCCAACACCCGTCTCAACAAGACTCCCGCCCAGTTCCGCGTCCTCGACTACGCAGAGCGACATGGATACACCCGCGGTGTCGTGAAGGAGATCATCCACGACCCTGGCCGTGGTGCTCCTCTCGCTAAGGTCCAGTTCCGTCACCCTTACCAGTTCAAGCACGTCACCGAGACCTTCATCGCCAACGAGGGCATGTACACTGGTCAATTCATCTACGCCGGAAAGAACGCCGCCTTGACTGTCGGCAACATCCTCCCTCTCGGCTCCGTCCCTGAGGGTACCGTCGTCACCAACGTCGAGGAGAAGGCCGGTGACCGCGGTGCTCTTGGTCGTACCTCCGGAAACTACGTTACCGTTATCGGCCACAACCCTGACGAGGGCAAGACCCGTGTCAAGCTCCCCTCCGGCGCCAAGAAGGTTGTGAAGAGCACCTCTCGTGGTATGGTTGGTATCGTCGCTGGTGGTGGCCGTACCGACAAGCCTTTGCTCAGTATGTTCCCGAAATCTCGCACTTTTGCGTCAACCGTTGGGTAGACCGAAACCTGCCAAGGAGAACCGATGCTAACCCCTGCTTTTCTTCCTTCTTACAGAGGCCTCTCGTGCCAAGCACAAGTTCGCTGTCAAGCGCAACTCCTGGCCCAAGACTCGTGGTGTTGCCATGAACCCCGTTGATCACGTAAGGCTTTCTCGATTCTGCCTGCCAGTTTGGCATGCATTGAACATGTGTTTTCTGACCTGTATTTATCTTTGCAGCCTCACGGTGGTGGTAACCACCAGCACATTGGTAAGGCTTCGACCATCTCCCGCTACGCCGCCCACGGTCAAAAAGCCGGTCTTATTGCCGCCCGGAGGACTGGTCTGCTCCGTGGTACCCAGAAGACCAAGGACTAAACGTGATATTGTATGGAGTTTTTTTCTTTGGAACGGGTTCAAAATGCTCTTTGCTATGAGACAGATGTACTTAGGCGACTGCGGACGCGTCCTTAGCGAATCAAGGTTGTGGCCTACAAACATTTTTCGTTACGATTAAAATAAAAAGAGAAGATGTTCAAAATTCACGTCTCTTGAGGGAGGATTCCCTAGAATACCTAGAGTCTACAGGGGAGCATGGCAGTATTTGACATGAAAATAATTTTTTCTTGTTTTTCCACCTCAACTTCCCTTTACCGAGTATCATGGGGTAACTTTTCCTCTGTCGGATATCCCATATCTCTAATGTCTGTTTCAATTTTGTGGTAAACACAAAGATACCTATGCTTGGATCCCTGGCTGTCTGATGCCGCGCACTGACTCATGAACTTTTACTGACATTGATGTTGATGTCGAATCCCCACAGGTCGAGTTATGCCAAAGTTACTACCTTACCTAGGTACAGATCTACCATGAAGTGGTCAAACTATATGACATTGTAAAGCTACCTGTTGATACCGAATTATCAGAGTTGATTGGTCTTTCGATAGACCTACCACTTTCGTGTAGCATGTTCAAGTATCATATTATTACCTCCAAATAAATTTATCACAAAACTCGAAATCATGCTTCTCTAATCTGTCACTATTTGGATTCTAGTTCGTGCCACCGGTGTTTGATCTCCATCTTCACTTGCAGAAGATCCCTGGGTCTTTGGCGCCATTGCTCACAAATTGACCAATCAGGAATGTAGAATGCAACTTACATGTTCCAAAGTGTTGATTCCCGTGTCAATTGAAAATCACCTAGGCCTCTCCAACGCAGACCATCATTCTAGAGGCTCTCGACACTGAACTATTGATAAGAATTTCCCATTGGAGATATCTCGTTAATTGAACGAATTTTCAGGAAACTGTGATGGTGCACTCGACCCCTCCTCAGAAAATTTCCCGCCTGCCCCAGAACTCCCACCCTCCCGCCTCGGCGGCTGCCCGGTGGCAAGCAGTCGTTAATCGCGATGCGACGGCAACTACTTTCGTGTACGCCGTCATTACGACAAAAATATACTGTCGGCCCTCCTGTCCCTCTCGTCTGGCACGACGAGCAAATGTCCAATTCTATGATACCCCCTCGCAGGCGGAAGCAGCCGGGTTCCGGGCCTGTAAGCGCTGCAAACCGGAATCCCTCCAGGCGCTTGTCAATCCCCAGGTCCGGTTAGTCCATCAGGCATGTCTGACTATCAAATCGGATGTTGCCGCTGGCTTGAAACCAACGCTTCTGAAGATCGCGTGCGAGGCGGGCCTGACACCGAGCCATTTCCATCGGGTGTTTAAAAAAGTCATGGGCGTTACGCCGGGGAAGTATGCTGCTGGGGCTCTGGGTGGTGGTGGTGGTGGTGGTGGTGGTGGTCAGATTGTTGAGAACCATTTGGAAAGGACCGGTCAGGACGAGTCCGGTTCTCTAGCTCAGCCTTGCGGTGAGGATGCTTCCCTTGATCCTTCTCTCCTAGATGGTTTGGATCTCATTGGGGCTTTCAGCGCTGGCGATGTAGCGCTATGGAATGACTTTGACGCACTTATAGCCGCGGAGGAGGCCGAGTACATGGTGATGCCAGAGGCATGTCCATTAATAGAAGATTTCAATTTGTTGTCTTCGGGCTCGTCTGACTCTTTGGAAGTTGCCGCCCAGGACGAATTATTCGTCGATGGTTTGGCGCGCGCGGACGGCTGACTGTAGGTACATCTATTTGCTGTCAGTACATTCCCTCGGGGTTTTGATCGAATGAACTGCTGTTGAAGGATGGGCTTTATGATATACGTGACATGAATTGTTAATTTACGACACTTGGCTATTAGTTATACATCGGAATATCAAGATATGTCCAACTTTATTAATGATGCTGCCTTGTATTAGATACCCAGTACTGATTATAACCCGGGGCACTTTGTTGTTATTGGGTGGAATTTGATCTTATATCTGATGGCTAAAATATATACATACATACCTGAAAACGTTCGACGTTCAGGCCTCCCTCCCCCACTTCAAGTTTCCGCCTGTGACTACCTAGTAGAAAACTATGTTATCTAAGGTGAGCACAGATGTTCCAGATCGATAACCCATATCTCTAACAATAATAATAGTGATATATTTCAAGGTGTAAATGGATATCGTCACCCTTAATGCGACGGACGGTCGCTCTTGAATGCTGGTAATACTGTGACTTGGCTCAATAATACAGAGGGGTCAGATCTGCCAAGTGCCACTTGCTGCATCTAGACTGTTGGAATTGGAGATCCATTGCGTTCCTTTCAAACGCTACCACCATCTCACCTAATCGTCACAGCAGAAAGGGGGCTTCTGGGATCCAAGTATGGGCGAGGGAACTGCTTCGAGTCCTCCTCTCCTGCGTCGTACTCGTATCTACTCTGTATCCAGCTTGCCCCTAATAACTCTATCAAAATGAAGAATCATCCCTGTGCTGTAAATAGATTGTGGCAAGGTCCAGTTCCATGTCTGAGTGGGAGGAAGTGGCCCACCCTCTTGGCCCACAAACGCGTGTCGCCTGGCCCAAACGGGCCTAACCAGGTCACAAAGTTAGGCGACAGGTGGTGAGGTTGTGATACCGTGAGGGAATCAAAATGATCAAACGACCCAGCCTTCGACCCCCCTGGGTTTCAGATACACACCACCATGGTCTAGACTAGCGGTCGATTGGTGTCTTTGTAGCCCCACAACCACTTTTAATCCACCCCTCTCAGTCTCGGGCCAGGTACCAACTCCAGCCTCCCAACCGTTGAACCACCGAGTCTCCGCTAATTGAAGACATGTTTTACCCCAATCCTGACCAGGATCTCAGGGTAGCATCCTGCGCTAGACGAATATCATCAATTGACTCGTCTCTGTGTTGGTTGGGGAAAGAAAATCGAAGACAGTCTGTGCTGCAAAAATACCTACGAAAAAGTGGCGTTTTCGGTAATGCTTCTGGACGCTTGCGATTGGCACAATGTTACTGTCTGTCATTCTTCGACCAATACCGATCCGTTGCCCAAGATATTCGGGGTTATGATTAATGTGGTTGCAATAATTATTATTAGGGGTCGTCGCAATTGATGGAGAGTTTATGATAAAAAAATTACTTTGTATTATTACTACCTTACTCCCCAGCGCATTGAGCTACTACTATTTACAGAGAGATTGCCCCCTCCGTCGCAAGCTTGCCTTTTTCTTTCTTCGTTCATTCTGTGTGCTCGTCGTTGCCTCTACCCTCATTGACCGCGGAACCCCCCCGACACAGACGGCTCTCATCCACCACCTTCGAGTGCGATTGCTATTCCCTGATATTTATCCCCAACCGCTTCCGGCCTTGTATTCATACCAGCGGCGACCTGCATCGGTTTTGACAGCTTCTTTACCTTATTCTTTCCCAACCCGCAACTGACGTGGATCATCTCCATCATTTCCACCACTACATCCTTCCAAAATGAACGTTAATAAGAAATTCGATCGTTTCAAGCAATGGGCCGGGGAGAGAATGGGAGGCGAGGTAAAGACGAATCTCTCCGACGATTTTAAGGCCTTAGAAACAGAAATGAATGTGCGACATGAGGGTGAGTTATCGCAATGACCCCAAGTAGCCGCTCTAGGAGTTCCCTCTCGCATGCAATTGCTTACCTAGATACCATCTTTTGAAGGCGTTGATCGTATCCACAAGTCGATGACGGCCTACGTCAAGTCCATCTCTAAGCGGAGCGAAGGCGATGATAAGGAGAAGACTCTGCCCATTGCGCATCTGGGGGGTAGCATGATTGTCCACGGGGAAGACTTTGATGCGCACTCCGAGTATGGGCGTTATCTTACTTGTACGTCGTTCAACCACATGCCGCGTATCTATGTATCGCGTTTGACTCGTCTATCACAGTATTCGGAAGGGCAGAGGAGCGTCTTGCCCGTGTTCAAGAGGCCTATATCGCCCAGGCGACCACAAGCTGGCTTGAGTCTCTGGAACGATCCTTGACACAGTTGAAAGACTATCAGGTGAGATTTTTTTTCCCCTAGTTTCTCTACTCCTGGATTCTCGCCGAGTCGTAGGGAATCTGACCCTTGCAATAGTCTTCCCGCAAGAAGCTGGACAGCCGCAGACTTGCGTACGACACTTCTCTATCTAAGATGCAGAAAGTGAAGAAGGAGGATTTTCGTGTGGAGGAGGAGCTCCGGATGCAGAAAGTCAAGTACGAAGAAGCGAACGAGGATGTGCATCGGCGGATGCAGGATATCATGGACTCTGAAACAGAGAGTATCATGGACCTAGGAACATTCTTGGATGCACAGCTTAGCTACCATGAGCAGTGCAGAGAGGTGCTCCTTCGATTGAAGAGCGAGTGGCCCAGCGGGTGAGTATGCTCTGGGTGGAAGGGTTAAATAAATGTTCTGCTAGCATACTAATTCATGAACAGGGTCCAGACTCCAAACAGTCGCCGTCCGACTCGCTCTCGCTCAAATACTGCGCAATCATTTCAACGCTATGAACCGTTGCACGAGGAGCGCACCAGCGCCGCGGAACCACGACCCGTCATTCGCTCGACCACCTCCAACATCGTCGATCTTCCCTCTAGAGGAGCTTACTCACATGAAGCTTCCCCCCAGCGACCTGTTTTGAACCGGACTTCGACGTTCGAAGGCCCCGCGCAACTACGGCAGGAACAGGCGTCAAACCAGTGGCCGCCCCGAGGAACTAGCGAAAACTTCGTTGCTCGAAGGAGCAGTACTCAATTCCGGCCTGTTAGCAGAGTATCTGCCGATCCGTATATGGATCATCCGGATGATGGTTTCAACAGCGGTAGCGGCTCTGAGAGATCGGACCATGGTTGGCCAGAGCCTCACCAATCAATGCTCTCCAGAAGAACGAGTGTCGCAGGTGTAAGCAGTATTGCTGCTCATAAGAAAGCTCCTCCGCCGCCGCCTCCTTCTCGCGCAAAGAAACCCGTGCCTCCACCACCTATGAAACGTCCGATATTGAGCGCAGCTCAGGTATGAGCGTCTCGTGGGGATCGGAGTGGCTGGGATGGAAGATTATAGAGATTACGTGCGATGTGATCGCGTAGTAGCAGTGTCGGTGTGATTGTGAGCCTCTTGGTAAATTCGGTTTGTCCTGTATTATTTGTTTTCTCCGCATTCGTCTTGCTGGCCGAGGCTCGAATGGCAGGAGACATATGCTTTCTCGGGGTAGAATGGGCTATGATTTGGAGATAACTATGTATTATTGTTATTCGTATATGCGGCGCTATGCTGGCACCTGCCTGGTTTGCTTTCAAACAAGTCAAAGAGCTTCTTTGTCTGTAATAGTAGTGCCTGAGGCGGCGAACCCCGCTAATCCCAACGCGGCCACCTGAGGCGGCAGCTGAGTCAGCGGTGACCACACGTGACACGGCACGAAATCTTCTTCCAACGTCTCGCCGCCTGCCTCTCCTCGTTACAGGCACAGGCTGAGCACCGCCAGTTTTCCCGACCAGCACGGAAAGTCGCGAAAGCCCCGTCCCCTCCATCTCCATTTCATCCAGACAGGCTTTCCACGCGCTTTTTTCAACAATCCCCCTCATTTTGGGGCCCTTCTCCCCCATTTATCATCGCGTTGGGCCCCCCTTTTTCCCCTTCTTGCTGATTCTCCTGTTCCTCGCCTACCGCCCTGTGTTTCCCCCGACCTATTCCAAACATCACGAAACCTTTCGCCAAGGACTTGATACTGGCCGCTACCAGTCGCATTCATCGACAAAAGGTGCCCGCTTGTCATCTACCTTCGTAAATTCGCGCGCCGTGTCGCCCTACAGGCGCAAAGCTTCAATTACCGTCACGATTCTCTTTTTCCACGTGTTACTCTCGCTCCTTGATCTGGATTTTGTCGCATCGAAATCGTACCCCCAGCGTGTCTTCCCCTGCATATGAATAGAACAACTACGCTCTAGAACATGGCTTCTCTTCAGTCAGCACCCAACATGGCGGCTGGGAATATGAGCCTGCCGCCAAATTTAACACAACAGCATATCCAAGAGGTTCTTCAGGTATGGTGCTCTCACTTTCCTATGTAGCTCCCTTCCACCCCCTTCGCGCAGTTGTGGCCCCGATTTATTTCCCCCCCTCTCTCTTAATCAGAGACTCTGTGAAGGCCTCAGCTCTATTTTAATTAACACCTCGCTAATCGCCCCACAGAAATACAGGCAGATGCAAGAACAAGGAGTTCGCCATGACGACCCTGAATACCTTAAAGCCCACAATCTGCTTTCCGCTGTTCAACGGCAACAGGCCTTTCAAAAGCAAAGACAACTTGCGCAGCAGCAGCTCCAAGCACAACGCCAACAGCAGCTCAATGGCGGCCTGCAGGACCCTACTGTAGCAAATGGAATCAATGGTGAGTCTTCCTCCTATCGCTTTTTTCTTTTTTTTGTCTCCCAGTTTCTTCAGGACTGATTTATCGACTAACACTACTCCTTTAGGTCGAAGCAATTCGGCTGTCACTGCGAACAGTCTTGCCCAGGATGCCGCATCTACCCCTACCGGTCAGGCTTCGGGACAAGCCGCTTCCCAAAGGGGACTACCTGTCGCCGGTGGCAGCTTTTCTGCCGAGCAGCTCGCGATACTCAAGAATCAGATAATGGCGTTTAAGATGCTGTCCAAAAACCACGCAATACCGGCTCGTGTTCAACAGCAGATTTTCACATCTAAAAAGGCCCCGACTCCTGCGCCCTCTGATACCGTTGCTGCTGCTGAAAGTGTCTTGGAAGGCGCTTCTCAGAATAAATCTGAACAGTCTGCAAGTGCTACAGAGACATCTCAAGCCAAGGACTTCTATGACGGCTACCAGTCCCCTTACGATTTGTTTCCTAAAACGATAACATTTACCGACCATGCTTCCCGCTCCCATCGCATGCGCATTCCAGCCTTAATGCCACCAGGCATCGATCTTGAACAAGTACGCGAAGAGAGAGAAATTGCTCTATATAATAGAATCAACGCACGAAAGGCAGAGCTTGCCGAGCTTCCTGTCAACATTGGTGTGTGGGATTCGCGCAAGAGCGATACCGCAGCGGGTGATGACTCGCTTAAGTTGAAGGCTTTGATTGAATATAAGATGCTTAATCTTCTGCCGAAGCAGCGGCTTTTCCGCAAGCAGATTCAGAACGAGATGTTCCACTTCGACAATCTGGGTATGACCGCAAACCGCGCCAGCCATCGGCGTATGAAGAAGCAGTCACTACGCGAGGCTAGAATCACCGAGAAGCTCGAGAAACAGCAACGCGATGCTCGGGAGACTAGAGAGAAGCGGAAGCAATACGATCAACTCCAAGCAATCCTCAATCATGGTGCTGAGCTCCAGAGCGCCGCCGCCCAACAGCGCACTCGCATGCAGAAGCTTGGTCGTATGATGCTTCAACACCATCAGCACATGGAACGCGAAGAGCAGAGGCGTGTTGAGCGCACCGCTAAGCAGCGTCTTCAGGCTCTCAAGGCCAACGATGAAGAGACTTACATGAAGCTCCTTGGACAGGCGAAGGATTCCCGTATCTCTCACCTCCTCAAGCAGACTGACAACTTCCTTACACAACTCGCTGCTTCCGTCCGTGAACAACAACGCAGCCTGGCAGAGCGATACGGTGAAGATGATCAGCTCTATGAAGAGGAAGAAGAAGAAGAAGAAATCGGATCTGGAAGCGATGAAGAAGGCGATGGAAGGAAGAAGATCGATTACTACGCTGTCGCGCATCGTATTAAGGAGGAGATTACTGAACAGCCTACCATTCTTGTCGGGGGTACCCTGAAAGAGTACCAAATGAGGGGTTTGCAATGGATGATTTCCCTCTACAATAACAACCTCAACGGTATCTTGGCAGACGAGATGGGTCTCGGAAAGACCATTCAGACCATCAGTTTGGTCACACACATCATCGAGAAGAAAAAGAACAATGGTCCTTTCTTGGTCATTGTTCCTCTGAGCACGCTCACCAACTGGACTTTGGAATTCGAAAAATGGGCACCATCTGTCTCCAAGGTTGTCTACAAGGGACCACCGAACGCCCGTAAACAGCAGCAACAGACCATCCGCTGGGGCAATTTCCAAGTTCTACTGACCACCTACGAGTATATCATCAAAGATCGACCTATTCTCAGCAAGATCAAGTGGACCCACATGATTGTTGATGAAGGCCATCGTATGAAGAATACTCAGTCGAAGCTGAGCAGCACACTCTCGCAGTACTACACCAGCCGATACCGATTGATCTTGACCGGTACTCCATTGCAAAATAACCTTCCGGAGTTGTGGGCGTTACTGAACTTTGTTCTGCCAAACATCTTCAAGTCCGTCAAGTCGTTTGACGAGTGGTTCAACACGCCGTTTGCCAATACCGGTGGTCAGGATCGTATGGAGCTGAGTGAAGAAGAACAGCTACTGGTCATCCGTCGCTTGCATAAGGTCCTTCGGCCCTTCTTGCTTAGACGTCTCAAAAAGGATGTCGAGAAGGATTTGCCCGACAAGCAAGAAAGGGTTATCAAATGTCGCTTTTCAGCTTTGCAGGCTAAGCTGTACAGGCAACTTGTTACACATAACAAGATGGTTGTCAGCGATGGGAAGGGAGGAAAGACTGGAATGCGTGGTCTGAGCAACATGCTGATGCAGCTGCGGAAGCTCTGCAACCATCCTTTCGTTTTCGAGCCGGTTGAGGATCAAATGAATCCCAGCCGAGGAACCAATGATCTGATTTGGCGTACTGCCGGCAAATTCGAGCTCCTGGATAGGATCCTTCCGAAATTCAAGGTAACTGGCCATCGTGTCCTGATGTTCTTTCAGATGACTCAGATTATGAACATTATGGAGGATTTCCTCCGTCTTCGTGGAATGAAGTATCTTCGTCTGGATGGTTCAACTAAATCTGATGACCGATCTGACTTGCTAAAGCTGTTCAATGCGCCAGGCTCGGAGTATTTCTGCTTCTTGCTTTCAACGCGGGCGGGTGGTCTCGGCCTCAACCTCCAAACCGCTGATACTGTTGTCATCTTCGATTCCGACTGGAATCCTCACCAGGATCTTCAGGCCCAGGATCGTGCTCACCGTATCGGCCAAAAGAATGAAGTGCGTATCCTACGACTGATCAGTTCTAACTCCGTGGAAGAAAAGATTCTTGAGCGCGCCCAGTTCAAGCTCGACATGGATGGCAAGGTTATTCAAGCCGGAAAGTTCGATAATAAATCCACTAACGAGGAACGAGATGCGCTCTTGCGTACTCTTCTGGAAAGTGCCGAGGCCGCTGACCAGATTGGCGAGCAAGAGGAGATGGATGACGACGACCTGAATGACATGATGGCACGATCTGAGGAAGAGTTGGGTATCTTCCAACGCATGGATAAGGAGCGCCAAAAGACTGACCCGTACGGTCCCGGCCACAAGCTCGCTCGTCTGATGGGAGAAAGCGAGCTTCCTGATCTTTATCTTACGGAGGAGAACCCTGTTGTGGAAGAGGCAGAAGTTGAATATGCTGGTCGTGGTGCACGTGAGCGCAAGATTACTCGATACGATGACGGTCTTACGGAAGAGCAATGGCTGATGGCCGTGGATGCCGATGACGACACGATAGAGGATGCTATTGCTAGAAAGGAAGCTCGGGTTGAGCGTCGCCGGGTCAACAAGGAGAAACGTGGTCGGAAGACGCAAGGTGACTCCTCACCTGAACCATCCCGCGAGAACTCCGAGACACCCCAGCCTAAGAAACGCGGCCGTAGAGGCCCTGCCCCCAAGCGAAAGGCGGAAGAGGTGCTAGAGGAGACCCCTCAGCCTAAGCGTAAGCGAGGTAGACAGGCCAAGCCGATTGAGACCTTGAGCCCCGAGGATCGGACAACCCTTCAACGCATCGTCAACAATGTCTACCAGGCTTTGATGGATTTGGAGCAGGAACTCCCTGCCGATTCTTCAGACAGCGAAGATGGTCCTGTCACTCGAGCTATCATTGAGCCGTTCATGAAGCCACCGCCCAAAAATCACTACCCCGACTACTACATGATCATCCAGAACCCGATTGCTATGGAGATGATTAAGAAGAAGATCAACCGAGACGAGTACCAAAACTTGAGGGACTTCCGTAACGATATCCACCTGCTTTGCCAGAATGCTCGGACCTATAACGAGGATGGGAGTATTTTGTTCCAAGACGCCAATGACATTGAAGTAAGTGGATTTTTATCGTCGATGGATGTATGAACCATGGCTAACATTAGATAGGCTAAATGTGTTTCTGAGCTGAGGAAGGAAACGGAAGGTTACCCACAGTTTTCCAATTTTGACGACCCGGTTGGGAACGATGCTTCTGCAGCCGCATCTGGGGCTGATACACCCAGTGTAGCAGCTACACCAGGGCAACCAAAGTTAAAGCTCACATTTAATAGTGGCAACCGCGATAATGCAGCCGTTGCAAACGGAGGCGTTGGTGCTGGGATGAGTGAAGACGAATGACGCAACTTTTGAAGAACCTGTTACATAAGTGTTGTTAAAAACTTTCCCTTTTTTTTGCTCCTCCTTGTCTTTTTTTGCAGAAACTTGCACATTTACACTTCCTTTCTTCCTTCGTGTTTTCTTGAAGATTCTTTTAAGCATGTACCCCTCCGGCTTTTACTCCCTGGACGGCGTTATGTGACTGGGTGGCAGGTGACGGATGATGGCTGACGGCGCAGACCTCTATTCTATTTGAAGACGGGAGGGAAATCTTGATCAAAATTCTTTTATTACTCTTGTTTTCTCTCTCGCTTTCTCTCTCCCTCCCTCCTGTCTGGTTTCTCTTTCTTTTCTCGCGTCGGCAGGTTTCCTGAGCTAAGCTGGTCACCTATTCGCGTTGATCCTGTTGTGTTATCTCCCTTTTTCTGCTCTACAATTTCTGGCGCCTGCTGCTTTTTTTTTTTTCAGCCTGGGAACCTGGCCGTTCAAAACCGACCTGAGCCCGAGGATCCCGCTCTGTTCTGGATGGAATTGGTTTGGCATTGGATCTTCCGCTTGTCCTCGTTAAGAGAGGTACCTCATTGTTGCCCTACGTAATGTATGTACTATGTTGCATGGAGGAATTCCAAACCGGATGAACTTTTTCTCTCGTTCTCTTCGTAAATTCTTTGGAAATTTTCAACTCGTAGCGCTGGCCCGAGGCAGCGACACACTTATCTAATCAGGCCAAGGGCGCCAATTTGGGTTAAGCTTCGTGGCTCCGGACCGAAATCCAAAAGCCACCGAGAAAGAAACCAGGAACAAGAAAGAAGATCAGCCACCAAACTATATCTTTGACCAGACAGGGCTGCAGCTCATCCTTTTATCTTCGACCTGATGTTATACCAGCTATGATGACCAGGGGAAAGGAAATTCCATCTTCGTGAGATAGCCCCTGCCAGTTGGTAAGGGTTTCTGCCTCGGTCATCGTCCGTGTCCCAGGGCTAAGCGCTCATCCCTCCGGTCACTCGCAATGGGCTCGGAAACCCGAGAGGTATTGCAAACCCGTGGTTCAGGAGCCGCTGTAATCCGCGAAAAGAGTGGGACATTGCTTTCCAGCCCCGATGAAAAGGCAAGAATGAGTGGCCAAGATATTGTGGCTCACCGGCAAAGCCTTCCAAATTTCAGACCTGGCAGAGCGATTAACCCAGGGCGTGCCTCTGAGCAGCGCCTCTGCCAGAAGGTAGACCCCTCTCAACAGAGAACTTTATTGATCCGGATCGTCCGGAATGTACCCAGATATAAGTGAGTACTGATCGGGCCGACTCGAGCGGCTGAATGTTTCCCTGACGAAGAGTCTTCACCCCCCTGCGGATCCGTAAGCTCAGGGCTGGGGAAAACGCTTCCCCGGTGAATGATGCGTCATGGGGAGCCCAGGGGAAAAATTTCGGGATGTTGAGAGGCCTAGTATCTTGGTATAGGCGATGATCAACGTATCACAGCTTCATTATTCAATCCAAGATGCCCCAGAATGGGGTTTGCCACGGCCTCCAGTGAGAGATTTGTGGGGAGCGCTGCGAGCTTGTGCTGAAGTCCACAGTTTTTCTTCTCCCTGTTTCTGTTCCTCCAGACTCCTAGATATCTACTCAGAAGAACCCTGACCCAGTTCCTCTTCTGCCAAATATTTGTTTCTCCTCTCTCAAAACACTAAGAATATCGTTTTGCTTTTTTTTTTTTTCTCGTGCCGTCGAAGGACTTTATTCTATAGCCTTTTCTTTTCCAATACCCCCTGTCCTGATACCCCTTTGAGGGTCTTCTATCAGACACCACAATGGGTCTTCTCACTCTGGTTGAGGACCGACCGACGCCAAAATCCGTCTACAACTGGCGGGTTTATGTGCTGGCACTCATCGCATCATGTGGTTCGAATATGATCGGTTATACGAGTGCTTTCATCGGTACGACGATTACGCTGAAGTCTTTTGAAAATGAGTTCGGCTTCAATGACATGTCCGAAGAGGCCGTGTCCCTGATCAGTGAGAACATTGTCTCTTTGTTCATTGCGGGAGCGTTCTTTGGAGCCATCTTCACGTACCCTATTGGTCACCACTTGGGACGCAAATGGAGTTTGGTTATTGCTTCTGCTATCTTCACCCTTGGAGCGGGCTTGCAACTCGGCACCAAGGGGTCGAGTGGACTCGGGATCATGTATGGAGGACGTGTCCTGTCCGGGCTTGGTACAGGTGTTGCCTCTAACATTATCCCCATTTATATCTCTGAGCTGGCACCTCCGGCTATTCGAGGCCGGCTTGTCGGCCTGTACGAACTGGGATGGCAGATTGGGGGACTGGTGGGCTTCTGGATTAACGTGAGTACCTTCTTCCCTCCAATTACATTGCTAGATTGAAACATTATACGCAGTAGTCTAACTAATGTCTTCTTTGGGTTGCAATATAGTACGGCGTCGAACAGAATATGAGTCCAAGCCATGAACAATGGATCATCCCCTTTGCCATCCAGATCATCCCAGCTGGCCTCCTCTGTTTTGGCGCCATCTGGATGAGGGAATCCCCCCGGTGGCTCTTCCTCAAGGGCCGCCGCGAGCATGCCATGAAGAACCTCTGCTGGATCCGTCAACTCGATGAGACTGACATCTACATCACCGAGGAAGTGGCCGCCATTGATCAGGCTCTCGAGGAACAGATCGCCACCGTGGGCATTGGCTTCTGGAAGCCCTTCCAGGCGGTTGCTAAGCGCTCGAATATCCTGTGGCGCCTCTTCCTGGGCTGCATGTTATTCTTCTGGCAGAATGGATCTGGCATCAACGCCATCAACTACTACAGCCCCACCATCTTCTCTAGCATTGGTGTGTCAAGCGACATGGTCCTGATCACGACAGGTATCTTCGGCGTCGTCAAGGCTGTCATGACTTTCGTGTGGCTTCTGTTCCTTGTTGATCAGCTGGGAAGAAGAAAGCTCCTGCTCATCGGTGCCGTAACAGGCTCGATCTGTATGTGGATTATTGGTGCATATATCTGTGTCGTCCGGCCAGAGGATCATCCCACAGATCACCTCAACGGGGGAGGTATTGCCGCTATTTTCTTCTTCTACCTGTGGACAGCCGTCTATACACCTACTTGGAATGGAACTCCGTGGGTCATTAACTCTGTAAGCTCCCTTAACTCTCCCCCTCCCTCCTCAAACCACGAAGAAAACCGTATCGTTCGCTAACACAAAGTCAACAGGAGTTCTTCGACCCCAACATTCGCTCTCTGGCCCAAGCCGCCACAACAGCCAGCAACTGGCTCTTCAATTTCCTCGTCTCCCGATTCACCAAGCAGATGTTCGCGACAATGCACTACGGCGTTTACTTCTTCTTCGCCGCACTGTCATTCTTTGCCTTCTTCTTTGCATTCTTCCTCATTCCCGAGACGAGCGGAATTCCGCTTGAAGCGGTCGATCGTCTCTTTGAGATCAAGCCTGTCTGGCGGGCACACGAGAAGCTGAAGGCGCAGCTGAAAGAGGATGAGGAACAGTTCCGGTTTGAGATTAAAGAGGGAGTGTTTGAGAAGGATGACAGCCGCGAGAATGTCCATGTGGAGAACCAGCATGGACAGACTGAGTCATGATGAGATCTAGATTTGGGTTTGGCGTGTTTGTCTTTGTTTTGGGTGTTATAGATATAGATGGTTAGAATATTATAAAGGATATAGGCTCTAGCGAGGATAGATTTATGCCGATTTGTTATCGCGATCGATATTTGGGTATGCCGAGGCTCTCGCTGAAGAACCTTGAGGGTCGAGCAAGTCTAGACCCCACTGAATCAGGGATGCGTAGTCTCATAATTCAATAAAGGGACCTATCTGCTGCCCACTACGACATCGTTATATTGTATTGGGAAATTAATGGGATCGACTGAGAGCAACCACAAGGGCTTAAGGGCTTTTGAGCGTGTTCGAACAGAAAATCGGCTAGTCACATGAGGAATGGAGATCCCACTAAGAGTAGAAAAGTGCTCCATAGTGGGAGGAGGCGCGATAGTGCGAAGTTCTTATTGTTTCAGATTCAATTCCTGTGACAAATCACTTGCAACGCCAGCCAGAGTCTGCTGTTGGATTCTCCCGGACTTGATACTGCTGGAATTTCAAATCCGTCGGATCCAGAGATCGACGTCCTCTGGTCATGTTCTCTTCATCCTCTCCCTGACGATGATATTCCGATCTTACCTTGTCTGCGAATAGTTCTGTTGCGGCCTCTTTGCGTGAGACAGTCACCTGACCGGGGTGAAACAAAGCACCTCCTGGCCGAGTGGAACCAGCTCGCTGCTTGGGTCTCAAACCGTGTAAGATCCAACAAAATCATCATCATAATAATCATCAGTTTCCCCTCCTTCTCCTTCCCCTCTTTGTCCATCGCTCGGCTGTTGATCGGCCGCTGCTTTCTCCTTCCTCCTCGCCCTCGCTTTCCGTCGCTGCGCTCCGTCGCTGGTTGTGGTTTCCGATCGTTGATAACAGTAGGATCGTCGATAGTCGTGTGCGGTCCAGACTTCGACAAGGGCGGGACACGAGAATCCTAGCACTCCAGAGCAAACCCAGCATTACCATCTTCAGCCTCGGCGGTTTTTTTTTTTCTTCTCTCATTTTCTGCTATAACACCATTGCTCTGCTGTGATCGGTAAGATAATACGGATTCCATCGGGTTTCTTGCGTGGGGGTTCTGTTCCCCAGTTGCCTCATCTCTGCCCTCTTTGTCCCACCTCAAAAGCTAACCATATGCACCCCATGTCTGTAGACGTCGTTTCGTACCATGCATTAACCCGCATCGAAATTCATCGGGAATCTCTCGCTCTTTACCGATTCACATCCACACATCTCGCCCGTCACACACGGGGAAAATCGATTTCGTGATTGAGGGGCGTGGTTTCTCGGACCTTGTTGGGCGTTTGTGCCTCCCCGGCGGTTACGATTTCCGCCCGTGAGCGTGAGCGTCTCTCTTCATCATGCTCGCTTCAAAACCCCCTTACACGAGCTCGTTGGGTGGTCCAACCTCGCAAACACCGACCGCCTCCTACCACACTACTAGTACTTCACATAAGTCGTCGATAGTTACGGATCCCCAGTCTGGGAAGTTTACCAGCCCAACGGAGTCGGAATTCTCCGACCCTCATGATGGACTTGAGGCTGTGAGGTGAATATCTCCTTCCATCCGGGCTCTCTACATTCAAGGCGGGGATATTTAAGGGACTAACTATCGCCACTCTAGGGGCTGGGATGAGAAACAAGTTGTAGCATGGCTCCATAGCATCAATTGCCCCCAGTATGAGCCGCTGTTCAAAGGTACCATATCTCCGGCAACACGTGATACTAGGGAGCAACGACACTGACGGTCTCCAGCAAACAACTTCAATGGTAACAATCTCATCGAATGTGATCAGAAGATCCTCCAGGAGATGGGCATCAAGAAGATTGGCGATCGGGTTCGGATATTTGTTGCCATCAAGCAGCTCAGGAATAAATCGGTAGCCAACCGCAAACAGAAGAATATGGTAAGTGGGAAAAAGGATATCGATCTAGTCCCCCAACTGACTTGTCTACAGAGGCAACTAGCTGCCCTTGAAGCAGCAAATTATGCCCCCTCTTCTGACTCGTCTCGTTCACAAGGCTCTCGCCATCAAAGCTCGGGTGGTCATCGCCTTTCCCGAGCTGGCGATCACGGTTATGGCAGGCCATCATCACGTCCGGGGTCACCTCTACGAGCGCAGCGGTATGTTGCTAGCCCCATGGAAACTGCGCGGAAGGAACAGGCCCAAGGTTACTTTGCTAGTGGCTCTGGCTCTGGTCGAGGCGCAGGAACACCGGGTGACGCAAGCCACTCCCAAAGAGGTGTATTACACTTAAGGCAGAACCCTAGTCTTGACGGGTTGACCATGGGGCCGTTACCGAACCAGCCGGTTATACGAGTGATCTATACCGGTGGCCAGACCAAAGTCTTAGACATCAAGCATTGCAAGACGCCTGATGAGATAATTCTCTGTGTTCTGAGGAAGCTTCAGCTCCCCGAACACCAGTATCGCAATTACTGTTTTTACGTTCTGGATGGTCTAGATCCGGATCCCTCCAACTGTCGAAAACTGGCCGACCATGAGCTCATGGATATATGCGAGAGTCCCAACAGGTCCGAACGTGGCCGTTTGATTCTCCGCAAGATCCATGCTGGAGAGCCAGACACCGACGAGCTTCGGCGTGCATCACAACTCGCGATGGACGAAAGTCAGGTTGCACATATGCATGCCCTGAACCACTCCAATATGCGAAACCAGATGAAGATTCAACAGCTCACTGGCGAATCTTGGCATAACATCAAACACCCAATGTCCCCCGTGTCTTCTCGACATAATCAGGGCATCCCAGAAGCCGAGCCACGGCCGCCTGCAGTCACCGAACGCCACCCTGTCTCGAACAAGCTCCGATCATTCTTTGGTGCTAGGCCACCCAGCGAGATGATCATCCACGAGATCACATCTTACTTCCCCAGCCACCAGAAGGAGGACATTGAAAAGACAATGCGCATGTCAGTTCGCAGGTCCCAGCGCCTCAGCCGAGCCGCCAGCCGCTTAAGTGTTGTCAGCAATACCAGCTATGCATCCAGCTTGAGAGATGCGCCTCCTATCCCTAGTATCGCCGATACTTGGCTGAATGGCGGTGGCCCACCTACCAAAGCTGCGAGGCCCCTTTCTATCATCTCGAGGCCGAGTCTCCCCTCAACGACGTATAGGGACTCGATCGCCTCCAGCTCCCTCCAGCCTCTTCAAGAAGAGTCGCCTATTGAACCAAATCGCAAGTCGTACGTCTCCTTTGACAGCGGCTCGGATGACCCGAGCAATTCGCGCCAGAGCCTATTGGATGAGAACGCTAGCGTTGCTGCCACGGATGGCGGGTCCTTCAATGAGCGATTGAGCGTGCTGGTCGCAGAAGATGGCGAGGAGGATGATGACGGCCTGAGTGACTTTTTGGCCGGAAACAATTTCGCAAATTGGATGAAGGGCTCACTGATTGGTGAAGGTTCCTTTGGTAGTGTTTTCCTGGCACTTCACTCGATCACTGGCGAGCTCATGGCGGTCAAACAAGTCGAGATCCCGTCAGCAACAAAGGGAACAGAATTCGATAAACGAAAGAACAGCATGGTTACTGCACTGAAGCATGAGATCGAGCTCCTGCAGGGCCTTCACCACCCCAACATTGTCCAGTATTTAGGAACAACCGCCGACGACCAATATCTGAACATTTTCTTGGAATACGTTCCGGGAGGCTCCATCGCCACTATGCTGAAGCAGTACAACACTTTCCAGGAACCTCTTATCAAAAATTTCGTGCGACAGATCCTCGCCGGTCTCTCGTACCTTCATAGCAAGGACATCATCCATCGTGATATCAAAGGTGCCAACGTTCTCGTGGATAACAAAGGCGGTATCAAAATTTCCGATTTTGGTATTTCCAAACGCGTTGAAGCCTCCACAGTTCTAGGGTCCCGAGCTAGCATTGGCGGTGGCCATCTCCATCGACCATCGCTGCAGGGAAGTGTCTATTGGATGGCGCCGGAAGTCGTCCGACAGACCGCTCACACCAAAAAGGCCGATATTTGGAGTCTGGGCTGCCTCGTCGTCGAAATGTTCATCGGAGCCCACCCCTTCCCCGACTGCAGTCAACTCCAGGCTATCTTTGCAATTGGAAGCAACAAGGCTAGACCACCAGCCCCGGACCATGCAAGCAAGGAGGCTGTCGCTTTCTTAGACATGACTTTCCAAGTTGATTACGAACAGAGACCTGATGCGGAAGAATTGTTGAAGTCACAATTCCTTGCCACTACTTTATCATGATACATACCCGTCTCCCGAGTGTCCCATTCTCACCTGGCATCCATGTTTAGAAAAATTGGATACCCTGATCCTTTTTTGGGACATTTATCTCCAAGTTTGCATTTCTGCTTTCTTGACCTCATGCTTTTCTTTTTTTTCCTCGTGCATGTCGAATTTCAGGCGCTTTAGGGTTTGGGTCATATATATGCCCCCGGTTGAGCCTCTTTGACGTATAATGAAATCTATTAGATCACTGTACAGAGCATGGCGTTTCATCAATTTCCCCCCATATTCCAGTTGAGAATAAAATTGTACTCTGTTCTTTACTTCCGCCTTCTCTCTAAATGCGGAGCCTATTTATAGTTCTTCAAAAGATATAGTATATTGATTGATCGACCAAATCTCTTTCAAATAACCAACGCCAGACTGGTAGGTGTAATTTATAAAGGTAAAAATAATTTTGTACTAAAACAGAGCATAGTATAATATACATAAGGATCAGTTTGCGAGATGATCGCGAGGGAAAAATGAACACAAGCCCGCAACTTGCGTGTTACAGGTTACATCTAGACTAAATGTGCGAAATAAAGTCAATTGTAACTGTCAATATCTAGGTCCTGTTCTAGTCGACCAGCTTGCCGTAGAATGGGATTCCCATTGCACTCAGCAGAAGTCGAGCATCCTTGTCTGTTTTGGCGGTGGTGTGGATCGTGATGTGACATCCGGGGATCATTTTGGGGGGATACCTATTATTCAAGCCGAAATGTTAGCTGACTGCTAAAAAAAAGGGGGGGGGAGAAAATAGTTTTAGGAACTTACATGTCATAGTTTACTTCGATCTCAGGAAAGAGAGCCACATTCTCCGGCTCCAGACCAAAAGTGATGTTTCCACTGCTATCACCACTGCTTCCCTTGACGCCCTCCCAGTCCTTAATGCGGGGCATGACGACGTCAACTAGCTTTCCGAAGAAATGCTCCATGTCCTCGCCGCGGAGCTCGGCCTTGACGGCGACGGTGTCACGACCGGGAGCGATTCCCCACGTCGCAACACTCGATTTCGACTTGAAGGCCTCGACTCGCACGTTCGAGATAGCCTGGACGGCCATACCGGCCACGTGGATCCAGGAGGAGTTCTCCGTGGCGGCCTGCTTTACGTAGCTGTGGATGGTGATGCGCTCGAGCCGGGGCACGCTGTTGAACATGATGGGCTTGCGGAGGAGACGGAGGACGTCGCCACCACGGGGTCCGCGGAGGGATCGGTTCTTGTGGTAGGGGGAGCTATCGTCCCATGAGCGGAGACGGGGCGCCTTTACCGGGGGTTTGAAACCTGGGGGGGTGTGCACGTAGCAGAGGGTGAGGATATCGGGGGCGACGGTGGATTGGTAGGTTTGTTCTACTCGGGGGTAGGAGAAGGGGCCGGGGACGAAGAGTCGAGAGGAGGGATCGGAGGGGGGAGGCGGTTGGTGAGGATGGAGAGGGCCACGGTCATATTTGGGGGAGCGGAATTGATATCTGGAATTTTTTGCGCATCAGTATGGGAGAAAAGAAATGCGTTCTTCCAGGGGAGAGAATGCTACGCACCGACTGCGAGGGAGCTGCCTCTTCCGTGATCTAGCTCGTGCAACTGGGTCGAATGACTTGACAAGATCTCCCGTCGTTGTCGAGGTCAATGAGCTCCCCGACTCCAGCTCGTTGAGGTCGGCCGATGCTTGATCGGAAACATTGCGTCGGAAGCAGAGGGCCTGGGGCCGAACGGAGGGCAAGGATACCCGGGGCAATGACCTTGCCAGGTATCGGGTGGCTTCGCCAGTGGCCATTGAGGTCGACAGGTGCGGTGGTTGATGACTGCGGACTCGGCGATGCTGGAGGCTCCAGAAATTATTTTGCGGATTTGAGACCGTCAACTTTAGCACCCGCGTCACGTGGGTAGATACTTATTTGCAGCCTGGGGAAAATGGCGTAAATGTCAGGCAGCAAGTCGGCCAAGACTCCATCCACATCACGGGAAAGTTCCACATGTGATCTTGGAGATCATTGCCGATTCAGGGAGATTCTTGTGGTGGTGGGGCATGATAGTGATTCTCTACAATACAACCCACCCTAGGCTGACGACTGCCATTCCTCGATATCAATCATGGCTCTCTGAGATATTCTCCATGTCATTTTCAAAATAATCAATCTCTCTTCTACGTGCGCGCAAGTGCGACGTCACTTGGACCTCTCAGCTGGTGCCTAGGAAACGGAGTGTTGTCAACCCCCGCGGGTAAAATCATCAGAAGAGGCTACCACATGATTCACTTGATGACTGGACTGAACGACTTCGCTCCGTGCTCGAATTAGAATTTTGGGGCCTGGTTCGTGTCTAAAAACCTGCGATTATCCTCATGTCGATTCATACTCCTTTACTCTGTTCCACACACCTCGATACCTTCGCTATCGACTTTAGAACCCCGCCTTAAGTATGAGCGGCATACACAGGTTTCTCTCTAGACGCGAGCGGAATGGCAGATATGGAAAGCATATGAAGGATGAGGTAAAATCCTAAGAATCTCGAAGTTGCTCCCGCATACGCTGATCATTTCGACTTGCCGCAGTCCTCGCGCCCCCACTTCCGCGGATTTTTCGCTTCTGAGCACACTTCGTTGGACTCTGCTGAGCAACAAAAGAAGGTAGGGCTATCGACTGGGATACATCCTTCTCTTTGTATCTTGCTTACAGTAAACCAGATTAAGGTCATTGAACGTCGACTCGCACAACTCGGTATCGCCGGTTTGAAAGAAGAACACATCAGCTATGCGCTCCAATCGGCCCATTCGCAGGGAGATGTAGAGAAGGCATTTGAGCTGCTCTTACTGGTTGAGGACTCAATCGAGGGGATTATTAAGGGGTACACACCGAGTACAAAACTTCTTGGAGCAGAGAATCGCGAAGGCGTCACCTGCTACTTGGATGCATTGCTCTTCGCGATGTTTGCTCGATTAGATTGCTTTGAAGGCATTCTATACAAAAATTTCAGTGATGAGCCTCGCCGGAAACTCTCGATGCTATTAAGATTCTGGGTTAACTTGTTGCGGTCTGGAAAACTCATCACGACCGATGTTGTAAGTACACTCGGCTCACTAACTTCCAGTCCAGCCCCTGATCTTTGCTGACTGAATGGTCACCTTGCAGACGAAACACATCCAGGATTCGCTTGCCGAATGCGGCTGGGAAGATGCGGCCAAACTTCATCAACAAGACACATCGGAGGCGTTTACCTTCATCACGGAGAAACTAGAGCTACCCCTCCTCACACTCAAAATGGACATATACCATACTGGCAAGGAGGACGTAAACGATGATCACCGATTTATAAACGAACGGCTCTTGGAAGTTGCGATCCCGGAGCCAATTGATGGAAAGACCGTCACCTTGGAGGACTGTTTGGAATCATATTTCAACAATAGGATCGAGGTTAAGCGGTATCTAGAGCGGAATAACCCGGTGGCCCCCACTAGATCCATGGATTCGCTCGCGAAAAGCTCTGGCGTACATGTTGAAACGGTGGAATTGAGTTCGCCCACTTCAGCATCTCCAACCCCAACGTCTCCTCTTGCGACTCCAGTAGCGTCGTTTCCACAAGGAAGATTATCTGATCCACCAAGACATCGTCGAGACAGCATTGTACAAGAAATATTCATACCAGACGCATCCAATCCTGATGTTTTATCGCCTCACCGTCATGGCTCCTATAGGAAAGAGGTGATGATGCCTGCGTGGCAGTTTTTCAGCTTGATTCGTGAGTCCTAGCATACCCTGGGTAAAAAAGCTTTCATAGAATGCACTAACAGGCTAATAGCATGGTATACGGTTAATAATACTACCAGCGACTCGCAAGTTGCGGCTCACTTCTCTTCCAAACGACCAATCTTAGGCATGTGCCTCAAACGGTACTCCATGTTACCGAACGGGAAAGCAGTTAGGCTGAACACCTTTGTTGATATTCCCACCGAGATCGGGTTGCCTCACTTCATTCAGGACGACAATATGGAGGAGGATGGGCCGATTTGTGGTAACTTCAAGCTCTCTTTACAGGCTTTGGTCTGCCACAGAGGCAATTCTGTAGATTCAGGGCACTACATCGCAATTGTCAGGGGCACTATTGCTGGTGCGGTACCAACCAGCGCTCATGGTTCTGAGCAGTTTCCCACAGATGGCTCAAGATATTGGATGCGGTTCGATGACTTAGCCGCGGAACGTGTGACATTGGTGGACATCGAGCAAGCCTTGAAGAACGAGTCCCCATATCTCCTCTTCTATCAAATTCTGCCCATCGATGAAGATGCAGCGGCTGCCAATCTCGTCCACCCGCCTCCTTCCTCGGAAGCTTCTGGGGAGGCTCGCGACTTAGAGCCTGGTGAGATATCGCCAGGTTTGCAAGCTCTTCGTATCGACCCGCCCGATATTATTGAGGGCATCGACGGGCAACCGAGTGTCGAAATTACAATGCCAGATGGCCCGGAGCCTAGAAGCGTACCAGCCACGGATTCAAGCAGTATCAAAAATCTTCAAATACATACAGGGCCCCCAACATCGCCACGACTTCTTCCGCGAGACGAAAGCCGAACATCACTTACATTCGCCCGGAGAGGCTCCAGAGCAACAAGGAGTAACCCTGGCAGCCGTGCAGGAAGCCAAGTCAGTGAAAACAGAATTAGTGCTACCTTTTCACGCTTCACCGGCCGACTAAGCCGAGACAAGGTCGTCAGTGACGGGTTTGCCTTCGAGGAGTACGGAGACGAATTAGCTAAGCATGACCTTATCAATCAAGCGCTCGAAAGGTCTGTGACTTCAAACAGCGAAAGCAGAGAGAAAAGCCCCAGACGAAACAAGGCACCGGAGAAGCCAAAGGAGAAGATGAGGGCGAAGTCAAGAGAGAGGATTGTGCGGAAACTCGACCGAGAGTGTGTTGTTATGTGACCATGTCTCCCTCTTCACGCGTGACGACTTCAGAGTTTTCCTTGCTTCTTCTTCCCACGGCAGTTTTATGTATAAAAAAGACAACTCCTGGCGACGTCTTGCTTGTCGAGATTTCCCACGTTCTTCTAGAGTCTGAGCCTTAGATCTATAGACGGGGTTTGTATATATTTACTCGATATCCTAATGGCTACATCAGTGGCAGAGCAGAACTAAAATATAAACCATAAGCCGTATGAAATCACTCTCACCTGTATACATTAGGGGCAAGAGCACTGCAGTCTTGGAAGGACTCAACCTGCGGTACCCAAGTACTACTATTAAAGGACGGTCCAATCAGGAACGCACATGACGTCACGCACCAGAACATCACGTGTCGGTACCTCATTGACGCCTCAGGCTGCAGTAAGCTCCGCCCAGGCATCCACTCCACTCCCGTCTCGCTCTCCGCCTTCTTGGGGGTGAAGCTTCCTTGCCTTGAGCCTCCTCTCGTTGCCTCCATTTCCATCCGGCCCTTTACAATCGCCCCCTTCCAGCTGTCGATGCTGGCAACCACATCCTCCTAGCACTCGCGCTATGATATAGGCTTCTCCGGGACAATTGGCGCACCATGGCGCTGGACGCAAGCAACGTATTTACTGCCCCCGGTAGCCTGATTGAGCCGCCGGATCCCTCCCCCGCCATGTTCGAAGTTCGACAGGTTCAGCTCCAGTTCGATCTGGCTGCAAACTTTGTTGCTGCTCAAGTAGCCAACAACGTCCTGATCCTGGCCCTATCTACCGGACGGATTCTCCGTATCGACCTTGATGCCCCCGAAGATATCGATGGTATAGTAGATTCCTTCCCAATTGCTGCGCGAGTCCGTTGGGTTGGGCACATACTGCGCGGCGATGCTAACTACTGGACATAAAAGATATTGATCTACCAAAGAAATCATCAGAAATAGGGGTAATCCGTCGGATGTTTCTTGACCCCTCCGCCTCCCACCTGATCATCACGACGACCTTGGGCGAGAACTACTACCTCCACACGCAATCTCGACAACCAAAACCGTTATCGCGACTCAAAGGTGTTTCTATTGAGAGCATCGCGTGGAACCCATCGCTACCGACGGCATCAACGAGGGAGATCCTGCTCGGTACTACAGATGGACATGTATGGGAGGCTTATATCGAACCCTCGACCGAATTCTACCGTCGCGAGGAGCGATACGCTAGCTCAATCTACCGAAATTCGGATGCATCTCCCGTGACAGGGATATGGGCGGAGTCGTTATCTACAAAAGGCGAACCGCGACGGCTCTTGGTAGCTACACCTGGCAGACTGATCTCGTTCTTGGGCCGGACGAGAACTGGAAAGGAAGGCGGAGGCCCCATTTACGCCGATATTTTCCAACGTGAAACTCCTGTAGTTCACGAGATTGGAAAGTCGTCTGCCGCGGCGCCGTCAACTCTGGCTATCTCGCCCACTGTCACCGACGCCCATAGCGTCGAGGGTCAGCCGGACAAGGAGTTCGCGTGGCTTACTTCCCAGGGTATATACCATGGTCAACTTCCATACTCTGCAGAAACCGTACACCAGCCGTTTGAAAGCTCAAGTATGCTTCCGCGGTCAATGTTCCCGGCTACTGAATCTTCCCGGGGAGGTAAAAAGCTTATCCAAGACCCTATTACTGCCGTGACGTTGTCGCCATGGCACGTGCTAGCCCTCGTCGAAGGCAGGGTGCTTGCAGTCAACCGCATGAATGAGGACGTTGTCTACGATCAGGAAGTGCTGGAACCGGGTCAGAGTGTGTTGGGCCTCCTAACAGACGCAATGAAACACACCTACTGGCTATTCACCAGCAAAGAAATATTCGAGATAGCTGTGGAAGACGAGGATAGAGATTTTTGGAAGATCTTCCTCCAGAAGCAACAGTTTGACAAAGCTCTGCAATATGCGCACACCAGCGCTCAAAGAGATGCTGTTGCGACTGCTTCTGGTGACTATCTCGCCAGCAAGGGTCGCTATCTGGAGGCAGCTAAAGTCTGGGGCAAGAGCAGCAAGGGTTTTGAAGAGGTCTGCCTGACGCTAATTAAACATGGAGAGTATGATGCTCTACGGAAATACCTGCTCTCTCAACTTTCAGTGTATAAGAAGTCTTCTTCTATGCAGCGGACGATGGTTGCAAGTTGGCTTATCGAGGTTTTCATGACCAAATTAAACTCGCTTGACGATAATATTACCACCAAGGCTGAACTTGCGGAAGGGGCGAGCACTGAGGAGATCAAGGACGAACTCGGCAGTGTTCGGGCGGAATTCCAAGAATTTGTGACCAAGTACCGGCCTGATCTGGACAAGAAGACGGTGTACGATATTATCAGCAGCCATGGAAGAGAGGAAGAGCTGCTCTTCTTTGCTACCACCGTCAATGATTACAATTACGTCCTGTACTACTGGATCCAGCGTGAGAACTGGGCAGAAGCCCTCAACGTCCTACAGAGACAAAGCCAGCCAGAGGTGTTCTACAAGCACAGCAGCGTCTTGATGACCCACACTGCGGCGGGATTGGTGGACATTTTGATGCGGCAGACCAACCTCGAGCCCGAAAAGTTGATCCCAGCGTTGCTGAATTATAACAAGACGGCGAATGTACCGTTGAACCAAAACCAGGCCGTCCGATACCTCAACTTTATCATTTTCAACCACCCACGACCTTCCGCCGCCGTGCACAATACGCTCATCTCAATCTACGCGTCTAGCCCAGGTTTGTCCGAGGCGGGGCTTCTCACCTATCTCCAGTCCCAGCCATCCTCACCCCCTCCATACGATGCCGACTTCGCTCTCCGCCTTTGTATCCAGCACAATCGGGTACAGTCATGTATACATATCTATAGCGCCATGGGGCAGTACCTGCAGGCAGTTGAGCTTGCTCTCCAACACGACGACATTGAACTAGCTGCTATCATCGCCGACCGACCTGAGAGCGACAGGAAAATGCGCAAAAAACTCTGGCTCCTCGTCGCCGAGAAAAAGATCCGGCAACCCGGCACAGGCATCAAAGATGCCATAGAGTTCCTCCGCCGATGCGAACTACTCCGCATCGAGGACCTCATCCCCTTCTTCCCGGACTTTGTCGTCATTGACGATTTCAAAGACGAGATCTGCAGCGCGCTGGACGAGTACTCCTGCCACATTGACCGATTGCGCCAGGAGATGGATAACTCCGCCCTTACGGCGCGTCAGATCCGGGCAGAAATTGCCGCCCTCGACACCCGGTATGCCATTGTCGAGCCCGGCGAGAAGTGCTGGATCTGCTCGCTCCCCGTGCTAAGTCGGCAATTTTTCGTTTTCCCCTGCCAACACGCCTTCCATAGCGACTGTCTCGGGAAGGAAGTCCTCGAAGGTGCCGGGGGTAAGAAGAAATATATCCGTGATTTACAAACGCAGTTGAATAAAGGGAATCTAACCTCGTCTCGACGAGAGGAGATTGTGAAGGAGCTGGACGCACTCATTGCGGAGGCTTGGTGAGTTCCCTTTTCCTTTGTCGCTTTCTCATACTTCAAAACAATATATCAGGCCGGCAAGCTAACGAGATCTAGCGTTCTTTGCGGCGACCATGCCATCAAGCAAATCGATAAGCCATTCATCGCCGAAACAGACAATGTAGATGAATGGGCTTTATAGGGCTGATCGAACATTTTAACTGCTCATATAAAGCATATTGATGATCTATTTTTTTTTTCTTCTTTCTTTCCCTTGAGCAAGAATCTTATCGACAACCACAGAATACCAACACACTGAGTCCAACCCAATGTATAATGGTGGCGAATATACCCCCCGTGTCTTCACTTTGCCTTCAACCTTATGATGTATCATACCGTACCATACCAGACTATAGCGTCCTGCCATACATGTTATAGCATTATGTCATTGACGAATTCATCCTACACGAAAGCATACGGTATGCGTGGAGGGACGCGTGGACAGTGTATATATTCTCTCCCCCGGTCACATTTATATATACTACCCACGTAGCTACCTCCATCTCTCTCTCTTGACGTAGCAGAATGGAATAACTATTATTTCATTTAGATTAAATCCTTTTCATCATTATGGATATTTTTATATAACATGTAACAAAGTAAGAATGCCCGATGCGTGAACGGTGGGTGCGCACTGTGGACTCCTGTGGAGAACTGTGGAGTACAGCGAAAACTCGATCGATCGCCTAACTAACCTGCCTGTCTGAAGGGATAGAAATTGAAATGGCACTGCAAGTTGCATAGATGAAGGAAGGGGGAGGAAAGATGGAGGGGGGGGGGAAGCGGATCTTGAATTATGGATGCAGGTGTGTACGTCTTCGGAAAATATATGCTAGGGGGGTGTGACGTAGAGGTAGGTAGATCTGTAACAGGAATCCTGGAGCTGAATACTACCTAGGTAAACAATTCACATACCAAAAAAAAAAGGACGGGGAACGGGTAACCTGCAAAATAATGATAAATGATTATAATTTAAAAAAAAAAAAAAGAGAAAAGGTTGGTTTCTTGGCGGAACTGTAACTATATCACACTCTATGGTGTATATGTATACCCCCAACCTATACACCACTGGCGGCGACAGAGTAGAGCTCAACCTATGTACCCAAACCAGCTCTGTACTTCCAAAACCGAGCTGATGGACCGAAACAAGTCATCAAAACACTTGCCATGTTAGTATTAAGATAGAGCCCACAGACCGTTCACATTGTGCGTATGCGACGACTGCACAAGCCGATGCGTAGTTGCCTTGCCGTGGCAATTCGGCAGCTCCTAAAACTTCAAAATACAGTCCGGCCACAGATCCTTGTTGTCTCCTAGTTTCCTTTCGCCCCGTAGAGTAAACGAGTCGAAGTTCTTGCATTGGCCGGCTCAGTTCCAGCCGCTATCGCGGGTGCCTGAGTGTTAGAGGTTGGGCCAGACTCCCGTGGAGCGTTCTTGTGGGGAGTTGGAATTGGGGGGTTTGGAAGTCGACGATGGGCCCCGGCGGAGGGGGGGGGGCTACCAGAGGGCTGGAGTGGTTGAGGTAGGAGAGATAGCCTAGTAGGTGGAGGAAGAGGGGTTTGAGTGACGCTGTTGTTGAATCTAATCTACGGAGTGGTTTTAGTTGGTCTGGTGCGCTGTAGGTGGGATTGGAGGTGTCTATACGTACCTGGGTGCTTGATTGAGTGATTATGAGAGTCCGGATGATTGCTGGACTTGGGGATATGAGACGAAGTGGCGATTCCGGGGGATTCCAAGGCGGCCCAAGGGGGAATCTATACTGGAGAGGCATAGTACGAGATTGAAATAAGACATCTACAGTGATCAGTTATAGAAGGTTGATCACATTAGGGGGTCAAGCTGCCGACGTACTTCCTCCTTGTTTCCCATTATATGTATTGCAATTTTCTGGTCCTCCAATTGCTTCATATGTAGAGTGCTGGTTCCAAAGTACTATTATAGAGGGGGTGGTTGCAGCTTACTGGATGAGTAGGATAACTGGAGCACTGGCTGTTCTGCTGGTGATGGAACAGCTTCATACCTGCGTGTTATTAAAGTTGTGTTGTTTGCATTGAATCTTCCATAGATGGAAGCCAAATGTATTTTGAAATGCCTTGATATTTGATTGATTGCTTTCATTAATGTTGATTTGGAAATGTTATGGTAGGTTTTGGTAGCCTTTGGTTGAGGTTGACGGTAGCTGATACGAGATGCCCATGCCATCTAAGAAGTGCAAAGCACAGCGCTGAGATTTAGTATATGATGTATATCAGCGACGGCCACGTTAGAGCAGGTGAACATTTGTGTCGTATTGGGGGGAACCAATTTCTTCTGGAGGGTAGAACTAGAGACCCTGGGGAGTGAGTTGAGATTTTCTCTCACGCAAGGATGGTCGGGATGCGAGCAGAGTAAGGCATGGGAATTGAATCTAGACATGGCCAATGAGAAAATAAGAAGAGGCTTCTGGCGTTGTTCTGTACCACTTTGCGACCTGATACTGACTTGATTGTTCTACGTATGTCTGCGAAATGTCAACAAGAGGAAGAATGGATGCTTGAGCATGTGTTGCCTAGGTCATCATGATCTAATACAGGATTCCAATCCCGGTCAATACACTACAACATGCAGTACATTTGCTAGTTCGATTGCCTCAGATGAAAGTTTCAAACGAGTAAACCCTTGGGGTTTCTGGTGACTTTGTTGACTTGACAACGAAACAAACGTGAGGTCAGCTCTTCAAAGTTCAGAGTCCATAGTGGCAAGATTCCAGGCGATCGACTGCATGACCAGCCCCTTCCCCCGGAGCTGTCCATTGCTGCTGCTACTTGAATGCATGAAGCCGGCAGGCATGGGGCTAGAAGCACAACTGCCGACATATGAGACCTCTTCCCCCTCAAAGTCTCTAGGCTGAACATGCATGATGTACGGAGGGAACGAAGGTCGGGTACATCAGTTGATGTACCGTGTAGATCACCAATGAGACATGCGGATAATTACTGAAAACAGGAAAAGAGAGGGTAACACAGAAAAACAGACGGAGAAAAAAGGTTGTGGACCATGCGTGATTTTCTGCTCTTACCATCTGAGCCCTGGAGGTCGATCAGTTCATCAACGGCGCCATCATTTTGAGACCAACATTCCTCGTCTGCGCTTGTGTGCGGCCTTCGGAGGAAGGGGGGATCGTCTTCAGCAGCTCAAAAGTTCCCCCATACTGGGATTTTAGGTTTGGCACTTCACCCAGCCCAAGAGAATTCATTCGACGAGTCAAATGAGGGGAAATCCGTTTTAGGTATTGGGGGAGAGCTTCTAGTTCAACATTGGAGACCAAATTTCTCGTCGAGCCGTCATGTGGTCACGAATTCTGGGGAACATCATCCAGAGACCTCCCGTTTTGGACAGACAGTGGGCACTTGTTTGGCTTTTTGGGGAGACCATCGAATTCTTGGGGAACAATGATGGCGCTGAATTCTGGACTAGTCATAATTATGGTCAGCGTAGTTCAGGTTTCCGGGGAACAAGGAGACAAATCCAATTAGCCCAGCCTGGGATGAGAACATGCAGTGCTGTCCCTCGTCCTCGTCCTTCTGATCTCATGTGTTGACGCCCACGCTGCTCGAGTCCTTAGTTCTTACTGCTTCAGGCGAAGGCTTGGTTCAATGATAAATGTCCGCCCCCATTCTGCGACACGCCTATCAAACGGAGAGATTCCAAACTCAACCAAAAGTCTCTGTGAAGATCGTGCGGGGTAAGGAAATGATACCGTAGAGACAGACATTCATCGGCGATCCTCCCTGCGTCGATTTGCGCTCTGTGTAACAGGGTTTAGACTAGTTGTCTTTTCCGTTTGTGTTTGCTTGGAGGCTTTCTCTCTTTTCTTTTTTGGCAAATATGGAGGTTCAATCGCTCCGCTTATCAGTATTTTCGTTATCAGGAGATGCTGAGGAGTATACACCTTGGTTCTGTCACGAACTTCCCTGAGGTATTGGATTCTTGAGGGAATCTTTCCTTGCTCAAGAAATGTCTTTGTAACGATGATAATTGAAGGATGGCCCCCTCTTTGCTCATCGCCGTAAAGGCTTCGACGTCTTGGAGATGGATCAATATCTTTTCCTTGCTGATGGTTTCGTATCAGTGAAGTAGCCCGCCAGTCATTCCTGACTGATAAGTAAAATGCCGATAATCCAAGATATCTCAACTCCATTATTACTTTAATCAATGGGAAAAAACAACGGCAAGAAACTAAGTTGCTAGTGAGACCGACGAGACAAACTAGAGACCATTGATGGCGATGGCTCAACGATATCCCAATCGAGTTTGAGGTGAAAGTAGTCACAACTAGATACCAGGTGATCGGAATATTATGATTACTTTCCTACTGGTGCACTACGCTCCTTCAACTTCCCAACAAGGAACTCTATTATGGCAAGGCAGAAGAATAATACTAGGTTTGATATACGGATACGGAGCCCTCGGACCGACCTCCTGTGTAGACGATCAGCTTTTCTTTTCAACTATAAGTGGGTGTGGTAACGGTGAGGGTTAGGAATGGAAACCACTGCTTTGAACGGAGTCCTAAGTACTTGACAACTTGATGGTGTGGTCTCCAGGGCAATCCTATCGTGTGATGCGAAAAAAATTCCCCTAAATTCCAAATGGGAAAGTCCCCCATCTACGATTCAAGTGCAGGAGATGGGGAAAAATCTTCCGCACATGTCTCCGAGAAAGTCCACGTAAGTACCATCTCGGGGGAAAAAAGTCGGTACGATTGGGAGCATCCCATCCTGACCACCTCACCACCCGTCTCATGTACACACTCGTAAGCTCGTCTGATAAAATGGATGGGCGCCAACAGACAGGCTGAGGGAGAGGGTGTAGGAGATGATTTGAGACACGCAACCTCCCAGCTGCAAGGACAAACCTTACAGGCACACAACAGGAAGCGGTCAACCTGGCGCTAATGTACCAGCGGCTGAGGAGCTTAAGAAGAACTTCCTCACCGCCAACCTCGTGCAGTAGCGTAACATGGACTCGAGGATGTATCTCCAGGTTCTGGTCGGTATGCGACCAGGAAAAATTTTTGCCAGCCACGGGCCTGCCACTCGATTATCGAATACCTTGCGAGCGGCACGAATAGGTCAGCAACCGGAGACGTTTGACGGCATGACAGCCATTCAGCACATTCCAGTTGTACTAAGATGTCTAGACGATTCCATATTGGATTTCTCCAATCCCCAAGATGATGAACCGACGAGTCAGGAAGAAAGACCTCGCCGTGGCTCACGCAAAGACTTGACACAGGGAGAGAATAATGAAGGCACGCGGTAACAGCAAAGGTTCCGGAATTTCCACAAGCACTTCAGAATTGCCCAACATGAGCAATCTGGTCTCCCAGGGATTCAACGGCGTCAGAACCATGAGAATGTAAACCTTGGGGTTTGTCATCCCATCAGGAGTTGGGAGTGGACACCACCTCTCATTCGGATCTGAGGCAGTGTTTGGGGGAAGCCGTGGGTCGTGATTAGTATTATCTCGATTCGGATGGAGCACTCAGCACACCCTATCAGTGCCGATCATCCAGGTCACCCCAGAGTCCCAGGCAATTCCCGACACCTCATCCCAACAAATGGCGCAATTATTGGCCATCACCTGTTGCTTGCCTGGTGCTGGCGTCATGCACGCTGGAAATAGTACCAACTGGGCATCACCTGATTGGTGCGACCCACAGTAGCGCCAGTACAAGTCCCCCAAACAGGCTTAGTCTTATGTCTAGGCTGGTTCTTCGCCACCGTTGCTCCGCCATCGGCCAGAGTATTTCATTTAATTCCTTCATTATTAAAAGCCAGTAAGAATAAATGAGCTGAGGCCTGATGTAGCATCATCATTCACCACCCTGTCTTTCCAAGGGTGGATCTAGGCTTCTATAAAAACCGAGATCCGAAACTCGGAAATACATAAGGACAAAAATAATTAGCTAACAATACTCGAAGTTGATGCATTCATCTGACATCATCGCTATCATAAAACCTCCGGATTGACATGATTATTGAGATTATCAATTACAATCAGAAGATGGCGTATGCTCATCACTATCATGAGCACTATCAGAGATGGTCTGAGTTTGATTAGGATGGGGCCATGGGACCCTGTCTGGACCTGCAGGAACTTTACTTTAGCCGACTGCTTTGGTGCCCAGGCCTCCACCACCCATACTTTGCATTATCAGGTGCCTGCCTTAGAAGGAGCTGCTTGTTTGGAGAAAACTTTAACTGATCCATTTGCATTTGTATGTTCATTACGAGTATTATCTTTACTAATCTTGTACACGAGTTAAGAAAAGGACGCCAATTATGTATTGTCATTATTATCCTGGTCCTTACGATCTCCCGTATAACAGCTTCATTATCGGCGAGAAGCCTCGTCAAGAGCACCATGTACGAGTACCTTGGATGAAAGTACATTTATTCATGACAGAGCGCTTTCATCCACGTTGCATGTCCCTGGACATCAATAAGGTATGACTTCCACATGGATTGAATTTGGTACACTTCCCCTCATTTCCCAAATCACCAACATTCGATAAGAACTCAATAATATGGCCAACAGTGGGTGATAAGGTTCTCCACAGTACTTAATTACTCCTACTAGTACCTTGGGACCGACCAAATCAATAGGATTACCGCCAACATGGCAACATATGACTTGATTACGAGAGTCGAGTTGTCGCCGAGGATGGGCTTCGACGATAGGCACGAGGTTGGACGTCGGGGTGTCGTCACGACTCCTGGAACTGTGATGAAACACCCTGGCTGTTGTCTGTTTGAGGAGTGTCCATCAATCAACCAATTCTCTGGGGATGGATTCCATTCTTCCTTTCAAGACTATTTTCTTTAAAATTCTCTTTCCTGTCACAATGTAGCAATCTGTAAACATTAGGATTATTATTTTTGTTTTCCCCTTATCACCATGGAAAGAACACTTTGGATTCTGGGGCTGTGAGCATGACACTGGTGGAATTCTTCAATGTTCATCGGATTCCTCTTGCGATGCTGATTGATTATTCATTCAGGGGGTGTGGGGCGTCGTCCGGAAGCGACCTTTTTTCCTTTGCTGCGACCTGCATCCAGTGTCATCATCGAATGGAAAGAGACGTAGTGGGGCTGCCGGAGATCACACGTAGGAGTATTGTTACTTTGTTACCACGAGGAAACTAGGCGCCTTTTGCTTTTTGGCGGGGAAGGCTCGTACTGGTATTGTAACGGGGCGTGGTTATCATTGGCTGACCGGGTTCAACTTCGACCCCCCCGACCAAGTCAACGTCGGCAGCCCAAGACTTGCCAGGAGGTTCTCGCTCGTTCGCCCACCTTCTTGCAAGTCGCTAGAGGCTAACCTAGAGTGGGTTTGTCTCTCCCCCAAGGTTCCGAGTGCCGCTCTTCCCTTGTCTTCTTCGCCCCTCCTTGGTTAGTGAGTCCTCAGTTACTCTGACTAACTGCCCTTTGACCCCGTCCTAACAATAATCCTCCTCATCATCCGGAACCTCCTTATCCCTATCGCTCTTGCTTCTCCATCTTTCCTTCTCTCTCTCACTCTCTCTCTCTTTCCTTCTTCTTCCCTACTCCATCCCGCTTTCTCTTCATCTTCTTTCCCCATCCCTGCTCTTCATCAACCCTCTCGTCACCTCCTTCCTCGCTCTTCTCATCCGCCCCCTATACTTCGCCGCCCCCGACCTCACCCGCTATCGTCGCCGCCGACCTCGTCATCACACCTCCCGATCCCGTCCCATCATCTCATCATCATAGAACGACAGTACCCTGGCAAACTTCATCCTCGACTGGTAGTTCTATCTGTTCTATCATCCTAAGTGTACTTCTTCTACCGATTCATCCCGTCGTCTGCCTGCGCCTTGTCTCCTTAGCGCTTCGAACACCTTTCGTGACTCATCTGAAGGCCCACCACGTCAGTCCAGCTTTTGGGACCCACGGTTGATTCTTATCGCTTCCACAACCGTGCTACGTTTCAATTTATTGCTGAACACGTGTGAAGAGGACTGATTCAGAAGTCAACGCTGCATAGCTGTCTGCTTGTCCATTGTCCGCAACCTGGGCCGGGTGCTGGTATTCGGTTCTTCATCTCGCCCAACCAGGCATTGAAGAAGACCCTCATACCAGTTGTCCAGAGCCTCAGTTTGAATATATAGTCGTCGTTCCAATTCTCGACTACTTTCTCGACATTGGACCCGTTTATGAGTGCTTAGCCTTCCGCTAAACTCGTTTGACTCACGATTCATCCTCGACCTTCAGCCTGGTGCTCGAAGGCCGCTTTATAACGAGACTTTTGTTGTTTGTTTATACATCTGGTATCAAAGTTCACGATATTACGCAGCGTTCTTCATCTCTTTAATCTCCTCCGTGCTCAATTTGTGGGCATTGTCTTTTCGTCTTCTCTACTTCGACACACTCTTTCCGTCGATTGATCATCCTTACTGGCCTCTGCCCTTTGAAACACTGAAACGATATACAAATGAAACCATAACGGTCTTTACACCTTTCCTAGCGTCATTACCCCTCCCCGTCTGGGTATTTTCTGATCTGCGCTTCGCACCAACTCGTTATTTCGATTTTCTTTGTCTTTTTGTCGGAATAACTCTCTCAACATTGGTATTTATATGAGACTTTGATTTCTCCAACCTCGGTGTTTGTGTTTTTGTTACTTTATCACCTTTACTTCTCTCCTCAACCTCTTTACTACTTTTTCTATTGGTCTTTCGGCGGGAAGTCTTTGGATTTATACACCTTTGATCCATACCGGTAGCCTGGTTTTCTGGTCGCCTCCCTCTCCCTCTCGCCTGGGTCTTGCCAAAGGGTCTTCTCTTTTCTCTTGCGCCTATATAGACCTACTGTCTCTCTGAAGAAGGTCGTGTTTATTCGACAACCTCGGACCAAGACTCCAATTTCTCTGGAAGAATACTGTCTTGTTCGAACACTTGGCAACCATGGAGTCCCTCAAGAACAGTTTTATCTCCGGCCAGCTCCTGGATGGGCGCTTTCGAACGGTGGCTCCCTTGAACCATGGATCCTTTGGCATGGTTTTTCTTGCAACCGATATCCAGACTGGCCAGGACGTGGCCATCAAGTGCTTAATGAAACCTACCTCAAGTGAACCATGGAGTCCAGCCACCACGGATAGTCGCTACGAGGAACTTGATTGCCATAAGCGCCTCGCATATCACCCCAACATCGTTAACCTCGTGCATTCCTTTGAAACTGATACTCACATGTATCTCGTTTTAGAGTATTGTGCGAATGGTGATCTGTATGAGGCTATCAGACTCAACCGAGGACCGTTGGAGACAGAACACGTGCGTGAATTCATGCTACAGTTGGTGAGCTCCGTGGAATTCATGCATGCAAATGGCATGTACCATCGCGATATCAAGCCAGAAAACATCTTCCTGATGCAAGACGGATCGATAAAACTGGGTGACTTGGGTCTCGCAACCCGTGACGCCTGGTGTTACGAAGCTTGTGTTGGAAGTGACCGTTACATGGCACCAGAACAGTACGATCCGGCTACCAATGGGTATTCCCCCGCCAAGGCTGACGTTTGGGCTGTTGGCATCTGCCTGCTCAATGTCCTTTTTGCGCGAAATCCTTTTGCTACACCCACCGAATCGGACATCCTGTTTGCAGACTATGTCCGGGACCGACAATCTCTCTTCGACATCTTCCCTAACATGTCGCAGGATACTTTCGAAATTCTGAGGATTGCTCTCGCCATTGATCCCGAGAAGCGATCGCTCTCCGGTATCCGGGACGGTCTCATGCGAGCTGTCTCCTTCACCACTGATGATGAAGCCTTGGATGAATTCTGCACCGATGATCGTGAGGTGGTGCCTGCGAGTGCTAACCGCGAGCCCCTCCGCACCCCTTCCATCCAAAGCCCACACATCAACCAAGGAGATTCCTTCCCATGGGCCAAGGCTCTTCAGTCCAGCCCTCCTCAGGCTATTCGACAGCTCTCTGCGATTCCCGACAACGAGAGTTACTCGGAAGATCTTTTCCCACCTTCGGAGACTGCCGGTACTTCTTGGTTTTCAGTTCACCAGGGCACTCCGTCCATGGCGTCTGTCCTGGAATCCGCATTGGGCGACTCATATGCGTCAACTTACTTCCAGAAGCTACGCCCTCGGCTGCCTCCCCCGTCGGATCCGGTGCCAATTACCGGATCTCTACCTAGCCTAGCCTCAAAGCCACTTCCATCACTGGCAATGGTGTTCGGCAGGAACAAGAAGGGCGAGCAGATTTCGAAAAGCTGGAGTGATCTCTGGGACGAAGAGGAGGAGTCTGAAGGTGAGGATACGGCGCTTCAGCAACGACGCGAGCAGAACTCTCGTAGCTGGAGCCACGAGAGCCTCGCGGAGGTCCCTCGCGATCCGCTCCCTGGCCTCCGGGAAGTTTGCAGTACCTCAATCCTCAACGTTCGATCTCCACTTGCTCAGTCCCCTGAGCTCCCTGATGTCAAGTTAGCCAATCCTGTGGTCAACACTCCACCCCCTAAGATGGCCCCACGTTCACCACAGACTTCACCTAAGAAATCTAGTCTCGATAAGTGGGCTGCATTAGGCGACAAGAGACGGAATTACAAACCAAGCGATGCCTCATTTGATCAGAGGCGCTTCCCGAACAATATGAGTTGGAGGAAGGATTGGGGTTTGGGGTCCTCCGGTTTCGATTATGGGTCATGGGCCAAGAAAGAAAGCCTTGCTCCCCAGGAGCGTCGCCGCCGCCCGTTCCTTGAGAAGGGTTGGCGCCGTGACTCATTGGAATCATCCAAACCCGTCAACATCCGCCCTTCTAATACTTACGATGGAAGCGTTGATGAAGATCTCGATCTGGTGGGTGGCTGGCACGACCTTCATCTCTAAGCCACGTCGTCATCGCGTCACCCGTTTTCTCCGTCTACCCCTGTTCTGTTGTGTTGGCCCGTGTCGTAAAATAACAAGGGCGACTAATTTGGAAACCATCGTCTTCGACTTGTCTTGCGTTTTATTAAACCGAAACTCGATATATTCAGCTATCGGCCCAACTTGCACAATATGTTTTGTGCATCACCAACTCATTCCATCTCATTTTTTCCTTTTTTGTTATCTCAATATCTTTTCTCTATAGAATATTTGTTTGTCTCACCCAAACTCATGTTCAAGTGTTTCCTTCCACTCGTGTATAAATAGTGTTATTCGAGCAAGCAAATGGTGGCGTGAAACAGTTTTTCCAAAAAAGTGACCCATCGACGTCTCGTTTGGGGTACGTTTTTTTTTTTTTTGAGAGGGAGATTGATGCTCTTTTACTTTCTGTGGCAACTTGTCTCTTGCACTTTGCCAAATTCATTTTATTCAAGTTTTTTTGTCATTCATGTATACGGTTTCAACATGACGGGCAGGTCAATGACGCAGGACGGATGCGATGAGAACGCGACACTCCGGCTTAATATGTCGATGCTCTCAGCTCAACACTCAAATCAAATCTATCAAATCAGATTCAATTAAGAAAAGCTACAGGGAAAAGCGATGGTCTTTCTTTTTTTCCCTCTACATTCCTTCGTTCTTTCTACCCGTCCAGGACAACGCTTCCTGCGATGCTGGTCTCTATTTCTCTGCACTGTAATTACTAGGACAGTTGGATGGGGAAGATGAGGAATTATTGAAAGTGATGGAGGATATACTCCAAAGTGGTTTTCACCGGTACATAGGCTATTTTTTAACCTGGTATAGAAGTAAATCATTGATAGTTTCATCTGATATGTTCTCCGTCTAGTTGTTGGTGGTTGGAGTTTCGGTGCCTCTCTCAGTTGCTGCGGAGGTCAGTGAGTTCCAGACCGCCCCAACGAAACCTTCCTTTCCTCCCCTTCCACTGCCTTCATCATCGAAAAATCCATCTCTATTGGGATTTGCAATCAATCCTCTTGCTTGTGTATTTTATTCTCTTAGATACTAGCACATTCCATCGTGCATCCTTGTATTTTTTTTTTTTATCAAGAACGCGGCTTGGTTTTCTATTCCGATTCTACACCGTTCAAGACACTTGGCCGAAGGTCCCCCTCCCCCCGGTAGTTGATAAGGCGCCACCGTCTTTTCTTTCCCCACACAGTCTTCCTCCCATCTCCAAGCGGGTTCAAAAACCCGTTACTCTCATCCTGTCCCTGAAGAATCGATATAAAACAAAACCCAAAATCTTACGATGCTTCCGCAATGAACAACCGGCTGAGTCAAGCGACGCTCCGAGAATAAGAGAAGGAAGGAGCCTTTGACCTGGGGCCACAACGGGGGTCTGTCCACCATGCTGGAAACCCGGTGGATAGCAACCTGTTGGATGCCCTGCGCGATATTGTTCCTTTCGGTCTGGGGGCGGACAGCCGCGGGGGAAAGCCAACAACAGCAACAACAGCCAAAATGTTTAGCGCGAAACTGGAGGGAAGTCGAGGCCGGGTTTCTGCGGTGGCCTGTCTGCGTTGAAACACAATGGGATAGGAAACCCGTGACTCAGAGCTCGTCTTCATCGTCGTCGGTAGTAGCAGCTTCGGTGACTGTATCGGTTGGGGTATCATCGCGCGACGCGACGGCCTCCGCCTCGCCCTCGTCACCTGGCCGGGCAGACCAGGAGCTAGATACCGATTCGCCGCTGGACAATGCGAATTTCCTCTCGTTTGAGGACTGGAAGAAGCAGAATCTGGCCAAGGCGGGACAGTCCGCGGAGAATGTGGGTGGGAGTCGACGAGGAGGAGCGGCGGGACAAGACCGTCGTCGACCGACGGGGATTAGTAATGCGCTGGATTCTCTCGGGGAGGATGCGGAGATCGAGCTGGATTTTGGCGGGTTTGGGGCTGACCCGTCTGAGGCTGCGAAGTCGGCTACCTCCTGGGGGACGCAGGTTCTTCCGGGAGGGGCTAGCGATGGGAATGGTTATGGGGGAGATGGACATGCTTCGATGTATGCGGGCCGGGATGGTGGAGGAAGTGCGCAGCCTGCGCCTGGGGTGCCACATTCGGTCCCGCCGCGGTCGAAGGATGCTGGCACGACCTGCAAGGAGCGGTTCAACTATGCGTCGTTTGACTGTGCGGCGACAGTGCTCAAGACAAATCCCGAGGGAAAAGGGTCGTCGTCCGTGCTGATTGAGAATAAGGATAGTTATATGTTGAACGAGTGTCGGGCGCGGAACAAGTTCCTCATCCTGGAGCTGTGCGACGATATCCTGGTGGACACGGTGGTTCTGGCGAACTATGAGTTCTTCAGTTCGATCTTCCACACTTTCCGGGTCAGCGTTGCCGATCGGTATCCGGCCAAGCCAGATCAGTGGAACGAGCTGGGGATCTTCGAAGCGAGGAATACGCGCGAGGTGCAGGCCTTTGCCGTGGAGAATCCGCTGATCTGGGCCCGGTATCTACGGATTGAGTTTCTGACACACTACGGGCATGAGTTCTACTGTCCACTGAGTCTGGTGCGGGTACACGGCACGACCATGCTGGAGGAGTATAAGCATGATGGGGAGGCTGGCCGGATGGAGGAGAACATTGTCGTTGAGCCCAGCCCGGTGGATGTCGCCACAAATGTGGATAGGGGCGAAGTGCCGGCTTCCGATCCAATGATTGATAATAATGGGGCCTTGGTCAGGGGCCCTTACATGTCGGAGACCTGCCCTAATGATGGAACAGCGATTGAACGGGTTCTACTGGGTGCGGTGGACCCATATGTGTGTGGTATTCGGGAAGCCACGGCAAATGCTACTTGGTCCGAGAGAGGGATCGGAGCAGGGGGTACCCGGTCATCGCCGACGGATGCTATCCCGTCAACGGGCCACAGCTCTGGGCTCGCTGGAGGAGGTAATGTGGCTCAAGATGCTAGAGATCCGAAGGTGACGGCGGCGGAAGGCACAAATGTTCATCCAGCACCGGTATCCTCTACCTCCAACAGTGTCTCCGACACGGTTTCCTACAATACTACCTCAGAAACAGACCCCCGATCGGTCAGCGTCGCGAGAGAAGAGCCAGCCGGTAGTGGTGGTGGGGGGGAGTCTACGAGGTCGACCGCAACGCAGCCACCGTCAGCGAATCCCACCACGCAAGAATCCTTCTTCAAGTCAGTCAACAAGCGGCTCCAGATGCTCGAGACGAGTTCCAGTTTGTCTCTGCAGTACATCGAGGAGCAGTCGCGGATTCTTCGCGACGCATTCAACAAAGTCGAGAAACGACAGCTATCCAAGACCTCGACCTTCCTGGAGCACCTGAATGTGACGGTGCTGAACGAGTTGAAACAATTCCGCGATCAATACGATCAGGTCTGGAAAAGTGTAGCGCTGGAGTTTGAGCACCAGCGGATCCAGTACCACCAGGAGATTTTCTCGCTGAGCGCGCAGCTGGGCGTGGTCGCAGACGAGCTGGTCTTCCAAAAACGAGTGGCCGTCATCCAGAGCATCATGGTGCTCTTCTGCTTTGCCCTGGTGCTTTTCTCCCGCGGCGCAGCAAGCGGCTACATTGAACTTCCCAGCGTGCAGAACATGGTCTCACGGTCATACAGCCTACGATCATCATCACCGATTTTCGCTTCCCCGCCTGGAAGTCCCGGGTCGACGCGAGAGCCGTCGTCGTACCATAGCAATCGAGTGGGCCATCGCCGGGAGCTGTCAGACGATTCGCAAATGACTTCTTCGCCCATCAGCCCGACGATAGCTTATTCCCCGCCGACGCCAACCTCGGAGGACTTGCATTTGGAGACAGCGGTCGCGAAGGGACCCGAAGTGCCGGTCGGAGACACTAGCGCATCCTCGGGAGACGACCCTGAGATCCTGCCGGAGGAGGCCCGCCTGCTTCTTGCCCGGTCGCACAGCAGTCCACCGGTCTTGAATGGAGCGGACAATAATGACGAGGGCTGCTCTGTTGGATCTGGAATGGAGAGCTCTGACCTGGATGATGATGACAATATGAATGATGATAATGATCTTGATGACACGAGGGCAGCCCGCAGGTGAAGGCCACTAACTACCGACGGGTTGTCTTGGATACTTTTGTTTGCCATGTACAAATGTATAACTAGTTATTTTGCTTTTTTTTTCTCTCTAAATAATCTATGACTCAGAAATATTCAAGAGTAATAATAAGAGTCAGGTAGCAATTACCTAGAATAACGGCTGTGAAACGAGTGGGACCTCAAACGTGGTGGATTGGCGATGATTTCATCGATCAATGAATGTGTTGCCATGCCAACAATCGTTTTTTCTCCTTCCCTTTTTCTCTTTTTCCTCACCAGCAGATCTTCATCACCATATATCTCACCATTCTATCTCTTCTTCCTGGCCACTTTCCATCTTGTTCAGTCTCAAATCAAAAGAAAGACATCTGAACCTCTGGATAATCAGTGAACTGAAAGACCTACCTCCCAACCATCCAAAACAATGGACTCAACCCCGCTGTCTGATCGCTCACCCAACACCCATCTGCCCAACCACGACCCCAAGATGAATTCGCTCGAGTATCACCGTCAGGTTCTGCAGGGAAAGTTGGATAACAAGGATGGGTAAGTTGTTTCCCTTACTTCTCAAAAGAAAGAAGAAGAAGAAGAAGAGTGCTGAGAGTGAGCAGCCAACAAGCAAACTACGTCTCTCCATCCGACGACATCATGAGTCCTTGTTCAAAGAAACTGAGTGATCTGAAGGGAAAGCGCTTCAAGAAGTATGTCCACCATCCCCGTTATTCTCTTATTTATGAAGCATGGTTGTTAATATCAAGACAGTGCTGGAAAACCTCAATCGCTGTTCGCCAAACTGGGCAAGAAGAACTTTGAGCAGTCGTCGGCTGATCAGACTCGGAGTAATACTGCCGAGGAGAAAACCGCTTAGACGAGAGACGTGATTCGGAGATTATTGATGATGATTAGAAAAGAAAAGAAAGAGAAGGCAAAACAAAACATGTGTTTGAGTTGGCGCAGGTCGCAGGAGTTGGAGAAATACTTCTTTTCTGGGATAACTTTCACATTAACCACGGCTGGATTGGGAATGGGTTTCTGGGATTGGGTGGGCTTGTTTTTTATTTGTATTTCTATTTTTTATTTCTCTCTTGTTTAATTCTAATGGCTCGATGGATTGGCTTTTAGTTTATTTGAATCGGCTATTCTTGGCTTCGATCTCTCCTTTCCCCCATACTTTATTATGACGCTTTTGCTGGTGCTTCTGTCCAGGTGGGAGGGGATGGGGTATCTCTCCCATCCATCGATGCCTGAACCGCAACCACGATGATGATCAATTAATCTATCTTCGATGGCATGATCTTTCCGATTCTATTTTTTAACATGGTTGTCAATGCCTGAAACGAAGGATTTGGAGCAGAACGATCGCTGGGCCAGAAGCCGAATTGGACCTCGGCTTCTCCGCAACCGCCTCTCCGCATTGAAACTTACGACTCGCTTGCTTTTAATCGCTGCTTTCTCTCTTCTCTCACTCTTCTTCTTCGATAATACTACCTCACATCCTTTCTTTTTATCCTCATCTCCACCCCTTACATCATGTCTGCCTCTTCCAAAATCCCCGTCATCGCTCAGCCCTTCGTGAGCGAACGGGCCAAGAAGACCCTCGACCTTGTAAGCTACCTAGATTACCCCCACAGCCATGCCAGCATGGTGAATACGATTTTAATAGAATCACGAATAGGTCGAGGAATTCGTCGAAAAAGAATGTATTCCCGCCGAAGCGCTCTTCTCCGCCCAACTCGGCCAGGGTGCTCAGCGATGGACCACCAACCCCGCCGTCCTCGAAGAGCTCAAGGCAAAGGCCCGTAAGCTCGGCCTGTGGAACATGTTCCTGCCCAAGAACCACTTCACCCAGGGCGCTGGCTTCAGCAACCTCGAGTACGGTCTGATGGCGGAATACCTGGGAAAGAGCAAGCTGGGTCCTGAGGTGCGACTCCTTTCCTCTATCCCCACCCCCACCTTTATGGTGGTGATTCAGTCTATATCATCATGAAGAAGGGGGGGGGGGGGGAGAGCAAAACGACGGCTAATCGATGACTGGGCGACAGGCTACAAACAACGCTGCTCCCGATACCGGTAACATGGAGGTCTTCGCCAAGTATGGCAACGACGCCCAGAAGGCACAGTGGCTGGCTCCTCTGCTGGATGGCAAGATCCGATCGGCCTTCCTCATGACGGAGCCCGAGATTGCTTCATCCGATGCTACCAACATCCAGCTTGATATTCGCCGAGAGGGTAACGAATACGTGCTGAACGGACAGGTAACTCTTTCCCTCGCGCTCTCTAACCACACCATACAAAAGAAAAAAAAGAATAGAAAAGAAAGACAATGAGCGACTAAAATTGAATAGAAATGGTGGTCCTCCGGAGCCGGTGACCCCCGCTGCGAAGTCTACCTGGTAATGGGCAAGACTGACGCCAAAAACCCCGATCCCTACAAGCAACAATCCGTCGTGCTGGTCCCCGCCAACGCCCCCGGCCTGACCACCCATCGCATGCTCCACGTCTATGGCTACGACGACGCCCCCCACGGCCACGGCCACATCAGCTTCAACAACGTGCGCGTCCCCGTCTCCAACATGGTCCTCGGCGAGGGCCGTGGCTTCGAGATCATCCAGGGCCGCCTGGGCCCCGGCCGCATCCACCACGCCATGCGAGCCATCGGCGCCGCCGAGCGCGCCATCGAATGGATGATCCTCCGCATCAACGACGAGCGCAAGAAGCCCTTCGGCCAGCCGCTGGCCGCCCACGGCGTCATCCTCGAGTGGCTGGCCAAGTCGCGCATCGAGATCGACGCGGCCCGCCTCATCGTCCTCAACGCCGCCATCAAGATCGACCAGGGCGACGCCAAGGCCGCTCTGAAGGAAATCGGCCAGGCGAAGGTGCTGGTGCCCCAGACCGCGCTGGCCGTCATCGACCGCGCCGTTCAGACTTGGGGTGCTGCCGGTGTCTCCCAGGATACGCCCCTGGCGAATCTCTGGGCTGGGATCCGTACCCTGCGACTTGCGGATGGTCCTGATGAGGTCCATCTCCAGCAGATCGCCAAGAGGGAGAACAAGACCCGCAAGGATGCGGTTGCCCAGAAGCTCAACTGGCAGAGGGAGGAGAGTGACCGGTTGTTGACTGCTCATGGCTTTCCCAAGGTGAAGAGCCATCTGTAAATATTATACCTATCTAGTTTCTTTTTTCCATTTTTGTCATGAGGATAATAAATAAATCAAGCATATTTTTTTTGGATGATTTTATGAAAATGATATTCTTTTAGATTTCATCTGGTATGTGATATATTGCATGCACCCTGAACTGATTCGTTAAAAAACGCCCTTTTTTAATACCCACGAGAATCATACCCAAGCAGAAAAACCAAATATCTAGTTAAGCTCCCCTCCGTGGTCATCATCATCCCAAACAAAGGAAAAAAATAAAATAAAATATAGACAAGACATAAGGAGCGTCGTATACCTCATCTACCGTTTCTAAACGTTGATTTTTTTGGGGGGGGTTTGTTCGTATTACTCGCCCGCGAGTTGCAGCTCAGTAATCATCATCATCTGTCGCCCCCTTCCTCGCTTTCTTCGCGTTCTTGTGCTTCATCTTGAAATGTTTCTTGGTGCTCCCTCGTACCTCGGAAACGTCTACCCCGCGTTCCAACGCCACCATTATCCGCTCCTTACGTCCACTTAACGGCTTGCGTATCTGCTGGCCCTGTTCCGTGTACTTGGCGTTAAAGGGCATAGAGAGTTTGCCCGTTGAGCCCTGCGCCCCGGGTCCGAAGAAACCCTTGTCAACGGTTTGGGACTTCGTCCCTGTTGCGGTGCGCGTCTTGGATTGATCTTGCAGCGCGGCCGCAGCGAGCATCTGCTGGCGTCGGGCGGGGAGATGCGCCCAGTCGTAGAGATCCTGGTTGAATTCGTCTACGTCGATAGGCTCCTCGCCCTCAGCTGGGGGTGGGGGGTGACAGAAGAGTAGTTTTCCGTTGACGTAGTCCTTGAGGACATAGCGGGCGGCTCGGGACTCGTCGGGGTTACCCTGACCGGTTGTTGCGAAACCACGGGCACGGGCGTAGGCGCGGAGGAGGTCGTGGGCGCTTGGGATGCCGGTGCCACCTTCTTCGATAGGCCGGGTTTTGATCTGCACACCGTAGACATCTTCGAGGAAGTGCTTGGGGACGCGCTGGGCGACAAGGCCGGCTGGGCCTGTGAATTCGCGTTGTTGGTCGATGGGGAGAACGCCGCTCACGACGAGTTCGGCTTTGGTGGTGGCGAAGTTGGGGAAGACGAGACCGGGGCAGTCGCAGAGCATGATCTCGGGAGAGAGGTAGAGGGTTTGGAAATGCTTGGTCTTGCCGGGAGTGGAAGAGACGGAGACCTTCTTGGCTCCGAGCAGGGCGTTGATGGTGCTAGATTTTCCGACGTTGGGGTATCCGACGAGACCGATGACGGTCTTCCTTGGCCTGGGTGCTGAGCTTTCGCCTTCTTCGTTCTCGGACTCTCCGTCGTCTTCGGGGCTGTCTGGGGCGTTTGAGAGGAAAAGCTCTTCGAGTTCGTCGATGTCTAGAATCTCCGTTCGTTTGGAGGTGGAGGAAGAGGAGGGCTCGTCGGAGAGCTGAACCCCGCCATCAGCTTCTTCCTCACCTTGATCCGCCAGTTTCATCGATTCTGTCGTCTTCGCCAATGTTTCAGAGACCTCAGAAGAGGTTTCGTCGTCGTCGTCGTCGCCCTCCTCCGCGAGACGCGCCTCGTTTTGTTCCTTGGCCAGGTGGGCGGAGAAGAAACGGAAGCTGATCCCTTGTCGGTCGAAGTAGTCGGCCCATATCTGTCGTTGCTTCTCCGTCAACATATCCGCTTTATTTACCAGTAGAAGGTTCCGCTTCCTGGGGTCGATTTCCTTCACGTATGCTTCGAGATCTTCCGACCGGAAGAGAAGAGGGTTTCGGGCATCCACGATCTGTACCACGATATCGGAACGCTCGATCACTCGCCACAATTGACGCCAAACTTCAAGATTCCTCTCGAACGGCGTCATCAGCAAGTCATGATTCTCCTGGAGCTCAGCAAGCCCACGGCGCCAATCCATGAAGCCCTCACGCTCGAGAGAATCAAGCTCGTTGCGGGTGGTGTTCTTATCCCAGTTGGGGCGACGGGGGACAGTTAAGCGGCCCTTATTCTGCTTGTGCTTCCGAACGGCTGACTGCTCCTCCGCGGCAGAGAGCAGGTAAGGGTTCTTCTGGTCGCCGTGGATGATCTGAACGTTGTTCATCTTCTCGGCAGTGAAGTCGGTCCCTGCAAGCTCAGCGGTCGTCAGGAACTCGTCTAGAGCCGCTTGCTCGGTGATACTGCGCATCTTAACCCATGATGCCTCCTTGGCCGAGTTGGTGATGTAGGTTTCTCCGTTCATATCCTTGCGGGTGATGGCATTGTTGTGGGAGGCTTTCTTCAAGTTCGACGCTTTCCCCTTCCCAAAGCGATCGTTCATCAGGCTGTTACCGAGCCCGACGGCATTTTTAGACTTGGCCAAGACCATGACTGCGATGGAGATGGTCGTTGACGTGAAAGATGAAGGTGATGGGGAGTGAAGAAGTGGGAGGAAATTCCTCTGCAGCGAAAGATTTCTAATAACTAAAAAAAAAAAACCCCGCGGAAGTGCTGACTCATCAAGTGCAGTTTGTTCCTGCTCGACAGATTCGCCTCAGGGAATGGGATAAATTAGTTAGACCGGTTTCTTCATTTCTCTGCAGCTTATAAATTACGATTCATCACATAGACATTGTTTCTTCCCCTGTTGGTGTTGTTCTGCTTTTATCTGGACTGAGGAGGGGTTGGGCACGTGACCCACCACCGCCCGCAATTTTTTTTGTATAGCTTCAGTTGGATTTTTATTTCCACCACGACTTTCCATCATCTCCCCCTCCATATCCCTCCCACACCACTCACTTACTTTCAAAATGCCGCCCCGAAAGCAGTGGATGTACGTTATATGTTATAGCCGTACTACTGAAACCTGACTCCTGTACTAACATGTCTCTAGCGATAAGAAACATGCCACCACCTATCAGCTCTTCCACCGATCCCAGAACGATCCGTTGATCCATGACCCCAGTGCCGATGACCGTGTGCTCCATCCCGTCTACGGACCACCCCCTACTGCAACTAGCTCTGCTGCCACGGGCCGGTCAAAAAACCTAAGCGATCTCGCCAGCGAATTCGGATCCGCCTCTGTTCGACGAAATGAGGGTGAAGCAGCCAACTATGGCATCTACTACGACGACTCCAAGTATGACTACATGCAGCACTTGCGCGAACTAGGTACTGGTGGTGGAGACTCGTACTTCGTTGAGGCTACAACTAAGGGAAAGGACAAGGGTAGAGGACTGAGACTCGAGGATGCCCTCCGACAGAGCTCGCTGAACGACCACGATGAGGATACGATGAGCAACTGGGCGGGTCGCAGCAATGCAAGCTTCGCATATAGATCCGACATGCGCTCAACGGCCTCTTCGTACGTCCGTAAACCGACCTACCAGGATCAACAGAACATCCCTGATGCGATTGCGGGGTTTCAGCCGGATATGGACCCCCGACTTCGAGAGGTCCTCGAAGCCCTTGAAGATGAGGAATTTGTCGATGGTAAGGATGAAGGAGACCTTTTTAGCCAGTTGACTGCCCAAGCGGAGGAAATGGACCCCGGCGACTGGGAGGATACTTTGTTCGACCACGACGAGGAGGATGATGGATGGGAGTCTGATGCCACGGAAAAGGCACCCGTGCAACCGAGTACAACAAGTGCAAAAGCAGAGAAAAAGATGTCAGGTGAATCAGGCTCCACTGGAGAACTTCCTGAACACGATGCACCTGCCCCCGACATGGCCGCGGACGACCAGGACTGGATGCGCGAGTTCGCCAAGTTCAAGAAGGCCGGCAAGACGGCTGCGGCCCCCGCTGCAGCACCCAGCATAGTTCCCTCCGAGCAGCGAAGTACCTTAGCCTCGACCGTTTTCACCGCAGGCGGCACCCCCATCCGTCGGAAGAAGCGTAAGGGTGCCCTGACCAACCCCTCCGCATACTCCATGACCTCCTCATCGCTAGCTCGGACCGAGGGCCATCGCCTGCTTGACGACCGATTCGAGCGCGTCGACGCCCTCTACTCCCTCGACGAGGAAGGTGAAGAGTACGACGACTCCATGTCCATGGTCAGCGGCATGACTGGCATGACCGGCATGACGGACCTGTCCACCGCCTCCTCACAAGCACCCAGTCTCATTGACGCTAGCGGCCGAGCTGTGCCCCCACGACACGACTTCAACAACATTATGGATGACTTCCTGGCCGGGTGGGACGACAAGACCGGCGCCCAGGCGAAGCGGAAGGGCGCTAAAGCTAGGCGCGGGAAGAACGGGAACGAGGTTATCGGCATTCAGATGCTGGATGAGGTCCGGCAGGGTCTAGGTCCTGCTCGGCTGTCGGGACGAGTCTCCGGTCACGCGTGATGACTTCTTTTTTGCCTTTACCACATTTCTTTCATTTTTTCTGAGATAATGATTGCAACGATACCTCATGCTTTTTCTTTTGAATTTAGATTAGTCGGATAGGCTGGAAATATGGGGTTTCTTAGGCGTCTGGGATGGTAGATAGATTAGCAACATGCATCAAAAGTTTTTTTACCTTTCTTATAATATACATCGAATGACTCGTTTACTGGCTGGTATTTACGAAGACGGAGTGAGAATAATTGATCTATATTATAGAGATCTCTGGTCTCCAGAGAGGGTAGATTACATTATAATACACGTTTCCTTATATATACATTGTCTCCGATACCTAGTATCAAAGCGCGCCTCCCACCTTCTCGACAATCCACATCGCCAACCGAACATTCCACCCAACTCGTCTCTCTGTGCGTCGGAGATCGTCTCTCGAAATCGCCTGTGCATGCGTCTGCAGCCACTCCGTCTCAGCCCCCAGCCTGCGCTTCAAGTCCTCGTCACCCGTGACCACCAAGGCACCGACCTCCAGATCTAGACTGTAACTACGCTTGGTGTAGTTGCTGCTCCCGACAAAGGTTAAACTGGGGTGTTCTTCCTTGGGGAGTGTGATCCAAAGCCCCTTGGCGTGGTACGTCCATCCATCGGGTTCGCCGACGGTCCCGCGACGCCACTCCTTAAGCTCGATGGAGTTCGTCCGCTGCGCGGTCGCAACACGGTCGAGGAAGCGAGCTGAAAGGTGCGTGTAGGCCGCTGGGAGCATGCCGGATATACCTGGGGAGCCGTAGAAGCCGTTGGCCCATGGAGAAGCGGTCAGGACGGTTCCTTGGGTCGTTTCTGCGGAGTGCGAGGTGGAGGTACTGGCGATTAGGAGAGAGGAAAGAACGGGGTGGATATTGAAGTAGCCGGCTGTGAATAGCCAGCGGGCACCAGAGAACGTAACGGAGCTGGAGAGCATTCGGAGGATGGTTGTGACGGCAGGAAATTCGGTGGAAGTGTCGGGTTTTAATAACGGGGTGAACTGGGCTACGGGGTACACGAATGTTTGGCTGGTAGATTTGGGGGTAAGCGCGGACTTGCTGTTGTTTGGGGGTTGGATGAGCGGTCTCATGACAGTCGATGCGTATGCGATGAAGTCCTCCGGATGGTCTAGAGGGGACGGGCCACCATTTGCGGTAGGCCAGTCTAGTAGGTATCCGGCTGCATTGTGAGGGTCTGGGAGGACCTGGAAACTTAGACGGCAGATTGCGTGGTGGATGCTCGCATAGTAATCTGTAAGATCTTTCGACTGGAAGACGTGATATCGATCGAGTCGGTTCGTGAAGTAATCCTCGGAGAGATTTGCCCTGGCACAGTTAGTGAAGAGTTTGCATCTCCGAGGACCGTCTGAACCTACCCAGAAAGAATAATCTCGTCGTCTATGCCATAGAGCTTCATGTGTTGAAGACCCCAGCCCTCATTTATGCGCCGCGGAATCCATTTCTTCCTCTGCCCCGTCAGATTGGGCGTGTGAAACATGCGAATATCAACCCTATCGGGCCCATGTTCTGCCACCAGTGAGGCTAAAAGCGAAGCACATGATGGGTTAGGCGATTCTCGAGTCCCGCGTAAGGCGTCTGTTAAGATCGATACCCGTAGCTCGGGGTTGTCCCGAAGCGCTTGGTTGATCGTTTCGATCAGTTCATATTCCGTCTTTCCGATGTACAAGGTAGAGAGATAGATGCGTTTTCGAGCGTTGCGTATTTTGTTCTACAGTAATATCGGTTTCTCGGTGTTAGCTGCGTGCGCTGGACAAACCCTGAGCAATTCAGTGGCAGGTACCTTGAGAGTATTATAAAAATTCGCGGGTGAATCTAGGATTGAAATCCGGGACGCTGGGACCTCGAAGCAGGGCGCGATCCGATCTAACTCTGTAGTAATGCTCGCTAACGGAGACGCCGTCGAAGGCGTCGTGCTTGAGAGATTTGGGGTATATGAGGAAAAGTTGCGGTGCAAGCACCTCCGCCGTGCGACGGGGTTGCGCCCAATGCAACGAAGAGTATTTCCACCGACACGTCCAAACATGATGGACACGGCCTTGTAAAAGCCACCCACTATACAGGCCGCTGAAAACCGGGGCCAATTGGAAAGGAGTGTTTTCTAAGCTTGCGAGAGACTTTGGTATCCTTTTTTGGGGAGTGGAAGGACATCTCATACAAACAGTGCAAACATTATACTCACCGCGCTAAACTTCATTGGGACGGTGCAACTTCCGGCGGGAAAGAGAGCAGTCAAGTCGACGTCCCTCGCTCCCCCGAATCTCACAATCAAGTCCCCGCGTGGCACTCTCTCCAAGATGTCGACTATCATTCGTACACTGCGGAACCTGGGAAGGATTGGCTTCAAGGTTGGCTCTTCTACGACCCCCGAAACTTCAATATTCCTGCTGCGCAGTCTGCTAACTTCTACCCTTTTGGGCGACAGGAGTATGGCCATCAAATGCAGGTATGCTACCCCGAGGCACTGGGACGGATGGATTGGAATTGGTGGCAGTACGTTATTCGATGCTGATGATGCATGCGAAATTAAATAGTACATGGGTGCGGATTGCCCTTCCTTGTCTTCTTCGATTCATGAACCCACAGATTGTGACTAACGCAATTACGACTTCTAGGTGACACCAAGGCCGGTACCTTGATTGGCGTCGACCGATTCGGAAACAAATACTACGAAAACATGGAGGAGGAGCTTCCTCGTGAGTCATGACAGGACCCGAGTCGAGAATGGGTGACGGAGCAAAAGGCTAACTACGGGAACAATCAGTCCGAACCCGTTGGGTTGATTACAAGAAGCAAGAATTCGATGCTGCGCAGATCGAGCCCGGCTGGTGAGGATCCAATTCAGTTGTCATTTAAACCAAGGAAAATGTGCTAAATGAAAACCCTCGCATCTAGGCACGCCTGGATCTCCTACATGGTGGATGCCCCTCCTACCGTTGATAAGTTCATGCAGAGCGGCATTCGTGCCTGGGAGCTGCCGGAACACAGGGAGAACCAGACTCTCAGCCGTAATGCTTTCAAAACCTACTCGACGTTTGTTTCCCTCCCACCATTTTGTGACTTCTACCCGCGGAAGCCGTAGCTGACCATGGTTTTCATGCAGCGTTCGACCGAAGATTTCTGCTTGGAACCCTGTTGCCGCTCCTCGGTAAATGCATCTAAGGTTATCCCTCACTGGGCTCAATTAGATTGTTGGTAATGGAGTATTCATGGGCAACTTGTAAATAAAGATAAGATGTTCCTCTAGCTAGTCTTAGTTCGTCAGGGTTATTTATAAACAGTTCTGTTATTTTTTTTCACCCACTTGTTATATGTGCTACTATATCTATCAATAAAACGTATTACCAAGGTATCATTTTGGTCGAACAAAAAATGGCAGGGAAATTGACAGTTTGAGAGGAGCTAGAGTACCAAAGCCTCCCCCAAACATAACAGAATGTAGTACCGCAAGCAACCAAGAAAGGGAAATGAAGCATAATTAATAAATTGCAAGAACTCGCTCCATTACAGCACATACACACCAGAACCGATGTTGGACCAGTGTCGAATGGGCCGTCGGTCTTCTAGTTCAATACACCACCTGAGAACCTCTTTCAACTTCTGGGTCTGTCCTACCGCCTCATATGCCCGGGAGAGGACAAACCAAGCTTCAGAGTTGTCCCATGAAGTTCCACGCTTTGTCAAAGCAGAAAGCAGCCCATATGCTCTCTCGCGAGCAGCGAATCGATTGATTAACTTGGGTTCTTCCTCTTTAGGCGTCGGGACCGGCTCTTCTGCCTTTACATGAGCCGGACCTGGCAAACCAGATCGACTAATGCGCTTCGCATTTGCGCTATTTGGGGCCGTCGCTTGCTTCCCTGGGACCAACAAAGCCATCGTTGACAGGCCAGTTTCCACTCCAGGATCTTGCGGTTGCAAAGGCATCTTCTTGTCCCAAATATCAAGAAGCAGGTTAGCTAGGCTGATGGTAGCTTTAGAGTGGTCTGCGTTGTAGAGCAATGCCTCTTCAAAATGCTCCATTGCCTCATGAGGGCGCGACTGGGCGGTTGACAAGAGACCCCGTTCGGCGTAGATATCGGCCCAAAGTTCGTCGGAGCTCTTTGGAGCAGCCCACCCGCGCTCCCTGAAGGATCGGGCAGAGGCATCTTGGGCCGCAGCAAGACCTTCAACACGCTTCACATGTTTGGAAGCTTCCTCACAAGCCTCAGAGGCATCCTCAAAGGTTGAAGCTCTTCGATAGAGTCCTGCGATAAGAAGCCAAATCTTGACTAGGATGCAGAGAGCATGCTTCTGGGCTTGAGTGTGGGGGAATTTGGTCAAAGCCCCCGTTGGAGATTCAAACCCAAATGACGTCGGCAGCCGAACGTCCTGCTCGGGAGGTTGCTTCGAGTGGCCAGCGGGAGGATCCAGATGTGTATGATTCATGTTAAGAATCACTGGGGGTAGGGTTTGTTTTGCGCTTTGAGGTTGCCTGGACGTAGCCGCAACTCCGGCTAAGTCTGGATCCTCCCCATTTTGGGGTGTTCTGATTCCATTGGATTCCAGGTCCGAAGGTGTATGTTTGTCCCTATCACCATTTACCTGGTTCAAATTCTGGTCCCCCTTCACGGTGCTACCGCGCTTACGTAGTTTTCGTGAATCTGATCTCTCCAAAGCAGCGTTGTCGTTCGCATCTGGATTCTCCTCGTCAATAACTTGGATTGCGGGCGCCGGACCTAGGGTGGGCATGGACTTTTTCTGGGATACTGAGGGGTTATTGCCATCAGTTTTGAACTCGCTACTATGGTTCAGCTTGATCTCCGAAGCACGAGATCCTTTATGTCTCCCAAAGATGCTGCCGCGGAAGCTTTTTACGGTACCGGATGAGCTCTTTGGTCGGGATAATTGTTCAACCTTTGCGTTGAGCTTATCATCCTCCAGGTCTAGATTGCGGAAAAGAGTACCGAATAAGCTGAGAAGCTGATCACTATGGTTGAGGGCTGCTTCTGGACCTTCGAGAACCTCCACAAAGGCTAGTTGGGTCATGCGGGTCTCGATAATGCGCTCCTTTTCTCGGTTCCGAAGTCGATCAAGTAGCACATGCTTCACGCTGGAGTACTCCTGTGTATTCTGTTGGTGTTTTGTTGGTCGTCTGTCGCTGTGTGCGAGTGATGTCGCGGCAGCGGGGAACTGTTCAAAAGCAGCCTCACAAGAGCGCTCTGCGATATCAAACTCTTGCTTTGCGCTGAGAAGAAGTGCAAGGAGATGCCATAGTGGTATTAGATCTCTTTCGCGACTAAAACTGGCCCGCTTTGACTCAGGAAGCTTGTTTGAAGCCAATGCAGACTTGACATATTCGATTGCGGTGTCAAGGTCTCGATTCTCCGCGAGAAGAAGAGCCAGTGTATACAGCGATGAGTAGTTAAACTCATCTCCTAGCTCTGGGGCAATGCTTCGCTCCAGGCATTCTATGGCCTCGACCCGTATATCATCTCGGGCTTCGTTTACTGGAGTCCAATTCGCCCAGTTACCGAGGCCAATTCCGATTGCGCGGTAAGTTGCACCAATGTCGCTCGGAGAAACCACATCAGAGCGAATGACCATTTTCTTCTCTTGCCCTTCCTCGTCGTCCTGTACATACTTGTTGATCAGCTTTTTCAAGATCAACGTCAAGTCCCTGGCTTTTTCGGCTTCTTTACTGGAGCCAAAGCAGCACAAGATTGTGACACCCTCGGAAACGGTTTGCATGAATGTCCCATCGTTTTCCAATTCACCATACGGCGCCGCCTTCTCTGCCCTTTCTTTGGCACCAGTAACGATTTCTATATAAGAATCGAGAGCCTTGAAAGCAAGGTCAAACTCCGCCAAAGCAGAATGGACGTGGAAAAGACGCCGGAGAATCAGGTGGGAATGATATGTTTTGGTTGCAGCACGATAGAGAATCTAAAAGGGGTGTGTCAGAACATATGTGCCAGGACTGGCTTAATGTAGAACGTACGTTAAGAACATTTCTTCCCATCGCATTCTGTCCACCCTCTCCGAGTTCCTCGTCGAGCCACTGGGGCCCGCAGAGTTCCTTCCAATTCTGGATAACCTGTTCAACCCAAGCCTCGACCTGCTTGTTATTGGAATTCGCGGTTGGAAACTTCACTTCACATAGTAGATTGGCCTCGCAAATCGACTCGACATGGCGTATTTCGTAGGCAAGCTGAGAGCGTTCAGGACCATGAGCTGGAGCCGTATAGACCAAGCCATGTTGGAGGATGGTAGACAGAAGATCATAATATGATTTCCAAATAGGGGATTTTGAGGCAGTCTCGACGCTACTTTCGAGGGGTAGGCCATGGGAAAATGTCCCTGCTTTGATGTATGGATGTAGAGACCAAGCTCTGAATAGTTCAAGGGCGGTTTTCACGAGTTCACTGCCAACAGCCGGAATATATTTCTGAACTTCTTTGCCTGCGATCAATGCACCTTCTGCGAGAAGTTTTTCAGACCAATGCAAGAACTGCGAGTTGCTCATCGACAATGCCGGGTCATGGCTGCCTAGCCATCGGGTTAACGAACTGAATGTTTGGAGTGCATCTTGCGACCCGGATACCGCATGCTGGGTGGACCCCTTAATATAGCAGCCCTTGACAAGACAGACTTTGGTCCATGGAGAAATATCGTCGCCTGTAGCCGTGAGGCTGTCCAATGCGTCCCCGAAGTCCTTTGGCAGGCGAGCTGCGGCCAACCCGGGCTCATTAAGCATGTAGTGGACCCATCCTAGACAGACTTGCGCCTGGAACACTTCTTGGCCTGACCCGTCCGCCTTGTCAATTGTGGATAGAAGCGAGGGAATTAGCTCTGGTAAGCTGGACGACGACGAGGAGGACGGCCGGGCGGTCGTAGAGTTTCGGTGGACTTGCGTAGTAATCTGATACTCGGCACTAGCTACATCCAAAAGACCTGCAACCCGCAGTGTTAGTATAGCTTTCCACCATCCGTGCTGTAAAAATTGAGGGGTTGGGGAGGTTACAAGTCTTTTGCGGTGCATGCTTGGTCACCTTGCGAATCAGCTCAGGAACTTCATCCCACTTATTCTGGCAGCGGGCATTATCCAGTGCTACAATGTAGCGATTCCCTTTTTCAGACTCTCGTCCCTGAAACGTCGGGTTAGCGAGTTCAGCGGTCGAGTCAGCGTCGCTGTGGGGTTAGGGGGCACCGCACAGCGGTGGTGTTGACCACATACCGTCATTGTGAAAGCTGGCCCGAGATAGAGAGAGACAACGAAGACAAAATCTGGGGGAGGGCGGTTGAGAAACAATCCATCACTAGTGCCCACCCCGAGGCCCCGATCTGATCTCGTGAATAAGAATAAATACCCGCCGTAGGTACGTAAGTAACTAGTAATCCTGGAGGAGTTGTAACTTGTCGCATGGCCCTCCTCCAGGAACCAACCGGTGGACGGCGGTGATCATCACCGGCCAGGGGAGAAAACCAAGAAATGAAAAGACCCGCTCAGGCGTAATTTATTTGGCGTACCGTACTGTACCGTACCGAGGCTTCATGTGGTGCCCAAGCTTACCTTATCGATCAGTTTTTCTGCCGCCAAAAAAATTATAGGACAAAAAAAAAAAAAGGCAGTCTCGAGATCGGAGAGAGTGCCATCGCAACCCCCCCCGTCCTTCCCTATATAACGGCGATCGGCAGGCCAATTCTATCATGGCGTATATGTCCATGTCACTACGCGCTGTCAATCATCGATTGGCCAATGTGCCTGTCAAACAGCTGCCTCATATCGCTTCTTCTCTCGCCGCCTCGTTGACAGAATGCGGAGAGCTTCTCTCTGCGCCCCAGTCGCAGAAGACCAACAAGGCGGGGGATTCGGAAAATGCCGTTCAGGTTCATAAGCTTATGGTTCGGCTCGGGAGCTTGTTGCAAGATCGGACGTGCGAAGGTCGCTGGACTGCAGCGGTGCTTGTGAAGGCTTTGCTGGAAGCTGGTCAATGGGAGGTTCTTCGCGGGAGTGAACCACTCGTTCGCGGTCTGCTTAGCATTTTGGCTGTAAGGATCCCAATTGAAGAATCTGTGATGTTAGGTTCAGCTACTGATCGATTTTTCAAATAGAAATCCGACCCAGACTCCACGAAGATCATGTCCGTGATCACTTTGACGCGCATTTTCCACCTTACCTACCAGTACCCGACCCTCGTCCGCGAGATCACAACACCATCTCTGCCCGGATTTATTACCTCTACTTTGAATCTCATCTCTGTCAAGCCATCATCTGAACCTGTCCGGAGGCTGAAACCAAATACACCATTTTTGGAAGTCGTCCTCAATGCCTATTCCGAGCTTATTGCGCGGCACCCTACTATCTTCCGCCCGTTCACAGCCCAGATTTACAGTATTCTTCAAGCAATTATCAGTTCAAGTCCCTCGTCATTCACTCAGCCTGTGGTAGATCTCAGCGAGCAGCTCTATATCGCACTTCATCACTGCGCCCCGAAGAACTCCTGTAGTGACGAATGGAAGAACGCCTGTCGCATGACCATTACCTCAATTCATAGCACCACCCATTATGTCTTCCGAGCTATATTGGAGCAGTGGGAATCAGCTGATCCAGCCATACGACAAATGTCGTACCCCCATGACTTTGGTCAGGAGGTTCGTAGCCTCGGAACGGACTCCTTGGGGCTTGCGGGTTGGCAGGGATTACATTCAGGTGTTGGCAGAACGGTTGTTCTCTTACGAATGCTTTCTGCGTTCTTGTCGACTGCAACAGCGTCTGCAATCGCTCTCCCGGTGGGATCTATACTGGATTTGACTGCACGGTTAAACTCTGTGACGGTCCCGTCCGACGGAAGTGACGTCCAAGCCAATTCACAAATTAGTCGGACAGAACGAGAGCAGCTTCTGACAGAGCTACCGCGTATTCACGTTGGTTGCCTGAAACTTCTTCTTAGCCTTGTCAATACCCTTGAGACGAGCATTGTCTCAGTCGCTCAAACCATCCTGGAACAGACCCTGTGGGTTTTCCGCGCTGAAAAGTTCAGCAGCGAAGTGCGGCGCTCCGTTTATGATTTGATTAACGCATTGCTCTCGCATATGGGCCCTTCCATGACTAAGAAGAATGTGGCTACGTTGATAGATGTTTTCCGTTCCTGTTGCTCCGATCTCTTGCCGCCCCAGCTCGATAGTGCCGAATCTTCATCGGACGCAAAGGGGAAATCTAAATCGAACCAAGCAGCCGTCAACGCTGACTCCTTTTTAAACACTGGCCTCAAGCAGAGCCGCAAAATAAACACCTCTTCGAGATTTCCCGGCCTCATAAAGTCCGCTTCTAAACTCCTTCCGACCGTACTCACTCACATACCCGTCGAGTTCCTGTCTCCTCCTCTGCGTGCCGAAATTGATCGCACAGTCATCATGACTTCAGATAAGAATGCAATGTTTGCCAGTGTCCTCAACCCATTCCCTGCAGTACATGGGCGTGGCGCTGGTGTCAGCATCATGCCATTCCTCGCCCGAAGTTATCTGGCCGAAATGGAAGTAGAGGGCCTCATCCGGCCCCGGATGCCTGTATTGTCGACCACAAACGCTATCGGTCAATACAGGAGTGTGGAGGAAGATGATGAGGAAGAAGATGAGCCGGCGGCTACATCTTACTCTGCCCCAACGAACACTGGGTTCCTCAAGCCATCTTCTACCCCGAACCTTCAGGACCTCATGGACGTCGACGTTTTTCAGCAGCCTGTATCATCCTCGAATAAGCGTATTTATACCGAGGAGCAGGTAACGGAGACCGTTGAATCCTCCGGCCCTGTTCCCGGAGCACAGGATGGCGTACAAAGCAAAAAGGTTCGGTTCGAAAGTAGCGTGTCGACGGCGCCAACTCCGCCCTCCCCAACCCAAACCTCACCGGCTTCCGCCACCTTCACGGGGACAGGGACCTCGGTTAGTTCTGCTCCACCACTCCTGGCCCAAGAGCCCCCAATTTCGCCCTTAGCACCCATTTCAACCAAAACCGACCAATTAGTGGCGAACACTAGCACCTCAGAAATCATCTCCGCTGTAGAAGACGGCAGTGATGATGAGATGCCAACCTTAAACATGGAGCCGGATACGGATGATGAAGAAGACGATGAATAGTTGTATGAATAAAGAATTGAGACGATTGGGTGAATGATATCTCCGAAACTTTCGCAGTGCCATATACAGTCAAATCTTTGGATGTAAATCGGTGTTCGGAATTTTTGTTGCGCATTTACTTCGACATAGACTCAAATACTACCACCACCCAACGATGTGTATACAGGAGTAATGCATATTCAAAATCTGCTTAATATATTCTTATCGACGTCTATATGTCTATATACCCTCTATTTCCGGTAGATTAAAGATAATACCCTACTCACGAATCTCAACAAATCAATACAACGGAATATCTACAACACCCTTATCCCTCTACTCCAAAACGTTCCACCATCATAATACTCGAACCAGGGAGTCTGCCAACAACTCCACCCCTGCCCGCTCAACCCCCTCAGAAGACTAAACGGTAACGGCTCTGTAAGCCACGCCCTGCCTCTCGCAAAATCATCCGCCATGAACCCGCCAGAGAGCAACAGCCAACTAAGCACAAACACCCCATTCGCGGTACGACGCAGCCAACACGGAACCGAACCAGGACGGTGCCTCTGGTGGGCGAAGCGGAGCCGCGGCACCACGTTACGGCACCAAACATCCTGGGCAATAACGCCCACACCCTGCAGGATGAAAAACAAGAATGTGCCCGAGAAGGACCGAGTCTCGGGGAGCTGTGTGAAGCTCCCGCAGGCGTGAACGAGGCCGCTAACGGTGAAACCAACCAGGGTATGCACGGCCCGTCGTAAATTGCGACGGGCCGAAACGCGGACCGGGAGCAGGGATATGATCCACTTGGCCGTAGAGGAGAAACCGAACCGGAAGAGTTGGTGCCACCAGTGGCCCCAGGCGCCGGCAAGGCCGTTGTCGAGGATCGGGATGGTAAAGGGGCCGAATGTGTCGGAGTACAGCCAAGGTGCGGTGAGCGGCACGGATGTGAGTATTCTGGAGGCTTGGGGAAATGCCAGGGATAGGCCGAGGAAGAAGATTGGATTGAGGGCGGTTACGAATTGGAGGGCGAGGTATATGGCGAAGCCGGAGACAAAGAGGCGATAGAATCGGACCAGGCCCGGGATGGCTGCGAGATGGTTGAATGGGAAGGGTGCTGGGGGGTACCCCGCGTTCACGAAGTAGGGATCGCGAATTATGAGGAATTTGAGCAAATCTATCAGAAGGTAGGAGGCGATAAACCGTAAAAAGGTATTTCGTACACGGGTTTTCGCACTGGGGTATAAAGTTGTCTTGGTGGAGTGCTTGTGTTTGGGGTCGAGCTGGGGGGGCAATGGGTCTGAGGAGGGAATCCTCCAGTTCCATTCTGGCCCCCGTAGACAGAGAACCAAACCGAGAACCCAGTCCAGACGGTGTCCGAGAGACTGAGGATAGGGCTGCCACACCAATTTGTTTGCGCTTTCGGCCGTCGAGTTTTGGTTGTGTTTACCGCTTTGCTTTTCACCACCCCATGAACGCGCCCGCTCAATGCGTCGAAAATTTCGGTCCACGTCGTTGAAGAACAGCAGCGTGGCGCTCCATACAAGCCACCATGTGCCCACCACTCCTATCATATATCCATTGGCTCCGAGGAGCATGCGCCGTGAGCGAAAAAGGTCGACCTCTATGCTGAGAATACCAACGAACAGGGCTGGTCGCACGTATCGGCCGCCGCTTCGATGGGGAACGAGAAGCGCTAGGATCAGAAGCCCGATGGGAAGGAGCAGATACCATAGGAAAACAGGTTTTGACGTTCCATTCCGGATTTGAGACTCGGACTGGGCGTGGTTCTCGAGAACCGCGTGGGAGTAAGGGAGGAAGACGGCCTCTGCCATGGTCAACGAAAACAATTAAGGAGAACCGGACTCAAACGCTCCCAGTCAGGGCTGAGGAAAACCAACAAAGCGGGAGGCAGATCCTATTCCCATCAAAAATCATTCATGAGCAAGATGACGAATGATCCAACCACAGCCTGAGGTTAGCATAAGGTGGTGATGCAAGGAAAAGTGGCGGGTCGCTCATTCTGGTAGAGTAATCCCAGTAAAATCTCCGAACCCCACCGTCTCTTTTTTCTTTCTTCATGATAGGAGACCTCTTTTCTTTTCTTTTTTTTTTCCCACCACCGATCCATTTTTGTGAGGCTAAATTGGCCTGGATTGAATATAAACCTTCGTGGTTCTTCCCCTTGGCCCCTTCCTCAACACGCACGTTGAGCTGGGTTGGGAGGACAGAAGTACAAGTTGTGCTTCCATGGTTCAACGTCAAGTTAACCCTCGGGATGCCGTGTAATGAGTACGGAACCAAATGGTGTTTAGATAATTCCGGAGATGACTCTTTTCCCCCCTGTCTTAGTCAGTGTCCAAATAACGAATAGCCTCGGGATCCCCACATTAGGGAATTTGGGGTGGAAATGATTCAACGACGGAACCCCAACCTCCACAGGGTCCCTTCTCTATATCCGTCAGCCTCGACCTCGCTTCAAGTCTCCAGCGGAACAAGAATGAGCATCGTTTCATAATGCAAAGGCTATGATAGAAAAGGGGAGAAATGGAGATATTAATAATATCGGTTTCAATTTCTGCTCTTTGGTGATTCTTCTGGGCTAACTTAAATTTTATCCAACTCCAACTCCTGTCTAGTATCTTTTACGGCCGCATTTTTAAGCACCTGCGAAGAATGAATCGAATCCGTTTTGCCTTTTCATGGAAAGTAAAAAAAAAAATGCTATGAATGCTTGTCAGGAGCTTTGTTGCATAACTTTGATGGTTGTCCGGATCGTTTGAGCAGCTTGAGGAAATAAGACTCAGGAAATCTCCCAAGACCGCTCAGGTGCCGGTTTGCCGTCCATGTCCAACCACAGTACCTCTCTAAAGCTGTCCCCACTGCTTGCTTTCTAGCTCGCTTTGATTCTGTTAATTCCGCCTGACTTTTTTCCCTTCTTCCCCTCCCCGTCCCTCGCCTTCCCATCTTCGCGATGTGTCCTCGATGTAAAAGACATGTCCAGGCAAATCTCCTTTCTTGGGGTCCTTGATAGGTAGTACATTTTGAGCTACCGGATACTCTAATTCCACGGCACACCTCATGCGGCTCGCTATATAAGAAGACCCATCGTTCATGTAATCCCTCAACCGGGGGCCTGAAGCAATACATCTTGGGAGAAAGTCCTTGTCTTGTCGAATCTGGATTAAATCTCACACTAACTCGCCTCCTTACTGTCAAAGTCACCATGGAGCTGTACGAACCGGTCAAACCGACTCGAATCCCACACTGGCGTCTCCTGGTCGATCAAGGAATTGTGACACCAGATATTATTAACCATCGCTTTGCCGGATCGGGTACCGAGGATGATCCCTATCTTGTCACTTGGATCCCAAATGACCCACGAAACCCCATGGGTTTTCGGATGACCGCGAAATGGATCTATACCATGGGGTTGGCTTTCTCGACATTAGCGGTGTCATTGGTCTCTTCCGCTTACAGTGGAGGCATGCCACAAATTATGAACGACTTTGGTGTGAGCTCAGATATTGCTATTCTGGGAGTGTCTATGTTTGTGATGGGGTTTGCTGTGGGTAAGTGGTTCTTGACGGGGCAGCCCACTGTATTCCAGGTACACAATACCTTTGGCTAAGAATCTTACAGGGCCATTGTTCTGGGCGCCAATGAGTGAGCTTTGGGGACGACAACGTTTGTTCATTATCAGCTACCTTGCATTAACGATTTTCAATGCGGCCGCTGTAGGCTCTAAGAACATAGAATCCTTGATTATCTTTCGCTTCTTGGCGGGTGCCTTTGGGTCATCCCCTCTGACAAATGCAGGAGGGGTTATCGCAGATATGTTCCATCCAAGTCACCGTGGCGTAGCCATGAGTATCTTTTCTTCGGCCCCTTTCCTTGGACCCGCCCTAGGGCCCATCACTGGTGGATTTATTACCATGGGTGAGGGATGGAGATGGGTGATGGGGTTCCTGGCGATCCTTTCGGGATCTTTTTGGATCCTCGGCTCCCTGGCAGTTCCGGAAACATACGCTCCTGTTCTGCTCCGGCAGCGGGCCAAAAGGCTGTCCCAAATCACTGGGAAGGTATACCGAAGCAAACTTGACATTGATGAGGGTGAAAGGACTGTATCTGGGGCGTTCAAATCTGCACTCTCCCGTCCCTGGATTCTCCTGTTCCGGGAGCCCATCGTCCTCTTGCTGTCAATTTACATGGCGATCGTTTATGGAACACTCTACATGATGTTTGCCGCTTTCCCGATTGTCTATCAGCAAAACCGGCACTGGAACCAAGGTATCGCGGGATTAGCATTTCTCGGCATCATGGTGGGCATGATAATAGCTGTGATCTACACCCTTTTCGACAATAAACGGTATATCAAGACACAGGAAGCCTATGATGGGTTCGCACCTCCCGAAGCTCGTTTGGTTCCTTGTATGCTTGCATCAATATTTATTCCAATTGGCCTCTTTTGGTTTGCCTGGACTAACGCTCCCTCTGTACATTGGGCGGCCAGTATTGCCGCCGGTGTACCGTTTGGGTTTGGCATGGTCTTAGTTTTCCTCAGCTTGAACAATTATCTCATTGACGCCTACGCTATCTTCTCCGCGTCCGTGTTAGCAGCGAGTTCTGTGTTGCGCTCTCTCTTCGGTGCAGTGTTTCCGCTCTTCGCGAAGTACATGTATCAGGGCCTGGGAATCCACTGGGCGTCGAGTATCCCTGCCTTTTTGGCTCTTGCGTGCGTGCCATTCCCATTCCTATTTTATAAGTATGGACCGGCGATTCGAACTCGATGCAAATATTCTGCCCAATGTCACGCCTTCATGATGGAATTGGTGGAGCAGGCACAGGTATCCGAGCCGGATGAAGATCCCCAGGCGCCAAGTGGCAACGTAGTGGATAAAGAGCTTAAAGGCCCATATCCAACAAGCACCTTGCAAGACGATTCCGATAGTGCCAGTCTCTCTTCCAACCGAGATAAGATCAATCGTACACGATCTCGTGCGTCGCAGAAATCACGTCCGGAGGGCGTGATCCTTCAGACGGTTTATGATGCGAATCCGTTTGATATTGACCGAGTAAACACGCGCGAGTCCTTCAAACACTGAGAAAATTTCTTCTACTTTGCATAGCCATTGCTTGTGTTTTATATTATACCCTCAGCGAAATCCTCTTTGCTCTGCTTGTGCAGTATAAAGCAAGGGAGAAATGATATTGACAGTGGCCACTATTCCTGTTTTAGGAAGGCGCGGTGGAGGATCACGTGGAGACGCGTTTTGGGCGTGTAGCAGACTAGTCCCGATACGGCATTAATCTATTCTATCCAAGATCCGGGCATTCTCCATCATTTCTCCTTCCAATCAACTGGTCTAGATTCCGAGTCAATGCACATCTTCAAGCTAGAGGGGATTTAAATCCGACTAGAAGAAAAGACCATGGGCTTAACTCCAGGCAAGAGAACCATACACCATGTAGACCTCACTGGTGATGGCGAAGGCGATCCTGCGCAAACCACACCGAAAGTGCCGCGTATCGCCGGACAACGATTCGGTCAGGACACAACCTACGTCCCTCTCAGCCAGTCCTCCCAGGTTCCCCTCGGTGGAGATGAAGAGGATGATGACCAAGCCGCAAACTTAATCCAGGGGGCACAGGAGGGTGGCGATTCTACAACGGACACTATCACTTATGTGCCGTATGGGGATCTGCACACGAAGATTGTGGGCGTGCGCTATTATAGAGGGCATGCAACTATTGGGGAGCATGTGCTTTTGAAGAGAGAGCCAAGAAACCAATACGATTCGAATGCCATTCGTGTTGACAATGTCATGGGGATGCAGATTGGTCATATTCCGAGGAACATGGCTGCCAAGTTGGCAAATTACATGGTAGGCTATGTTCCTGGAAAATGGTGATGGTTTCGACCTTTTACTTACTGAGAATGTAGGATTCAAGATCGTTGTATGTCGAGGGTATTCTTACCGGGGTCATCGGCGCCTACGACTGTCCTATTGTCTTGAAATTGCTAGGCCCTAGTGATCCTGAGAAGAGAGAGGGTTTGAAACGCAGAATGCAGCAGGACAAGCTGCCGTTGGGTGATATAAAGCAGGAAGAGCGTGAAGAACGCAGGAGACAGAAGGAGCGCGAGAAGGCAGCGAAGGAAGCCGCAAAAAAGGCCCGTGCGATGGCTAAAGGTCTAGGACAACAGGCGGATGCCGAAAACAAATTTGGCTATTCTAACCTTTTTACCGGAGACGGCCTTGGAGAGCGAGATAGCCTGGAAGAGCTCATTGGGCAGAGCAGCACCTTTAACCCACGCGAGATCGGTCAGGTGGCGGAGAGCTTTGGGTTGAAAGAGTCGGATCTAGAGAATATGCCCATGGCCGATAATCCGGCTGTGCTTGCTACGACACTCTTACCGTATCAGCGCCAAGGGCTGGCGTGGATGATCAGTAAAGAGAGCCCTAAGCTGCCTGACCCCGGATCCGATGACGTGGTCCAGCTGTGGAAGAGAAAGGCAAACCGATTCACCAACATCGCTACCAACTTCTCCACCGATTCTCAGCCGCCTCTTGCGAGCGGTGGTATCTTAGCGGATGATATGGGTCTAGGCAAGACGATCCAAATCATCTCTCTGATTTTGGCCAACCCACAGCCGAGGACAAAGGATTCAGCCAAGACAACCTTGATTGTGTCTCCGGTTGGCGTGATGAGTAACTGGAAGAATCAAATTCAGGACCACACAAATCCCGATCAGGCTCCGCGTGTGCTCATTTATCATGGCACCGGAAAGAAGGAAGCTGGGAAACTAGACCAGTACGATGTTGTCATCACAAGCTATGGTGCCCTGGCAATGGAGTACAAGCCGAATAATAATACCATCCCCTTAAAAGGACTCTTTTCAATCCACTGGCGGCGCGTTGTTCTTGATGAGGGACATACCATCCGCAACCCTCGATCCAAGGGCTCCCTGTCAGCTTGCAACCTGCGAGCCGACTCACGGTGGACGTTGACTGGAACACCTATCATCAATACTCTCAAGGATCTTTACTCGCAGGTTCGCTTCCTACGGCTTCGCGGTGGGCTAGAGGACCTGGCTGTCTTTAACAGTGTTCTGATCCGTCCTCTCATGTGCGAAGACCCAAATGCCCGGCTGCTGCTCCAGGCCTTGATGAGTACGATTTGCCTGCGTCGCAGAAAAGACATGAAGTTTGTCAACCTGCGTCTTCCACCCCTTACGTCCCGTGTCCTGCGTATCAAGTTCCACGATCACGAACAAGAAAAATATGAGATGTTCCAGTACGTTCCCACTAAATGACCTTCAATGATACAAGGCGCTAAACTAACAATGTGACAGGGCTGAGGCCAAAGGCATGCTGCTGGACTTCAAGAGCAAGGATAAATCCGGTACTACTTACTCTCATCTTTTGGAGGTCATCCTGCGCATGCGACAAGTCTGCAACCACTGGGCACTCTGTAAAAACCGTCTCGATAACCTCGCGGACCTCCTAGAGCAGAACAAGGTCGTCCCACTGACCCCAGAGAACGTCAAATCTCTCCAAGAGCTCCTCCAAATTCGCATCGAGAGTCAAGAAATCTGCCCCATTTGTCTCGACACGCTAGAGCAACCAGTGATCACGGCCTGCGCCCACGCCTTCGACCGCGGTTGCATTGAAGAAGTGATCGAACGGCAACATAAATGCCCTATGTGCCGCGCCGAAATCGAGAACCCGACCTACCTTGTCGCACCGGCCGTGGAAATGGGCGAAAGCACCGACAACGTCGTAGCGGACCCTGACAACCCCAGCAGCAAAATCGAAGCTCTTGTTAAGATTGTAACCGCACAAGGACAAGCCGAAGGAACTAAGACCGTCGTTTTCAGCCAATGGACCTCATTCCTCAACCTAGTTGAACCGCACCTCCAGCGACACGGCGTCGGATTCGCACGCATCGACGGCAAAATGAACTCTACTGCCCGCGACGGCTCGACTCAGCGCTTCTCCACCGATCCCAACTGTAGAGTCCTTCTCGCTAGTCTGAGCGTGTGCAGCGTAGGCCTGAACCTCGTAGCTGCGAACCAGGCTATTCTCGCCGATAGCTGGTGGGCCCCTGCTATCGAGGACCAGGCAGTGGATCGTGTGTATCGACTAGGCCAGAAACGAGAAACAACAGTCTGGCGACTTGTTATGGAAGATAGTATCGAGGATCGTGTTCTCGCTGTCCAGGAACAGAAGCGGAAGCTGATGTTGGCTGCTTTCCGTGAGAAGGATAAGAAAAAGGCCGATGATCGGGCGACTCGCGTGGCCGATCTTGAAAAACTTTTGACTTGATCTTTCCATATCGTTTTTCCTCATTCGTTTTATTTGTTATTTCCTTGCGATGTTCGACCATCTGACTGGTTCTTGGCGTGCTTCGAAGGGCTGGGCGTCCTGGAAGATTCCTGAAAGATTCCGTACTAAATTCTTTTGTTTTTCTTTGTATTAATATTTTATCTTCATATTTCGGCCTTTAATTTGTGTGTCGCCCATATGATTTCTCGGTACTCACTCTTGCCTGGGTTGTTAAGAGGATGTTAATCTTCGGATAAAATTGAATTATTAATATTTACTCTAGACATTAGGATGCCTTGATGTGCTATTGGGTCATGATAGACTATTTACTGGCCAACAGGCAATGTGATAGATGCTCCGAATCGAAGTATGTAACAGTAATCCATCTCCCGCTGAAAAAGAAAATACAAGTAGAACGAGGATGAATGATAGGGGGAAGAGGGAAAAATGTCGACGCTAGAAGAACAGGGATGGTGGCCCAGCACCAGTATGATCATATCCACATGAATAATTAAAATTTGGAGGGAAATGGAAAGAAGCGAAACCGGGAAGTGTAAAATCAGTAGAGGGTGCCGGTCATTGTCGGCTTTACTCTGACCTGCAATCACCAGACCTTTAGGGCCCTGGTTGAAGAGGTCCCGATTGTCCCCTAGCCGGGCCTGGATGCTGTTGTTCAAGGCCACCAGTTGTCACGGTCGTCTCCGGATATATCGCGGGATCAGTCGAAGGAAGAGATGGCGACATGCTTGCACGCATAGGTGGCTCGCCTTGGGAAAAAGACGAGCCGAGCAAAGGAGGTGCGGAACTTGCGACTGCAAAAGCACTAGGAGTGGGTCGTTGCATTATGCTGGTATCAGGAGCTAAAGCGGGTGGACGGTCATTGCGAGCAGATAGGGGAATCGACGGCTGGTAAGCTGCTGGGAGAGAATACGGACGCGGGAAATAAGAGAAAGAAGACGAGGACCGCAAAGGCTGTTCTGGCATATGCAGCTGGTGCCTCTGTTTTTCATCGATGAGCTTGAAGTATGCTTGGGGGTCTGTGCGCCTGAGCCGCTCTTCTTCAAGCTCTTCCTCCACGCCTCGGCTCTCTTCTTCTGTTAATTTGTCGTTGCTTTCCAGCTCAAAGGTTTGGGTCAGAGTGATTTTACGAATGATCCTTTCTTCTTTTCCGGCCTCCTCACGGATAATTTTGTCCAAGACGAGAGGATCCTTGCCAAGGAACTCGGTAACATCTTCCTGGCCAGCCTGTTTTGCAGCGAAAAGATATTCACCGAGTTTTTTATTTGCATAGCGGATTGGATTCTTTTTGTCAATCACTCGGTACGCCAGTTGCGTTTTGAAGACTGCTTTTTGATGCACGACTTCTTCAAAGGTTCCTCCAGCAACGAACCGATACACATAAACCGGTTTTTTCTGTCCAAGGCGATATGCACGGCCAACAGCTTGCTCTTCCCACGTCGGGCTGAAGGAGAAGTCAAATATGATAACACGATTTGCACCAGGGATGTTTAAACCTAAGCCCCCTGCCCGGGTTGAAATGAGATAGACTTCCGTTTCGGTACCGGCATTGAACTGCTTGATTGCCTCTTGTCGACTGTTGATTGGCGTTGATCCGTCTAATCGGGAATACGAACGACCAGAGGTTTTCAGGATATGCTCGATGAAATTAAGAGTAGGTATACTCAGGGAGAAAACTAAAACCTTGTCTCCTGCCATGATAGACTCATCAATGATCCTGTTCAAGATCTCTGCTCGTGGAGATAAGCTCAGGGCCATCATATCCGGAACACCCGCAAAAAGTTTTTCTTGCGCAGATACAAGCCCAGCTACATTTGAAATGCCAGCTTCGATGATTGGCTCATCACCCGGTATATCTTGCTCGGACTCATCCAGCTTCTGAATCTGGTTGACATCATCATTTGCACGGCTGAGAAGTTTCTGTCTGAAGCACGCTGGATGATGACAGCATAATCCAAGGATAGCGAGCCATGCCCATATTCTTGTATTCCCCGTATCCTCACTCGCGCCGGAGAGAACAGATAATACATAAGTGTCGTAGACATGTTTCTGCAAAAGTGATAATGGGACCGTTATGACGAATTCTACCTTTGGTGGCAAGCTTCCTTCGAGTACGGTAATATCAGCACGATTTATTTTGGGGTTCAGGATGCGTTTGAGGACCTCAAGCTTCCTCAACGACCTTCGCCTTTCGTAGTGGGTGCTATCAGCATAGAGGCCTTCTTGAATAGGTTCAATATAATTGGCTTTGAATTCAATGAATCCTCCAAGGTAGCCTTCAGCGATCCAATTAACCATTGTAAAATAGTCACTCAGACTGTTCGCAAGAGGGGAGCCGGTCAGGGCAATGCGGCTTTTGGAACGGAATTGTGATGCCGCGGCTGTGATTGCGGAGTCTGGATTTTTCATGTAGTGAGCTTCGTCTGCGACAATGATATTGGGCCCTTTCAGCAGCCATTGCCTAACATTACTGTGGTCCGTTTCAGAAAGAAGCGCTTTGCCCCTTTTATTCTTCTTGTTGAGAATCCACAAACGGAACATACTATATCCCATAATGAGGATCCCACCCTCTCTATTCCAGTTCGAGATCTCTTCTAGTCTTCCAGTTCCCGGGCCAGTGGATGATGATATTTGTCTTAAAGGACCAATTGCTGGATTTTTGGGAGTCCACATAACAAATTCATCATACCAGTTCTCAATCAGAGAGGGTGGGCAAAGAATAAGCGTTTGTGACCGATGGAAATGCTCTGGAATCTGCCGTCTTATACCGGAGTCCTTGGAATTGGCAGCGATAGAGATTGTAGCGAGGAGAGATATGCTTCAAAATATTAGCATCAGCCAACGCACATAGATACTGAGCACTTACACCTGCATGGTCTTTCCTAAACCCATCGTATGCGCCAGCAAACAACCTTGTTGGTTTTGGTCCTCTATCAATTCCCGCCACATGAATTGGATGCCTTTCAACTGATGGGGCTTCACACGACGGCCAATATGGGGGTCCAGGTAGATGACAGGACTGCCGAAGCTAACAGCCTGGTGGTTAGGATCTTCGTTATTTAAGCCTTTGGTTTCTAATGCCTTTTCTAGTCTTTCTCTTTGCTCATCTTGAAGTGCAACGCGGCGCTGTGCAGTCTCCTGGTTCAGTTTGGCTTCCTGGCTTTCCTTCACTGCCCTCTTCCGCTTTTTATGCGGTGAATTAGTAAGGTCTACGTGTTCTGGAGTGCCCGCAGGCTCTGGTGGCTCTACGTGAGTCTTTCTCGGTTCACGTTTTCCAAAACTGTGTAATAGATCACAAAGTTTGTAAAAGAAAGCTCGAAAGCGAGGAAGATCCGACCGCGCGCTCTCGAGATGGCTTTTAGGAATCCCCCGTAGCTGTAGATGAGCGCAGTTCACCCACGAGATGTAAAGCGAAGCAGTACGCATGATAAGCTGATTTTCATGCGGATTCAAACGCCTAACCTTCTCTCGGCCTTTCCTTAATGCTTTTAGAGCACTCTCGACGAGACCGCGTAGGGTATTGTCCCGATATTTTGGAATCCTTTTTCTCAAGTTTCGCAGTTCCTCAGGGGGAAGACATGCTATTAATTTCACTAGCAGTCTGATGCGATCCTTGCGGCTTTCCAGTATTTCCCAAGGGACTGAAGAAATACTTTCAATATCGTCCGCTTTTGGAAGAGGAGGAATTTCTTCTTTTTCGCTTTTCATAGGCATTGACCCAAGACTAGGAGCAGGGGATACTGAAGTACCTCTATCTGATTGCGCCTTGGACTCGGTTGATTGCACAGGATTCAAGGGTGGAGTTTCAATGGTAAATTCGTCTGGCTCGGGGGATTCCATTGTAAGGTCAATCACCGGCGTGATATCTGTAGCAGGTGGCGGGGAGGGGGAACTTGATGCAAAAAAGTTGTGTCTTTGGGGCCTGGATCGTCGTATAGTACCAGAAACGCTAATCATATCATCATCACCATCGGAGTCTGAAGAAACCGAGAAACTTTCTCGCTCCATGGTATGATTAATTACTTCTGAATCATCAATGAAATCGTCCAGCGAGCCAGTTGAAACAGCATCGGATTCTGAATAGAGTGATTCTTCATCACCCTGTCTGAGGTTCAGTGTATTCCTGGGGTTGGGGGGACGTGGCAGTGAAACCTTTGGAGGACAGCTTGCTTTTTCCAAGACTGAAAGGCGCCACTTTTGCTTCTGTATGCCGGAAACCGTCTCCTCCAAACTTTTACATTGTGTATGCAGCTCGTTTGAGGATGTGTATTCATTTTCGCGAACTGCTTTTTGGAACTTTTTAAGGCTAGCTTCCAGGCGAAGTATCTGATTTGTGGTGATTTTGATCTCATCATTTGTACGCTTTCCCTTTCTCGCCGATATCCAGAGCCTTCGCGCCTTAGTCTGCTGCTTTGGCAGGGCAACTTGACGCCAATCTTTTTCATACTCTGCGACACAAGTCTGGATAATTGAATCAATCTCAGCGAGATCAAGCTTTGTTGTTTTTTTGGGAACGTGTTCGCTATTTTCATCCTCAATCTCCTGCCACGTTTCATCATCAAAAGCTCCTTCGGACCCGGAGTCTCCGTAGAGTGGAAGGGCATCTTCGGGATCTTCTCGATATTTATCAAGTAGACGAGAAAAGAATTCATCATTGCTGGAGATTTGAGCTTCGCCTTTCTTCACCAGGAGATATTTCAATTGGGGCCAGTCCCCAACCTTTTCTTTGCTACTAGTAACTTTTCCATTCCGCTCAGTGTATAAAGTGAAAAACCTCCGGCTACTGTCGTTCACCATCATGGGTTGGTATGGGACGAGAGCCAAATGGCTCTTTTCCTCAGAGTTTATCCTGATTGGCTGCTGGCGAAAGAAATGGTTGAGGCGTTTATTGACAAAAGCGCGCTGGCCAGGAGGTAGCTTGGGGCAGATCATTGAGAAGGTGGGATTCTCTCCACAAGGGATAGAAGGGTAAAATATCTGCGCTGGAGCCAAAGGGGCTGGTCCCATATACCAATCATCGGCCCAAATTTCGTCCTCGGCATATTCTGGGGCCATATTTTCGTTATGAGCACTGTCTGGGGAGCTAAGATTCAGCCTGCGCCTTTTCCTGCCCTGACTGTCAATGGCAATATGTTCCCTTGGGCGAATATGCACTGAAATTGGACTCTCTAAGGATTTCCCCAGGTTCGGTACATTTGCACCCTGAAAAACACCCGGCGCCCTTTGATAATCGTCAGTGAGGTTAGGGTGGGGTTGAGGGGTCTCTGGAAGAGTGCCTATTGTGTAAGGGTTCCGAGGGGAAGAGGTTGTAGGTAATGCTATCCCTGGTACAGGCTGAGGAGTCACGTATTTTAAGTGAGGGGCGATTGGGGATGCGACACTTGGAGAGATAATTCTCTCAGAATGAGAAGCAGGACCATGAGACTGCTGGAATTTGAATGAGTGTTGCTGAAGATACCGTATGGCCATCATAATACAGCTACGGTGCCCGAGGGCTTTCAAATTCAGATCATCACGAAGTGCATCTTTGTCAACATCCTGCAAAAGCACCTCCCCTGTTATCAGGTTATCTCGGAGCGTTGTCTCGAGGGAGGTTGGATCTGGCCGAGGGAGGCGTGACGTTGACTGGGACCATGGTGTTTTAGAATTATGACACAGAAAATTTACCACCTCATCAATAGTCCAGTCAAATGGATCCTCGCGGTTGGTTTCCATTTTAGACGCCGAAACCTCGAGTCTCGAAGAGGCAGGGTTGGAGATGAGGGGGACAGGAGAAACTCATGGGTTCGATCGAGTTATATCCATTTAGTAATCATCAGAAAAAAGGCTAATTTAGATGTAAGATAGGTAGCTAAGGGGAAGAAATGGGATTGTGATGTTTCTGAGACGAAAAGCTGAAGGTTGGAGGAAAGAGTAAGAGTAAGATGCGAAGGTAAGGGAAGATCTCGGAGAGAAAAATTTCGACTAATAAAAAGAAAGAAAAAGAAATGAGGGAGTAAAATTCGCAAGCAGAAAAAAGACAAAGAGATAGGAACGGGTAGACGACAGGTCACAGCAGCATCCGACAAGCTTCATTTACATGGCAGCGTGTCGCACGAGCCAGAAGCGGAGACGCGCTGAGGGACCCTGACCTTATCGTCTTTTTTTTTTTGGCTTTTTGACGTAGCCTCTTTCTGCCCACTCAAAAGGCGGTGTTGAGGGCGGCATGGACTATCGATGGCGTGCGTGCGATTTATCGCGGGGCTTACTAATTATCGAAAGGATATCCCCTCCACAGGGCCCCTCGGCCAGTCTGAGGAATCTCACCATTTGTTTCCTCCCTCTTGATCTTTTATTCAATGTCTCTATTTTTTGAACGTTCGGAACATATGTTATGAATTTATAGACTCCGGATATCAGGATTTGGAACCTCCAGACATGGCAGACACCATCTACGATAACTATCCTCCCCCACTCAACCCCGCACAGAAGGAGTTTCTGGTGAGAACAATCAAGGATTGGGCAACTCAGAATGGTCTTCTGGTCCGGCCATCTCCTACATTTATTTCTAAGCAATCTGATCCTAATGGGGTGCTGGCGACGAACGCACCGGTGACACTATTTCCTAGCCCTTTTCCTCGAGCTTGTTTCGAAGAAGCAACGGCCCTCCAGACCGTATACAATAAGCTCTATGCTGCGATAACGTGCAATGAAGAATGGATTGGCAAGATCGTGAAAGAGTAAGGGCTCATTCTATCTTAAATCCTGTTCTCTGTTCTTAAAAGTGTATTTCGATGATGTGTTTGAGAGTACACAAGGCCATCCAAGTTATTGAGATATCAGAGCTAAAAAGTAGTTTTTGAGCGCAGTCTTATCGAAGTTGATGACTTCATTTCGAACCTCTGGAAAGTCCATCTTTCCGTTCAAAAAGAAGGCTACGTGCAAACGCTTTCGCTTGGTCTATTCCGGTCCGATTACATGCCCCATGTCCCCTCAGAGACAAGTATGCCCCAGTTGAAACAAGTGGAATTTAACACCATTTCATCATCATTTGGTGGCTTATCCTCTCTCGTGACATCGCTTCACTCCGAGCTATTGCAATCTCCTCCGGGTCGTCCTATCGCGTACCCTCCTCATCCCTTACTGAGCTCGAACTCGCCACCGGAGAACACTGCAGTGGAAACGCTATCCGCGGGTTTAGCTGCAGCACATGGAGCATACGGTCCTTCCAAATCCGCACCGGCACTCCCCACCTGCATTTTGTTCGTTGTACAAGAGGGCGAGAGAAATACGTTCGATCAATTGGCCCTCTCTCGACAACTCACGAGAGTCAGCAAGATCCCTGTATTCCGTCTTCTCAGCTCTGAAGTCTTGGATCACACATCTATACCCAGCTCAAATCCCTCACGGCCCCTTCTATACCACCCCCCTCACACCGCTGATGGGACACAATTTGAGGTGACAACGGTATACCTACGGTGCTTCTACACACCCACCGACTATAAATCCGAGCGCGACTGGGAGGCACGAACCCACCTCGAGCGCTCTGCTGCCATCAAATGTCCAACCGTTTTAAACCAGCTCTCGGGTTCGAAAATTGTACAGCAAGTGCTTGCAAGCACCTCGGGGCCCGACCATCTCGCGAGCTTCCTCGCCGACACTGACTCTGCTACTGTTTCGCGTCTTCGAAACACATTCGCTCCGCAATACGACCTGTCTGCAGGCGGGAATGGTAGAGACCTGGCTCTGAACCCCGAAACAGCCTTGAATCACGTCCTCAAGCCACAGCGCGAAGGTGGAGGTAACAACATCTACAAAGACGCCATCCCCGATTTCCTGCGCTCCATCCCAGAAAGCGAATGGAAAGGCTGGATCCTCATGGAGCTGATCAAGCCACCCGCTGCCGCGAAGAACGTCGCCCTACGCAGTGATGGCGAAGTCCTCAGCGGCGGCGTTATCGGTGAACTCGGTGTATACGGCACCATCCTCTGGGATCAAGCCGGTGGAAAGATCCTCCACAACGAACAAGGTGGATGGCTGATGCGGACAAAGGCCAAGGACGTGAACGAGGGTGGTGTAGCCACTGGGTTTTCCAGCTTAGATAGCATTATCCTATTCTAAGGCCTTTTATGCACGATAAACAGATATATTCTTTGAAATATAGTATATAACACCTTTATCCAGAGACTTTTGAGCCTCGAACCTAGAAACGCGTCTGATCACGGATGTCGTTAAGATTAAGTTGGTGCCAAGCTATCATCCGCGTGCACGGATACATAACGCAAGAACTCTCCAGTCCACACGATTTAGTAGTTAGTGGTCTACTTCCTCCTACTTTCATCCTATTCTAGATGTAAAGGGGGGGGGGGGGCAATTATTCATTAATCGACTCTCTAAAGGTATCTACCTTATCATAACTTCGTAATCTCTGGGTCGCAAGCTGGTAGTACATGGCGCTGATCGAACATTGATGGTCAAATCAGGCTCTAAAATGGATCCGATCCAATCGGCTGAAGCCGCCCCAAACGCTGAACATCAGGAACAGAAACAGACAAACGACCACCCACAAAACCTAGAAAATCTAATGTACGGAACAAAACTCGCCCTAGGGAATTAACATAGTGCTTTCACATGTATCGAAAGCTGGAAAGGGGGGCAATAAAAACAAAAAAACAACACAAGAAGAAGAAAAATTTTGAAAGGAACAGCAGAACTTAGACCTGAACCTGGACTTGCGCCGGAAAATAAAAACGGAACGAAACGAAAAGAAATGAAATGAGATTTGAAATGTAAATGCAAAGCTTGAGTGGCGGAAGTAATAACACATGGGGGTGAAAAAGTAGAAGGAAAAGAAGAGAAGGGCGAATTCAAAACCATGCCTCATAGAAAGGATGAAGAAAAGCCATCTCCGCCAAGCAACGCTCGTTGACGTGGTAGTCCTCTAGCATCCGGTCGAACAGGGATCCATAAGTCACTGGTGTGCGAGATTCAAGCCAAACAGGCTCGATGAGTGGATAGATTCCATTCGATGGATGGCGAAGCTTCTCCGGAGCACTAGGATCAGAAGGAATGACCTGGAGGCGCTCTCCTGATTTCGTCAATCTCTCTGTCGAAATCATGGGCTCGTGGTTGCATTCCTTGTGGCAGAAGCCAAAGAATGAGAGTGCGGTAGATGGCTTGTAGATGGACGGCGACTTGGACTTGGTAATCTTTGGCGATCCGATGGGTCGGAGGACTTTCTCTGTCTTGATTCGTCGCGTTGGTTTTTTGATACCACAGGATAGATCAAGTTCTTGTGGGAAAATAGTCAAGGGGAGTTCATCGTCAGGAATTTCACCGCGAATGACAGGCAACGCCCCATCTTCGTGATCAAGAAATTCGTCGAATGGGACGAACTTGTTGACGAAGTCGAGCATTTGAACTTCATGTTCCGAGGATGTTAACTCCTGGAGCTCAGCTGGGGTTTGTGTCTGGAGCTCAATGTGAGTTTGTGTCTCGGGCTGAGTCTGGGTTGAGGTCGTCTTTGGCTTGCGGCCACGGGCAAAACGACCTTTTTCGGAATAGTACTCGGGAAGTGGGATGCGTCCCCCTTCCTCGCCGTGAGAAGGGTCGATAAGCCCTGGGGTAATTCCCCGAGTAGAGTTCATTGAGGGATCGACTCCCAACTCTACCATTTTCGCGAGAAGGTCGGACTCAAGCTGGCGGCTGCGTTTGTTACCCGAGTCCCACGCAATCATGTGGAACGACTGTCGGAATCTCACCCCGCGCTGCTGTAGGGCATTCTCGTTTACCCTGAATAGCGGATGCATACGATCGGTAATATCTTTGAGGTGAATGCGTCTGTCGAGACGCATCCATGTTTCGACACGGAACTCTTCCACGGCAGACGAAATGTTGTCTGGGAGGACAGGGAGGTCCCTTAAAAGTTTGCCATGGATTGAGTATTCCATGAGTGGTACCTCCACGCCTCTTTCTGATTTGCCCTCGGGATTGAGCTGGTAGAGGATACCTGGGAGGTTTGTCCACGACCAGCCCACTTGGTCTGGGTGGAATAGGGTTGTATTGCGAGGATCGTTGACATGAGGAGAGTCTTGACGTGGGACAGTCCGCACTACTATCGGTTAGCATGGGGCTTTGTGCTGGAGACATAAGACGACTTGCCTTTCTTGTTTGACTTGGTCGTCTTAGGCTTCGTGTTCTTGGTCACTTTGAATGTTTTCTTGATATTGGAAGACATCGTGGTTCGATATCACTAAATCCCGGTCAGTTATCTTGTACTGTACCTCCCCCGGTCCAATAGGAACAAGGGTAACGAGAAAAATACAAGCCCTACATACCTGAATATGCGATCTGTAACGATTTTGAGTGGTTGATCTTGTAGCTTATGTTGATACTTGACAGTAAGCTGTACACATTCGAACGAACAGAGAGCACCGGTTGAAGCAAAGAGACTCCAATGGGAGGAGATAAAAGCAAGCCGGATAAGAACTCCATCATGAACATGCATATCCTATTGTTCTACTTTTACAGAGTCAGGACAATTGGGGAGGTTGGTATAGATGTCCGAATTGGGCGAGATATCGTGATGATGGAGGGTGGGATGGAGGGGGCAAAGAAGAGGGGTTAGAGGGGGAGGGGGGAATGGGCGACGAAAGAGCAGATATTCACTCTTCAAGGCAGTCGGATTTCCTGCCTCCGGCCGACACCCATTTCTATTATACTTTCGATTCATACCAATCTCCATCTCGCCTCTACCCGCAACAGTAGAAATGTGTAGCTTTTTCTCTTCATAACGAATCCCAGATTGCCTATGATACTAACGTTGTTGAACTGGTGTTGGCAGTCGAGCGTCCCTGAAGAGCTTGTCCTCGAGTTTCCAATTCCCCCAGTTTTCCCAGAGGCCCTTTCAGAGCTGAAACAGTGAGAAGATTCTTGCAACGAGATCTCCACGTCTTATGCTACCTGGAGTGGCCACCCCCAGCCGCCTTACTATTCTTAGCAGCTGAGTCACACTCTGCATGAATGGGTATGAATAGGCATGCAGTCATTCAGTAAGCAGGAAAGACCAGCCTGCAGGAGACAATGGGTACAATTAGTCATTATCACCCAGTCTTTTCATTAATCCTGATGTGGAGGCTGATTGTGACCTTCTGAAACACTGATAATAGGACGCAGCCCACAATGGAAGCTATTGAAGCTGCTTCAGGCTAACCTACAATGAATTTGTCTGGCCCACTTCCCCATTCTTGTTGTCTTTTAGAGAGAAGCACCGGTACCTCCGGGGCTGGCTGGTTGTAACTGACGCAAGTAACTACGACAACTGGGTGCAGTAATATTCGAACATCCATCCATTCAGTGAAAGGGACACCAAATCTCGAGGTTTGTCCTATGGTAAAAAATTAAACTGCCTTCCGATCTCCGTCTTTTTTTCTTGTCTTTTTCCTCCTTCCAATTCTCATTCCCTTTGCGAATGACCGTATGGACCAACAGAAAACGATCACCTGCTCAAAAAGCTAGCCGAAGAAACTGGAATACACAAACGTAAGATGGCAGACATTCCACAATTCAGAGCCTATCCTTTCTCCAAAAGTGCAACTGTATCAAAAAGTGAAATAGATTCAAGTCCACCCTTAGTCGAGAATCCCGAAACCGCTCGTGCATTTTGCTTGTAACGCTCACCAAGACATTGTGTCCCTTTTTTTTGAAGGAGGTTCGTTATGCACCATAAATACGTCCTCGCCGTCTGTTTACTCAGCTAAGTCCCTGGAAGGGCCCGCTTCGTGGGAAGCCAATTCGCTGTCATCTTGGGGATGCTGAGCGATATCGGTCTCCGCAAGTTTCGCTTTCTTTGAATTACGGGCACTCGAGCTTTTAAACACAATACATTAGCTTCTGAAGTGGGCAAATGGGAGTCCATATTACCCACCTTTCAACAGTATCAGTTGCTTTCTTCTTACGGGATGTACCTTTCGCGGGCGTACGTTTCGCACCTTCGGGGGTACCAGAGATCAAGTTACCTCGATTTGGGACTAGCCGCGGATACTGCTGTGGTGCTCTCTCAACACTCTGAAGGTTATCCGCAAAACTGTTCATCTTAGGTAGTGGAATGCGTCCTCCTTCTTCTCCTCGTTGCGGGTTTATCAGGCCAGGCGTCAGGCCTCTAGTGCTGTTCGCAGCAGGATCAATGCCAATCGCCTGCAAATCGTCGGAGATGGCCTCTATCTCTTCTTCCGACTCCCATGAGGCAAGGTGGAACTGCCGTCGAAAGCATTGGCGACGTGCGGCTAACTTCTTCACAGTAAGAGCGCTGCTGTACTTGGGATTGACACGGTCAATTATGTCGGACGGCTTGATGCGACGATCCAGGCGCATCCAGGCTTCAAGGCGCCAGCCCTCGACCCACGATGAGATTCGCTTGGGGAGAACAATAAAATCCTTCAAGATTTTCCCAAAAACAGGCTCCTTGCAGTCTTTAATAAGTCTTTCAGACATCCTGTGCCAAGATGCTGGCTTTAAGACGTACAGAATATCCGGGAGATCGTTGACGTTCCAGTCTGCTTGACCTGGGTGAAGAGCAGTCAGATCATCAGGAGGGGGTGCATTGATGTGGCGTTGCGATTCATCCTGGCGGTGATCAGCTAGTAATGGCACGCTGGTCTGGGCTTGAGGTCCATCTTCTTGGTAAGGGGAACCACTCGGTGAGCGCGAGTGCGTCTCGTCATCTTCCGACGGTGACTGCGCTGCGTTCTGCTGAGGAGCATGTTGACTGGGCTACGCGAAAACAAAGTCAGCAACACTAAAATAATTTCGAAACCAGTGTCCGAGGAAACCACCTACATCTTGTTGGGCTGGGGCTGGTGGAATTGGACTTTGAACGGGGTCCTGCCCAGGTAGGATCCGACGAGCTGGGTCATGCTGAGCTGGAACGTGGGGAACTGAGTTCTGTTGAACCGGGCCATGCTGGACCTCACTACGGGGAAGTAGGTCGTACTCTATTAGGCCCCTTTGAGCTGCTGCATAAATTTCTGGCCTAATATGAGCTGGGGTTTGCTGGCTTAGGACCTCACGAAGTAGGCGACACAGGGATGGGTGAACCGGGCTCTGCTGAGCTTGGGACTCCCTTGTCAGGGCATGCCGAACTGCACCATATAAAGCTAGGTCAGTCTGGGCTGGAGTCTGCTGAATACTGGCCTGTTCCTGTCTCTCAGTCTGGTATACTGTCTGATCATAAGCCCAGCCTTCAGAACGGTTTTCAACTTGGGCATGGACATGGGCATGGGCATGGGCTTGGACTGGCCGTTGAGCTCGCGTTAAATCCAAGTTAGGATAACTGTGTAGAGGCTGCATTCCTTGAGCCTGGCCTTGAAGCTGTGCGTGGGCTGGTACTTGAGTGTGATAATGTGTTTGAGCGTGTCCCTGAGCCTGTAGGGAGGTCTGTACCAATGGCGAATTTGGGAAACCGTGTGGAGGCTGTAAGCCAGACATATAGCCAGGGGGGCCACCAACATTTTGCAGAGGAAATTGTGCGTGTTGTTGCTGCGAATTCTGGAATGGCTGCTAAATAGCACACATGAGTAAAGTTTTTTTCTCCCCATTAAGTTTTATGGGATATTTTAACCACTTACCACATTCGGCCCTTGATGGTGTACCTGAATCGGAACCTGGGCTCCATTTCCAAGAGTGTAGGCCGGCTGTCCGCTGTGCGGTTGGTGATGGGGTGTGGCAACGAAGGTCGTAGGGCAAGGACGTCCATTCACAAGGCTTTGTGGGCCGACATTAGGAAGAGACTGAGGCATATGGCCGTGAGGTTCATGATAATTATGTCCATTCGGATACCCATTGTGATGGACTTGGTGGCCGCTGGAAAATCCAGTGTTGTAATAAGGTGGAGCCTGATAGGTGCTTCCATACCCTGTTAGAGACGCCGCCTGTCCTTTAAACTCTCTAGATTTCTGAGAGGGACCGGCAGCTTGATTCCCGGGGTGTTGCATGATATAAATACCAAGGATAGGTTCTTTTAGGGAAATTTCATCCAAATTCTAAGAGCTTGAATGTCAGTCGTGCTCCAAAACAGGGGAAAAAAACGTCCGAAATGGCAGCGATGTATCAATGGGACTCGATTGATGGGAATAATAGCAGACCAAAACTAGAGCGTGTTTAATATGAAGTAAAGGAGCGGGATACTGTAAAAGAACCTACTTTTACTGGGCTGTTGGTACCAAGGTTAGAGTCCTTGAAGAGCCAGAAGTGTTATAAGAAAATTTTTCAGGCATGATGATTATTGATTTTCTAGGACTAAGCCCAGAGTGTGGAATTTGGAGGTGTGATGGAGCTATCGACAACTTCACTCTGGGGACCAAGTCTATTCACTCCTTTAGGCGTTGTAGCGGCCCACCAAGCAGGAAAAGACTCCTGGTCTAGAAGAAAAACATTTGCGAGTGGGCGCTATAGTATTTATCAACAAATACAATATTCGTTTGCATATTGTTGGAAATTCACAATGGTTTACATTCAAGATGAGGTACTGCTGGGGAGTCGATGTTGAGATGTACAAAGATCTAGAACCCCATCCACCAATCCCGATGCCGAAAATCGAGCAAGCTTCCGACTCAGCACAAGCAACTTGGAATACCTCTCTTCTTCTACAAACGGAGAATATCTCATCCTTGAGCGACTTATTCCATCACAACTAAACTTGCAATCAGTTAAACCTCTATTATTATGCCAAAATTCCTTCGAATACGCCACCATAATGTCCGGATCCCCGCCTCTACTTCGTCTGATCCGAACTGCAAATACCGTTAAGCCCCCAGCCGGGAAAACTGTAGCTCCAGTCCACAGATACAACCTGCAGGTATCATGCCGGGTGAAGCCCAATGCACCTGGGAATCGAGAAGGTGTCACTGCAGTCGGAGCTGAGAAGGTGGATGTTTGCGTTGCTGCAATTCCAAGAAAGGGTGAGGCGAATGCCGCTGTATCACGCCTTTTGGCTCAGGTATTCCCATCTACTTCGTTTCTCACGAATTTTGAGATGGAATTTCTACAGGAAATCCCCAAAATACGATCAAAAAAAAAGGCCAAGGCTAATTATGATGACAATAACAGATACTCAACGTTCCAAAATCCAATGTGGATGTTATCCAGGGACTGAAATCGCGTGACAAGACTTTGTGTATCACAGATTTGTATATTGGGTCTGATGAGGAGGAAATTTTCCTACAAAAGACCCGGAAACAGCTTGAGGATGCCATTGTCAAGAAATGAATCACCTGGGACTGGCTGAGAATCGCGTCGTTGTGATCTCGCCCAAGTTGGATCCGTTGATCGATACAGACTTGTCATCGCAAAACACTCTCCGTGACATCACCGCAACTTTATTTTTTCTTCTCGGTTGCTCATCCCCCATTCTTCAATCATATATAGCGACCACCAGAAGCGCAGGAAAGACATGAAAGCAATCTTTAACTCAAGCTTTAAAGCCTCAGTACTATACACGTAATCCACCCCCAAAATATGACATCCACGAAGCGAAAAATCCCCGACGACACGAAAGTCATCCACTTCACCGCGCGCAATCCCGCGTGGACCTACCTCAAACTCCAACTGTGCGTCTGTCATCGGGCTTCCTCCCCCCCTCCAAAAAACGTCTTCCTTATTCTAATGCTCATAACTAATCCCCATTAATCCCACAGAATCCACCAACCCGGCACCTCCCCTGCTGTCCAATCCCAACCCTTCGACCCCCTCACCGCACGAACCCACCTCTCCTCCGCCCTCTCCCAATTCCTCGGTCTAGCAGGGACCTCAATCTCAATCGACATCCTCAAGGTCACCCCCGAGACACCACAGCCTCAACCAACTGATAAGATCATCTGGGTCCGCGTTCCGCGACAAGATGCCCCCGCGGTCGTTGCAGCGGTTAGCTCGTGGATCGGAGGAAATACGGGCTCTGATGCGGTGGGGAGTGTCGCGTGGAGGGTTCTCGCAAAGGGGAACTTCCTGGGGGCGTTGATTCAGGGCGATGGGAGGGATTTATTTGCTCCGTGACTTCTTTCGGGTGAGGACAACTTAGGATGGGAATCAAGAGCTACAGGCAGACTATAGGGCACAGTTTTACGCCTTTGATGAGGGTGCCTTGCTCAACACTGGACTATTGGCCTTGTTGAGTAAGTAAAGTTTACTCAGGATACTCGCTTCGGGTTGCACTGGATGGACTCCAATGCGAAGCTAATACACACCACAGGCTAAATTATCGATGGCTCACCAGCCCATAGAATACACTGCGATAACCTCCATTATTTGGCTTTTCAGCCATATGGAAAAGAATCTGGACGATTACCCCCTGGCACTGGTGTGGAATCTGACGGCAATCAACATTGCAGGACAATTGACATAGAAAATATTGACTTTACAATCATATTGAAACAGACTTTTCTGATGTACTTACAAACTTGCTAAATTCACAAGATATCTCAAATATTATTCACAGCGAAAAACAACCGGTAACGACTGACACGAGCAGTTCCAGTCTCCTTGCACAACTGCCACAAATTATAATAACCGAATTTCCAATGCTGAGATATCTAACGACGCCCAATTTCCATGCTGCTATGACGCGGTAAAACGAATCCATTTTTGTTAATTTTCTTTCTTTCGCCTTTCTTTTTGTCGGGTTCGGTTCTTTGGTAATATTCAATTTTGCTCCCTATACTGCTGCTTTATCCTTGGTGCTCTGCTCTTCGTTCATAGTAGGCGAACTCGAGCCGCAAGGGGAACAGTTGGCAACCACCTTTGCGCGAAGAGCAGCACGGATATCCTCGACGGAACGATCCTTCCAGGAGGGAAGGCCGATTGTGCTGAGGGGGTATAGAACGAGGTTGTCATCGCGGGCGGTGAAGTCGTCAACCTTGGGTGGTGGCATGCCGGTGATGATATCCAGTTCCAATGCGATTTGTCGGCAGTAGGTGTCCAGGGGGAGATCATTAACGTCGTGGCCGAAGGGATTTTCGATTTCGCTTCCGATTGTTGCGACTCCAAGGATGATGTAGGCAGCAACTAGCATCGAGTATGTTAGAATACATAGGGTTGTGTATTGATGGGGCACAGGGAACTCACCAATTGAACCGGGAATCGTGATCCACTGAAGTTTCTCGTACAGCTGAAAGGGAAGGACAAGAACGTAGATCCAGGCGATTTGGGCAATCGAGATACTGTAGGCGGCCGGGAGAGGGGTATCAAGCACACGCTCAGTTCCAGTAACGACTTCGTTGAGCTGAGAGATCGCAGTAACTAAGCAGAAGTTAGCAGGCACAAAGTCTTTGCAGCAAGTGTTGTGTAACGTACTAGCTTGTCCTTGGTGGAGACTGCAGCCGAGGGTACCGTTTCCAATGCATGTGTCGATGTAGGCGGAAAGATGGTTCAGGATTTCGAGAGGAAGATGTCCCAATGGCTTCTTCGATCTCTTGACAAGCTTGCGGGGGTTGGATTCTGCGAACGACACACCAAGGTATTCGCCAAAAGACTTCCATGCGCTCGTATTCTTAGGCTGGAGCCTTTCGCGATCGTGGGCCTCCTTAGCAAATGTATCGAGATATCCAACAAGACCGGCGAGATCGTCGTAGCCAACGTCGGGCTCGAATCGCAGCTTGTGCTTGAGGGAAACGGCAAAAGCGAGGATAAGATTGATAGCAGTCCTAAATTTGGTAAGGCACTATAAGGAAAGAGACCCATGTAGCGGAGGATGCATACAGCTTTCTCAGTAGATCTTCCTTTCCTAGTTCACCCCGCCGCTCTGAAGCATTGATCCAGATTGTACGAGCGAGGTTTCGAGATACTTGGGTTAAGAGGGACCAAGACTTGCGTCCATCCGCCCATCTAAAACTTGTGAGAAATCGTCGAGGAATGGGAATTGGGGGAATAGCAGGCAGTACCTTTCATAGGCAGTGGAGCTTCGGAACGACAGACTCAGACCAACGACGAAACCCAGAACAGTGAGAAGAATATTATCGATACCAACTGAGCACAAGCAATAAGTTAGCAAAGCCAATCCCCCCCCCAACACACACCCCTCACTTACGGTTATGAACAAATTTTGAGATGCAGGTTATGAGCGTGGACCAGCCAGCTATAAAGGTAAGAGGAAGGATCAATTTAGGCATGATACTGCCGTGCATTCGAAGCATAATCGGCCATTTGGAATGCCGGTCCAGATCTCGGGGCCCGTGCTAGTCATTCATGATGCGTTAGCAGAGCTCAAACCTTTGCTCGGTATCTGGAACTGTTCTGAACTTACAAAGTAGCGATCCAAATCATCAGAATCGCGTCGATCGAACAAGAACTGTGACTCTCGGGATGCGGCCAAGTTTTCCATAAAGGTCGGTCGTGGAGTCAGGCGCTCTGGAGTCGAGCTCTTGTTGTCGCCGTCCTCATCCTCGTGATGATGGTGATGGGCCGCAGCATTGAGGTGGTGATGGCTGCGTATTTCTGTCGGCACAGGGGCAGCAGCTTCCACAGTAGGAGCCGCAGCATGGAAACCACCTGCATCAGCAGGTGCTGAATGTCCGCCGTCCATGGTGGATTAAAGGTTGAAGAGAGGGAGGGAGTGTAAGTAGGACTGTCTACCAGAGATGGTCCGATAAATCAAAATGCAGGGAAGGTAAAAGAGAGAAGGCAAATCCAGAAGAAACGAAGGTCTAGAGGTGAATTAATACACTAATTGTTAGAAAGTAACGAACGATAGAGTAAAGAGGAGGAAAGAACCGGAGAGAAGAGAGAGAGTAAAAATACCAAGGTAGTGATCGACTGCAAAGAAAGACGATATTGGTTAGAACCTCAGTGCTGGACTAATTTAGGTAGTCTTGACGATTCGTCACCTCCCGTGGCGAGCCATGCCCTAGGCTCGATCTGGCACTTAGGGATAGTCTTTGATCCAACAAGAGAAAAAAGAAGAAAAAAGAAAGAGGTTAATTTTTCCTTGGCCTCCAAATCTCCAGACCATTGGCCCCAGACTAATATGACTGCTTCCCAATTCTCTCCTCTCCCATCTATCTCTCCGTGGGGTCCACCAGGCTTGCGCTCCATCCCATGGACAAATTTGACAGTGGAGGACAGTCAGGAACGAATCTAGGCCGCTCCAGGGCCTGGACCCCTGTTTCAGAAGCCTGCAACGGCGAGGCTGCGCCACTTGAGCTAATAGTCTGACGGGAACAGCCGTCGCAGCCAATCGTCTGGGGCGATTGGTCACCAACTTCGCGTCGATGCAGGCGAGACTTCGGTGGCGGCACAAATCAAAATCCCCGGCGTCTGGGATGGGGATGAGTTGTGAAACACGGAAACTTACGCCAGCTCACGCCAAAAACGACTCACAGCCTAGAGAGCCAGGTGCTCCAAGTCAAATGGGTTTGGGGAAGTCACCGAGATGTACTCGCTCGATGAAATAATGCTGCTTTTTTCCCTCCGTATTTCTAAATTTTTGGACCGCTCCTCTCTGCCGTGTGGGTGGTCCACTCAGGTAAAAAAAAACTTCGTACTGTGTAGTAGCAGGAACTTGGAAGTGGACCCTTTTCTCTGCTTAGGTATGGTCGGGAAATGCGGCTTGCACCCTCCAACGTGGCAAGGGGATTTTACAACCCAATGCCAGGGCCCCCTCGCATTATTTTAGCTGCAGGACATACGTCGGATGATGAATCGTACAGAGAGAATCATCAATGTTATACGTTAATTAGTGACGTAGAATGAGAAAGCTGGGAATTTTTGCCCCCAACTCCTGAGTCCTGGCTATGTCGTCTCACCTCCCACCACTTGGTTCCATCTGGTGTGCTTATAGGCTCCTTGGCTGCATAAAGAAAGTTGAGTTTCAGGGGCTGAGTTCGATACAACACGGAAACGCCTCACCAAATTTCGACCCGACTCCACCTTTGGAAATTAATTACCTTGGGCTTCAAATTTCAATATCTCTTCTGGTCCTTTCCAGGGCTTCTTGGGGTTGATTGGTCCCTGACAGAAAGCCTTTGAACAATTGCTCCTCTGGCCGAACCCTGGGTGTTATTTCCGCCTCATATTTTTAATCACCTGGCGTTCCTTTTCATACTCAAGTTACGCTACCTGAGCAGCTCGCTTCGGATCGCCCGGAATCCAGCGTCTCAATCGTAATTAAACTTTGAATGAGATGAAGTAAGTAATCATGGGCCTCTTCTGAGAGACAAAAATATCACTCTGAGGAGGTACAGAAAGGGGAAGTAATCGGTTCATAGTGCTGTGGGGACGCATAAGCAGCACAGAGGGGAATCCACCGCATTTCTCGATCACCTTCCAGAGTTACTCGTGCCCATAGCCCGCAAACCCCATAGAACCCTTTTTGATCAAGATCAATCATCAGAAATCGATTCCAAGGTTTCAAACTTCCAACATTCCTAGAAGATTGAATCCGCTAAAGAGCTCCGAAGAATCTAAACCGACTCTAAGTCCTCACTAGCTCTACTTAAATTCTCGGTTCAAGGACCGACCCGCCGCACTACAGGGAAATCCGTTAAACTCTAGATAAGGGATAAAATGTTAAACTATAGTCCCAAAATCTAGAAACACCATTATATCCAGCCTCAATTCTATATTTCAGACATTGGATAATTATGTGCAACCATTCCGTTCAATTATTTGATGTTGATCATGTCGCTATGCATGATTTAATATGAGTAAACACTAGAGATGTATCCTAGAAGACGACAGTCAAAAAAGGCTCACTTTGGAATCTACGTATTTTAGCAGTAGGCAATTGACTCCCTCTGAAATTCTCCTAGGCATTGGTTTACTCAAATTGGCATGCATTTGTAACCCTGATCGTACAAGTCGTAAGAAATGCAAGAAATGTAATCCCTGATCCAGATCTGCACGCAATTTAGACTCATTATGTAGCAGCAGAGCCTCCGAAGAATTAGACCCATGCGCTCAAATTTTCATGGGTAGGTCGACCTGATATTGTTGTGAGGCATAACTATCTGTTCCTTTCAATATTTCGTCCAAGAAATCTACTGCTTATTCTTGTTGACTGGTGGAAAAATAATCTGTCTGGAGACGCAAATGAAGACCCTGATGTCAAATGTATCCTACGGAAGCTCGAGCACCTAGAGGCCAAATTTAATGAAAGGTCGAAAACGAATGATGAAGGCCCCTATATCGATAACAATTTCCCCATAGCCTATGGCACCATTTAACGGGGAACAGATCTAGCCAAAATATTACAGATATTCGAAGTGTAGCGGGTAATTCAATACCTCAAGCCATGACCCTAACCCTATTTAAAAAAGAGAAGGGGGTTAACTTCACTTTGAAATCAACCTGCATATCTCAAGGCACACTTGATAAACTACTCCAATTAGTATCTATACATACTGTATAGGGCTACCAATTATCATGAGACCCAACAATGTCTCAGCGGACGTGGGGTTTTTATACTTACCTCACATCATCCGACATGCTCCGGGAACTCAATATTCCGGAGGCTTAATCGGGTCGTCAACCACTAACATTCCGATTGTTGACAATCCAGGGTACATCTCGATCCACCTTTGATCGGCTACTTCAGGGACAATCCTGGGTTGCTCATGAATAGCGGCGAGAATCTGGACAAACCCTCGACGTCATTTTCTGCAATGCACGGGCCATAAATCTCGAGATATCAAGTGATGTACAGCAATATATATGGACAATCCTTGTGTGGGATATAACTTACAAGCCGAGGCTTGCATGCGTTTGCTATAAAAAAATATCAAAGAAGGACTTGAGCTTGAATCTTGACGGGACAAGTACCCAAGAAAAAAGTTGAAATGCTATTTTTTATTGGTAATACGTCATTAGCTTGAGGCGAGCGTCAAAATGTTCCTAGGGAAAACCGAAGCCTTAAACCGAGGGATGGGCACCACGAAAGCAAGGTACAATCCCAAAAGATCGTACCTCGGCAGAAAGACCTCGTATGCAGAAAAGTAGGATAGGTTATAACAAGAGCTTTTATAAACAGCGTAAGGCTAGTTTTACCCCCAGGCAATACGGAGAAAAAATTTTAATGCTAAGCTTGGACAGTCATGGAGATATGACGTTCTTTTACAGGGATCAAAGTCCTAGGTTTAACTTTCAGATGCTGACCGACTCGCTGACCTCGGATTTGAAGTTCTCGCAAGCGGTTAGCGAGTTGACGGACGATTTGGAAGATATTGGGCGCTGATAGTGCTTAATGGTCTTTTGTGTTGCAAGGTTGTTACAATGGTAGGCCGACTCGGGTGGGTTAGTCTATGCTTCGCTTTCGTGGCTTGTGATTGATATTATACGCCCGAGTTGAAAAAGAATCTGATGAAGCGAGCATTGATTTGATTTTGATTGGTAGATGAACATGGTGCTTTCAACCAAAGAGCTTGACTGGCATGCAGCACCTTGTAGTGCATGGTGGTCGATCCTCTGACTGTGCGTCTGTGTATTAGTTTTACAGGCTAGACAAGGGAATTAGCCATCATATGTTCACATGCGGTGCGTTTATCCTCGGGGAGTCCGTTCCCTGCATATCCCAGAACATATTTGTTGGCTGTATTACGAATGTATCCACCTGCGCCTGTTTCAAGATTCCGCATGACCATCCTAAAAGAGTCTGCAGAAAGGAGTGTTAGGTACGTTTAGATAAGTGGCTATGTCCAGCGACTTCCTGGATAACGGGCAGCAGATAGGATAGAGATATTAAAGCTCAGTTACAGCGGGGCTATCCCTTAGCTAGACACTTTAAGATTTAGACCGTCTCTGAATATGATTTCCGCCCAATTTTTCCACTTCCTGAGGCTTTTATGGGGTTTTCTCAAGCTCAATTGAAGCCTCTAAAGCGTGAAGGATAGAACGACGTAATGATTGCCGAGTGTATACTACTACATCAACGATAATCGAAGAACTTCAACACCGACACACTACCTTGGCGGACTTGCTTTTGATCATTTTGAGAATTAGACTCAGATGTCAACCCATCTCCGGCATTTGGATTTCGTATTTCTATGATTATTCGGGCCTAGCTGCCTTGGGTCAAGCAAGTCCTGGGGTTAGTCTGTCGGCAGTTGTAGGATCAGCAGGGTCTTAGCCCTAGGTTTCTTTTTCGCCACATGGCAGAGCCACTGACACGAATATTTGTCATTTGGAACACCATGGACTGGTATCTAAGAGAAAGCAGGACTCCATTACTTTCATCATCGACGACCTGTCGAGACTCAAATTCAGGTCTGGTTTCAGCAGGCTTGGCTAAGACTTGTGGGGTAGCCCCCCCATTCACGCTAAGACTAGCGACGACGTTGTCCAAGTCTCAACTGCCGCAGCCTCGGAGAATATCAGCCGGCAGTTTCGAGGGCCTGACCAGTTCACCGAACGATTCGGGAAAAGGGGTGGGCATTGGACAAAATGCGGGGAAAGACAGTGTTTGACTCATGCTGGATTTGTCAGTCACTAGTTTTCAAGTTCTTCATTCCCTTGACTCTGGATGCTTTGGTTTGCAGGCCATATGTGAGCTCTTCAATTGGGCGATTTTTGAAGAATAAGGGAGCTGGCAATCTTATTTGGCCGAAAACTGTGGTTGCCCCCCTCCCTCAAAAGCTCATCGAATAAGAAACATTCATGTAGTGCCCCATGGGACCCGAGCGCAGGAACCAGGGATAGAGGGTAAGAATGCCCCGTGCATCCCCCAGATCTTCCAGGGGACTCCGCTCAGCTGTGGAGAAAAACGGTGAACGATGGGTCGCTAGAGGAAGACCAACTCGTTCTAGGCAGGGAAGTGAAACACAAACACACTTTCGGGCACCATTTCTGTTTCTGTTTTCGCCGCCGTAAACTCATTGAAGGATTCTCCCTCCCGGCTCTTCTTCTGTGCCTGCAAGGAAGGAGGATCTAACAGCGAGACCTGTCCTGGCATGGATTGGAGCTACTTGGATTTCCAAGGAATTAAAGTAGACGCATGGAATCCCTGGCGCCATGATGTGTTTCCCTTCAACTCCCGAATTATTTCCCCGTCTTAGTGGTGGGCGGAGGGTCGTCATCGTATATTATAATCCCCCAGTTTCCCCTCGCGATCCTCGGTGATTTTTGTTTCCTCGAGTCGGCGACCCTTGAGGGACGTGATCCGCAGCCCGTTTCCCCCTCTCAACTGATCCTGGCCGGTGGCTCACTCTGTGTTCCTGATGGTGATGCTTCACTTCGCTCGACATACCCGCCTCGAGTGTTCTTCGCTGTAGCTCTCCCTCGTCCGCCGTCCCACCGCAAACATGCTACTCCCCCCCGCTGAGGTGTTCAACTCATGGCCGGAGCCAAACTACACAGACCCCGAGACTCGTGGGGGAGGGGCTCTGATTGTGAATATAGTTTGTGCTGCTTTGGCCACTATTGTGACCTTACTTCGCGTCTACACCCGAACGAGAATCACATACACGGCTGGCCTTGATGACGTGCTGATCTTGCTTGGTCTCGTACGTTTGGCGCGAGATTGAACCTTTCTGGTGATGCATCTGTTTTCTAATATAAAAATTGCTTTCTCGCAGGGCTTCGCTATCGGAATGTGCGTTGTTACTTCCTTGGCTGCCGAACGGTACGGTTGGAATCGACACATGTGGGACGTACCGGTGGAATGGCTTCCAACCCTCTCCAAGCTCAACCTCTCTTTCCAAATGCTTTTCTCATTGGCCTCGGCATTTACCAAACTCTCTCTCCTCTGGTTCTGCAGACGTCTGCTCGGGGCAGGAAGCAAGGGTCTCCATACGACGTACAACATCGCTCTCCTTTTCTTGATGGCTTTCGTCTCCGTCTCTACCCTTTTGTTCCTACTTCTCAGTATATTTCAATGCAAGTAAGTACAGCCTATTAAGCCGATGTGGTGCCATGTGAACCCATACATATATAAATTCTAACTCACTTACTTTGTTCCAGACCGATCCATGCCTATTGGGACCTACAACCGGACTACCCCCACCACTGCCTTGACGACGGGGCCAATGTCTTCTCCGCAAGCGTTATCAACATCTTTACCGACCTTGCGATTACGCTCCTCCCCATGCCAATGATCTGGAACTTGAAGCTTCCCGCCCGGCAACGTATTGCAGTCATTTCTATATTCGCTCTCGGTATTATTGTCGACGTAGCAGGCTCCGTGCGAACAGTATACATCTGGAAGAGCATGATCTCTTCCTGGGATACCACGTGGCTGGGTTGGCCCATCCTGCCAGCTGCAGCAGTCGAGATCAATATTGGACTGGTGAGTTCAGATGATCACTCCATCAATCTCCCAGATGCTGACCCTCTAGATCTGTGCATCTGCCCCAGCCCTACGGCCTCTCATAGCGTTCTTCCTACCTCGCCTTCTAGGCTCTAGCTTCACTTCAACTCATTGCCAAAGCCACTCACTAAAAGCCCGCGCATCAGGTGGTACCCGCCCATCGCAACAGTACAGTTCTCGCCCCGAAATAGTACAAAATCGCCTCAAGGTCGTTCGAACGGTGGAGTTGAAAGCGTTTTCTCAGTCTCGGACCTCCCAAGACGCTATTGGAAATGTTTATGATATTTCTGCGAATAAAGTTCAAACCCCAACTCGAGACGCTGCATATCAGCTAAATAATGAGAGCGGTGTCTTGTATTTCTCTTCTAGTGGGCGAACATCTATATCGTCGCTTGAGAGTGATTATAAGTCCGGATCTGTGGACGAAATTGAATCTGTTTAGCTCATTGCAGGGTTGCTTTTTGTTTTGGTTTTGCATCCATGCCCCATTGGGTGGTGTTCAAGTTGGTGTTTATTGTGTGATGTTTTTATGGCTAACGATATGAGTTTTACGAAGGAAAACCCATGAATAGAAAATGAGTTTACGAGTTTATTGTAAGAAAAATAGTTTATTGCCAAGGAGTCTTGCTCCGGTGTGTTTGTCCTGTTGGGGGTTTGTACTACACCCTTTCTCCATTTATCGGTTTTAAGAGAAGGGTGTTGTCTTACACGAGGGTAGAGCTGATTATATGGAGCTAAGACAAAGGTTGTAGAGCGGATATAAATAAGCAGAAGTAGATTCCAAAGCGCGCTATACTGATCGAATGTCGTAGAAGTACTAGTTTTTGTTCTACCTTTCGGGGGAGATGTCCCGAAGTAGAAGGGCGTGGATTATAGGTACACAAGTACATGGTAAGGCCTGATAGACCTCTTTACCGGATTCCATTATTACTAAGTATTGAGTTTTTTTATCCTCTTCTCATGAGCTATTGTATAACAAGTGCTCCTGTGAAGCACGATACCAAAATTAAGGTATTATGTCGTTTTTAGCAATTCCGATTTTATATTGCGGTATTCGCTCAAAAGTTCAGGTACTTATAACCATCATGCATTCCAATATTTCCAGAAATTTATTCAAGTTCCCTCCACATTTAAACCTATTGCAGACAGCCCGAGTCTGACAGCCTATCTTATCGTGTTCTGTCCAATACCCCACCCCCGTAGTCGATCCTAGCCTCAGAAGACATATCCCCAGCTACGGAGCGACTTGGTGCCCCCCCCCTGTGAATTGGCCGGTGGATGCCTCGGGATCATCCATTTCTAGGTAAGCACCATGTCTACGCCGGGTTCTGACTATTCTAGTCCCCATCTGATGAGAAAATCTTGCCATGCATGCCCTCCTCATTGGCGCTAAACCAAATGGTATTTAGATGAAGAGTACTAACTCTGCTGCAACATAAGGGATGGTTGTCGAAGTCTAGCGGAAAATAAATGGAACGGTTGGTAATGGAAGAAGGCCACAGCTTACTTGGATAGCTATGGGATTCCAGGGTTGTATTCTCTCCATGCCCATTCTAGCCCTGCCCAGTTTTCGTGAATATTGGAATGTCTACTCCGTAATTCATAAAGCCAAAAAGAAAAATTGCTGGACCACACGAGGAAACAGCACACTATATTGCTAAATATGATTAAATCAAGCTATACTAATAGAAGAAGGACAGGTTTTTATTTACAAGCCATCTGATGCCGGAGGTCCTTCATACACTACAGAAATCAGTTAGCCAGACCACATTTCGAAGCAACACAAGATGCAGAAAGAAAAAAAGCAAACTAACTTACCCTTTCTAGCATGGACCATATACCAAACCCTCGCTATCACCATAAACCCAACCAAAACAACTGACGCGTAATTCACCGAAGTCGTCGTGATAGGCAACGCTATCGGCATACTAAACAACACTAAATCGAACCCGATCCACGCAAGGGCAATCACATTCACCACGGGACCAGCAAATGAGCCGCAGTTCCACCGCGCCTGGGATACTTCTCGGCGCTTATTTCCGAGCAGCGAGATGCCAATAGGAATTGCGTACGCAACCGCCAGCCCGATCACACCCACCGAGATGAACGCGGTGAATGCGCTTGTGCTTCCGAGGTTGATTAAGGTGAGGAGCATCTGTGCGACAGTAACGAGGGCTATAGCCCAGAGTGGGACACCTAAGTTCTTATGGACAAGGGAGAATAATCGGGAACCCGGGATGGCCTTGTCGCGGGCTAGGGCCCAGGTGCAACGCGAGGCAGCATTCGTGATGCTAATGGAACAGAAGAGGGCTATGACGAGGATGAGAGACGTGAGGGCGAGGCCGCCGGTTGGGTTACCTATTATGATGTTAAATATGTACGGGATTGGTTGGCCATTGGGAGCGTTTATAATGTCTGCGAGTGGTGGAAGAGTGAAGGTTATGGGGAGGATGTAGAAGATGCCGGATATACCACCGATAGGGATACAGAGGGACATGGCTTTGGGGACTTTGACGGAGGGGTCGCTGACCTCTTCGGCCATAGAGGAGATCATGCCAATGGCGGAGAATACAAAGGCAGGGGGGAGGAAACTGATGAAGAAGGTAAAGTTGCCCCAACCGGCGAATGAGGTGTCATAGTAGCTCGTTGCATATGAGGCAGAGTGACGGCCAGCTTTAGCAGAGATGGAGAGGGCGATTAATATGATGACGGTGCTGATGGCAGTCCAGGCGGCACAGATTGTATCCACCAGGGGAAGGAAGCGGTTTCCGAATCCACAGATGCAAAATGTGAGGAGGCAAATGGCGTAGAAGATGAGGAGGAGCTGCCAGGTATTTGCGGTGAAGTCGGGATGATAGAGGGAGACACTGGCGCAGAGCAATGAGGCGAAACCAAAGTTAACAGAGAGAGTAATCGTCCAATTTCCAAGAAGCCATATCCAACCAGTGATAAACGAGAGCATCTTTGCATTTTTCTTTGCAATCTGGAATGACCAGTAGTAGGGGCCAGCAGAGGTTGGATACCTGGAGGCCAATTCGCCTAGAGACGTGGCGACGCATTGGTCAAGCAGGCGGACAACGATCCATCCAACAAAGATGGCAAGAGGACCGCCGCCATAGATGGCCTGGATAAGAGCGGCTCCTTCACCATAGGGAACAGCAGCTATTGAAAGAGATTGAAACAGAAGAGTGAAAAGTGATCGATTGCGATGTAGTTCGGAGGTGTAGCCTAGTGTGGCTAAACCCTCGTCTCTATCGTCTTTGGTAGATTCGATGTTACCGAGAGCCCTTCGGGAGGACATTTTGGTGGAATTTTAGATTTACTGCAATCCCATAACAATAAATAAGTGTAGGTTATTATAAATCGGCTAGGAGAAGCTCCCAGCTTATAAGATGCTACGAACTTCCACTGCGAATCGCTTCCCCTCTTCCGTGGCTCTTATCTTGGAAAGGGCACGGGAGGGATATACGAGCATAGTATCTAGTAGATGATAGAAACCCAAGTACAGGAGCATTAAATACCCTGATAGAGAATGCGGTTCAGTTTCATTTGAATGACGCATTTTAGTTGGAGCGGAAAATGCTTAGTTCTCCAAAGCTTCCCCGCATGATAAACCTCACCTTAGCCCGATCCAGTATAAATTGCCAGATGGCCCACTGCTCTCGATCACTGCAGCCAATTGCCACAGAGACGTTCCCTACCTGCATATCGCCTTGTGGATCTTTAAGCTCTGCCCGTGCATGATCTCGCTGCGAATCCGCAGCATTTCAAGCCACCACCTTCCCCAACCCAGTATGAAATGCCGTGCCATGAGGGGATGACACGCTAGTATCTGGTTCGATAGAAGGACATCTAAAAGAACCGGCTATGAGATTAGCTAGAAACGCAGTTCAAGATCTCAAACAGGATATCCTGCTCGCCGAAACAACGGTAGATGGCAACATGCTTTGCGGGGCAGCCAGTACCGACGAGGCTCTACTGGGGCCGGAATCGGTTGGCTAGGGTGCACGCGTTGTTCCATATCCTTTGGACAGGAATACCAGCGACAGCTCAACGAGTCTTCGCTCAAGTCATGTCTCTATGCCATCGGTTTCGTGGGAGAGAACGCACACACAAAGTCACCGCTTCCTCCCTTCCTCTCTTCGTCCTTCGTTGGAAGATATACAGCAAGCACATAATCTAGAACAAATTCTCTTCTAACTGCAGCCCCCTAAGCCGACCGATGTTATGGATACAGGAGACTGCCTCACTCTCCTTTCACATCTTGTTGGTATCGCAGAAGCCCACTGATTCGCAGCTCTTTTAAAACTATACCAAACCTTCCAAATCCAATTCCACAACCGGGGAACCTGACTACTCTTGGGAGCCTGACCCCTAACCGTGACTGTATCCTGTTATCAATGGCTTGTCGTATATTGAGCATTCTCACCTGAATTCCCCCAAGCTCTGGGCCTCGATCTGTATCTCCGATCTTATATATCCCAGAAAACACAGGTCTTAAATTTGACACCCCTATGGATACACAGAATCACAATCGCGATACACGACTAGATGACGATATACTTTCATTAAACCCTCCTAATCTGGAAATCCCCGCTGCTCGAGAAAACGCAACCCCTTACACGAGAGCGTCTTTTGGAGTCGCTGAGGTATATCAACTAGTATTAGAACGGTTGAGCCTGCTTGAATTGAGTTTACCATCATGGCCTATTGTGGTTGCCCGGAATCTAGTCAAGGCGATGTGGGCATCTTATGACAACTATCCCGGATGTTCGCACTGGATTGACGTGATGCAGGAGACAGGGCTATATACTGTTTTTGGTTAAACAGTTCTTTGATGAATGAACTATAAATTTGTGCCTCGTCAGATGACTAAATTATCATCTAGGAGAAGTAAAGTCACCCTGACCAGGGACGGGGCGCGTGGGGGATGCCTTCAGGAATCTCAACTGAGAAGGAACTTCAATGCGAGAGAATACCCCGGAGTGTTTCTTATCATGCTCCATTATTGAGAGGATTTGGACAGGGCATTAGTCTCACTCCGAGGAACCCGTGAATATTTCTTCAGATATATATCAAGGGGGCCGTTAGAACTGAGAGGCTTGGCTACAAAAAGTAGGTCCAGGCTGCGGCCCTCACCACTAAAACAAAAAGGGCAGGTAATGACTATGGCGAGCCGGAGATGGACCAAATCCATAGGTAATTTTGGTGACCAACGTCCAGTGATGTGGAGCTATGAAAGCCACAACGGGAAAGAGAAAAGCATACATAGTAGAAACCTGTTATCAATAGGAACTAGAATGGGGGATTTCGAGTCTGCGACGCTTGAACCACTTTTTGCCTCGCCGACCTGGCGGTGTTGCCACGCATCCTAATTGGTTGCGATCGCCGAAAGGGCAGGTCCGATGAGGGGAGCTTTCCACCACTTTTCGATAGCAAGTCAAGCTCCTGTATATAAGGCCGCTGCTATCTCAGCTCCCCTCCGGAATCTTTGAGTTTGGTCCAATTGTGCTCTTTTTGTTTCTCTTCCCCTCTGCTCTTTGGAATCGCTTCCATTTCGCTCGCGTCTTCGCTGCGAGTCAAGCCAGACCTGAACAGCTACACCAGCTCTTATCTCCGACCCTAGCTCTTATCTGGGTTTCGCTCTTGTCAAGGGTTTCGCTTCCAGCACACTCCTCCCCATCCCGCATCACCAGGAATCGAATTCCCTTGATCTCAATGGCTGCTGTCTTCCGTTCTAGCCTCCGGCTGCGGGCTACTGCTCGTCTCCCCGCTGTCCGCACTCTCACCACTACTCCGCACCTGCGCGCAGCAGAGAAACCTTATTTCTCCAATGAGCCTGCTGGTCCCAAGGTGGCCACCGCCATCCCTGGCCCCAAGAACAAGGCAGCTACCGCTAAGCTCGATGAGGTCTTCGATGTGCGCAGCATCAACATGCTGGCTGATTACTCCAAGTCCGTTGGTAACTAGTACGTCAATTCCGCACACTCGAGACCGATTGACGACAGCGCTAACCATGAACAACCAGTATTTCCGATCTCGATGGGAACCTCCTCCTCGATGTGTATGTGATTGACTTTCTTTCTGGTTTTCATGTTCGAATACTAATTTAGGGTCTCAATCAGCTACGCTCAGATTGCTTCCATCCCCGTTGGTTACAACAACCCCCACCTCCAGAAGGTGGCCGCTTCGCCCGAGATGGCCACTTCCCTGATCAACCGCCCCGCTCTGGGTAACTTCCCCTCCGCAGACTGGGCTCACATCCTCAACACCGGTATCCTTAAGGTTGCCCCCAAGGGTCTCAACCAGGTCTTCACTGCCATGGCTGGCTCTGATGCCAACGAGACTGCCTACAAGGCTGCCTTCATGTACTACCGCCAGCAGCAGCGTGGTGGTCCCGAGAAGGAGTTCACCGATGAGGAGATCGCCTCCACTATGATTAACAAGGCTCCCGGATCCCCCCAGCTGTCCATCATGTCCTTCAAGGCTGGTTTCCACGGCCGTCTTTTCGGCAGCTTGTCCACCACCCGCAGCAAGCCCATCCACAAGCTCGATATCCCGGCCTTCGACTGGCCCCAGGCCCCCTTCCCCTCCCTGAAGTATCCTCTTGAGGAGCATGCCCAGGAGAACGCCCAGGAGGAGCAGCGCTGCCTTGCCGAGACCGAGCGCCTCATCAAGGAGTGGCACAACCCCGTCGCCGCTGTTGTCGTTGAGCCCATCCAGTCCGAGGGTGGTGACAACCACGCTTCCCCTGCCTTCTTCCGCGGTCTCCGTGAGATCACCAAGCGTAACGGTGTTCTCTTCATCGTCGACGAGGTCCAGACCGGTGTCGGTGCCACCGGTAAGTTCTGGGCTCACGACCACTGGAACCTCGAGTCCCCCCCCGACATGGTCACCTTCTCCAAGAAGGCCCAGACCGCCGGCTACTACTATGGCAACCCCGCTCTGCGCCCCAACAAGCCGTACCGCCAGTTCAACACCTGGATGGGCGACCCATCCCGCGCTCTCATTTTCCGTGGTATCATCGAGGAGATTGAGCGCCTCAACCTGGTCCAGAACACTGCTGAGACTGGTGACTACCTCTATACTGGCCTTCAGCGCCTTGCTAAGCAGTACCCTGAGCACCTGCAGAACCTCCGTGGCCAGGGCCAGGGTACCTTCATCGCCTGGGATACCCCTAAGCGTGACGAGTTCCTCGTCAAGGGCAAGTCCGTCGGTATCAACATTGGTGGAAGTGGACAGGGCGCTGTTCGCCTGAGGCCCATGCTGATCTTCCAGAAACATCACGGTAAGCCCCCTTGACTTTCTTCCATATAATATTTTGATTAATGTTACTAACTTCGTCCTAGCTGATATCCTCCTGGAGAGCATCGAGAAGATCATCAAGCAGCTGTAAGGGTAATCTCGGTATCGCCTCTTTCCACGCATTTAGCCTATTAATTTGTTTTCGAATTCTGCGGCGTTTATTACTGGTATTTTGGGAGATGGGGGTTTTCGCGATTTTATTTGCATGTCTGGAACGACATTTTCTATATGACTTATGGTTTGAAGCTAGTTCCTAAAGAGTGATTTCATGCTGTCAAAAGCAATATTAGTTCTTTTTTCGTCCATCTATCCTGATAATCGAAAAAAGTAAATTCGTACCGTGAACACGGAATACTCTTTTTCCCAAATTATTTTGAGGGTATGAGTTATGAAAAAGCTCAACGTGACATATACGAGAAACGCCCACAATACAACGCAACCCTACACCAAATAATACATGTAGCTCTGAACAACCAATAAAAATTCCCATATAACTCCAGTTTTTGTGCAGCGAGCAGAGACAGAGCATGTGTCTCTTTTGTTCTCTGGTGTGAGAGAAAAAAGGTCTAAATGGGGAAAAGAAAAGTAAGAAGGGATATTCTCTTTTGTACGCCTCTTCAACCTTCCTCTTCAACGGTACTTCCATCTCGCCTAGGTTTTATATTAGCCTTCGCGTCGTCATTGGAAAGGGAGCTCGACAGCGTACGGAATATATTTGATGCCCGCATCTTCAAGGTTTCCGATCACTTCGTCAGGGAGCTATTAACCCAGGGAATTCGCATTAGTCTTGAACTTTCCGATACACTCTAGGATTCATTAAAAGAATTTTCCGCTCTGTCCTTGCTTCTATTCCACAAAAGAACACTTGGTCGCAAAGGGGAGGGGGCCCGAGGGTGTTCTCACCGATCCTGTCACCTTAACTGCGTATGTGCCGCCCACATAGCTATCGAGTCGCTGCCAGCGAGCTACCCAGCTGGTCGCCGGATCCCGGATGGTAACTAGGCCCTCGAAGACCTGGGAGGTGCACTCTTGGATGTTGTCGTTGTTTCCGCGGAGACCAAGGACATTATCGCAATTCGGGCAGCCTTCACGCATGAATTTCTATACAGCGGAAGGGAAGCATTAGTCGCGACTGCACGAGACGAATTGGGAAAAAATATATGGGGAGGATAATCACTAACACTATGCAGTTGAACGAGCGAGCAGACCATGCAGGCGCGAAGGGTGCGCTGCTGGCTTGGTGCGACGTAGAAGGACATGGCTGCGGGGAGGGAAGAGCGTTTCCCGGGGAAGATCCCTCTGCCAATCAGGCCTTCTCTATCTCTCACCAGCGAGAGGAAAAAGAAAACAGAGGTGGGCGTGTGGGAGTGATGATGGTGGATCTCAAGAGTGTGTTATTATTAGGATTTCTTATCCGGGAAGACGAGGTCGATGCTTCTCGAACCATTTGCGGCAAAACGCCAAGACCCGCAAGGAACGCCCGTCAGAGAGGAACCAAGGATTAACTGCTTCCTGGTGAAAAGACACCAGGTCCGAAGACCGAGACGGCCGAATTTTCATGAACAGAATATAGATCGCCCTTATTCGCCCCCCTTTCTCTTAGATCCCTCATATATCGACTCCCCCGGCTGTCGCTCCGTTGAGCATTCTCTCTTTGCTCTCGTCCTCGTGCCCTCCTACCGAGAACCCCTCCAAAACCACCACCACCACCTAATTGTACCACCTTATGGCTTCCCCGGAACTTGAGGCGGCCACTGCGCTGAAAGTGCAGGGAAACAAGGCTTTCACTCAGCACGAATGGCCCACTGCAGTTAATTTCTATACACAGGCAATCGGGAAATATGATAAGGAACCGTCATTTTTCAGCAACCGGGCTCAGGTACGCTGCTTTTCCCGCCTCGGTTCTGACTCTAGATTTTACAAGGGCCTTAAAATCTTAAAGGCTGAGTGAGACAGATGGACTGATTTTCCCTATGGGTATCTCTAGTGTCACATTAAACTTGAGGCTTATGGCTTTGCGATCGCAGATGCCACCAAGGCACTCGAACTCGACCCCGGCTACATCAAGGTTCGTTATCACCGATAAGAAAGGGAAGGTTCCTATAACGGTACGGTGTCTAACAGGGACTAGGCCTACTGGAGGCGAGCACTCGCAAACACAGCTATTCTCAACTACCGTGAAGCGCTGAAAGATTTCAAGGCCGTCGTTCGAAGGGAACCCGGGAACCGCGATGCGAAGCTGAAGTTGGCCGAGTGCGAGAAGCTGGTCCGTCGGATGGAATTTGAGAAGGCGATCGAAGTCTCAGACCCTCCGTCTGCTTTCGAGAGCTTAGATATCAACGCAATTCCCGTCGATGCTAGCTATGATGGTGTGCGACTGGAGAATGAGATGACACAAGAGTTCATTGATGATATGATTGAGAGATTCAAGAGCGGCAAGAAGATCCACCGCAAGTATGCGTTTCAGATTGTCAAGGCCATCAAGGATATCGTCTATGCGGAGCCGACAATGGTTGAGATTGGCGTGGATCAGGGTACCAGGTTGACGGTTTGCGGTGATACCCATGGTAAGACTTGCCAGTAGCTCTCTCCATCTTAATTTTGGCTAATACTTTCTCAGGCCAATTCTTCGACTTATTGGAGATCTTCCGCCTCAATGGATTCCCTACTGACAAACACGCCTACCTATTCAATGGAGACTTCGTGGACCGCGGCTCGTGGTCAACTGAAATCGCCCTCCTTCTCTACGCATATAAGTGGCTGCGACCGAACGGCATCTTCCTTAACCGAGGCAACCACGAGACGGACGACATGAACAAGGTATATGGATTTGAGGGCGAGTGCAAAGCCAAGTATAACGAGACGTTGTTCAAGGTCTTCTCCGAGTCCTTCTCCGCCCTCCCTCTCGCCACCTTGATTGGCGACAAGTACCTAGTCCTCCACGGTGGTCTCTTCTCCGATGACAAGACCTCCCTGGATGATATCCGAAAACTCAACCGCCATAACCAGAAGCAGCCTGGCCAGCAAGGCCTGATGATGGAGATGCTCTGGACGGACCCCCAAACGGAGCCCGGTCGCGGACCCAGCAAGCGAGGTGTTGGCCTTCAATTTGGCCCTGATGTTACCAAGCGTTTCTGCGAGAACAACGGTCTCGAGGCGATCATTCGCTCTCACGAGGTTCGTATGGAAGGCTATGAGGTTGAGCACGACGGACGCTGTATCACGGTGTTCTCTGCACCCAAGTACTGTGACACCACGGAGAACAAAGGTGCCTTCATTAAGATTGGGCCGGAGCTTAAGCTGGAGTACCAGGTCTTTGAGGCTGTTCCTCACCCAGATATCAAACCAATGGTAAGTTCCCTCCAAGTTTAGGTGTTTTCCCTGTCTATCTATGCGGTATGCTAATAAGAGCGCTCCCAGGCTTATGCTCAAAACTCACTCTTGTCCATGATGTGAGATGGCCATCGTCTGCTGATTTAGCGAAGGCTGGGCGTTGGTAGATAGATGATGGCTAGGGAGAAATATTGTTTTTTCGAATGATCAAAGCTTTTTTTCGCAAAGGAAAAATCGCGTTCCCCACTGTCTGCCGGGGTACTAGAGATATCTTGGGATACGAATGTATTGTATCTAACTGATTTTACGATTTTGCAAGTTTTTGCATAGCGGAACAATATAGGAAGACATCAGTGTTTTTATTTATTTGTTTTTTTTTTCTTTTATTTACATGAGACTACCGGGCGGCAGTTAGGCTGCGGATTCCTACTTGAAGGTGTATTGAGATGGTGTTGGGTTAGATGACCACAAAAATTTCTCTTTTTTCCCGGTTGAAACCTGATCAATTCTTCTTGTCCGCATAACCTAAACACTTGGCGTAGGAGTAAACCGTGTTGAATTGCTGGAGGGAGCTGTTGGTGAGTTGTCTACTATGATCTTCTCCTGCAACCCCGCGATGTTTTGTCAAATCGAGTGCCCGGTCAACCCCTCATTACCTTCCATCCATCTACCTCCTTCATACTCTCTCTCCGTCCCTTCCTCCTCTTTCCTCTTCTCTCGCTCTATAATTCCTTACCTTCCCTCATTCTGCATTTAGAACTATAGATTGAGACCGTTTTACCCCCGCAAAGATGGAATTCGATCCCAAAACCCGTAAGTATCGTCATTCTTCTTTTTTTTTTTTTCCAATGCCCCGGACTAACCCCGCGTTCCCTCTCCAGCTCAATACATGACCTCCGACCCGACGAGCTTCGGATACACATCGGTCAATGAGCGCTGGCCGGTGATTGTGGTAAGTACGATATACCAGATTGAGTTGATATACCCGCTCATAGCATGTTCCGAGCTAGACCGGTGCTATTGACGACCTCCACCGAACTGTTGCCGATGTGACCGATGAAGAGAAGCGCAAGGAGGGAAAGTCGATTATTGAGAGTCTCGCAGGTCTGAAGTACGAGATGCTGCATAACAGGCAATTGACGTGAGCGATAACCCTACCCGGGACATAACACAACGTTGACTGACAACTATACCTCAATTTAGTCCCCTCCCCGACGATGGCGAGCCTGGGATTGTAGAGTACAACCAAGAGCTGGAGCAAAGGGGCTACCCAAAATGGCACAACGTACCGTGGCTCTTCTCAGAGTGCTATCTTTGTACGCCTAGCCGGATACTATACAACTAGTTATGCGCGAGTCAAGGGCTAACGGGAGAATAGACAGACGTATGAGCACCCTCTTCGCGCTCTCCAAGCATTGGAAGGGTTACGACGTGTTTGCTCGCCAGAAGATGTCCACATTCAAGTCTTCCCGTCCGGCGGTGCTTGAATTGGCCGCCAGATACCACGAGCTAGCCGTCGAGGCAGAAAAAAGAGAGAGCAACGATGAAGCGGAGCGACTTCTCTTCACAGAGATGTGCGAGATCTGTCTCTGGGGAAATGCGACCGACTTGTCTCTCCTGACATCCCTCACATACGATGATATCCAGAAACTACAGGGTTCGCAGGCGCGAAAGGCAGCCGAAGAGAACATTCTCGTCAACGACACAAACGCCGCTTTCGATACGCTTAAGAAAGTGCAAAAGGAGAAGACCGGGGAGCGAAGGGTAGACATCGTCCTCGATAACGCCGGTTTCGAGTTGTACGTAGATCTCATCCTGGCCGGATACCTTTTGTCGACCGGTCTCGCGACGACGGTCGTCCTTCGCCCTAAGGTAATCCCGTGGTTTGTATCTGATGTTACTCCCCGCGACTTTGCAGATCTCATCGGCGTCCTCGCCGACCCTCAGAGCTTCTATACCGCCCCCGACGACTCCGGCAAAGAATATACCCCATTATCCGATAAGGAAATCGCGGAGGTGAAGTTCCTTTTCCAGCAATGGAGCGGGTTCCACCAGGAAGGCAAGCTTATCATCCGCCCACATCCCTTCTGGACCGCCGCCGGTGGCTACTGGCGTCTACCCAAGGTTGCGCCTGATCTCTACGAGGATCTAAAGGACGCTGAACTTGTCCTTCTCAAGGGTGATCTCAACTACAGAAAGTTGACCCACGACGTAAGTCTACGCTTCTCAATAGCTCTCTTTTACCTCTACATAGAATTTCTCCTAACTCAGTCACTCTCCAGGCTGCCTGGGACCCTACCACCCCTTTCAGCACCGCCATCGGTCCTCTCGGCCCCAAATCTGACCTTCGCATCCTTTCCTTCCGTACCTGCAAGGCAGACGTCGTCGTCGGCCTGGAGCCAGGTGTCGATGAGAAACTGCGCCAGCTTCCTGGAGGCGGCGGTTCTGACGGACGCAAATGGGCCTGGAGTGGTAAATGGGCCGTGGTGTCTTTCTGTGATGGAAAGGCGTAATTTCTTTTCCTCTCAATTTTAGAAGATAATAATATAAAAGAGCTAGAGGGCTGGTTATACACCGGAGAGTATATGGGTTAGAGGGCGTGTTTTTCCGACCTTGGGCTCTCACAGCCTGGTAAGTACAATAATGATTTAAATACATAGATAGGATGCAAATATAGTTAGCTTCGGTACTAGATTCTTATACAGAACCTATTTGTGGCGACTACCTGCCATCCTGTGAACTGGGTCAAAGACAAGTGCGGTGAAATAGGCGATCCATTAAGGATGAAGAGAAATACTGGATGGGAATTGGATCATTTGACCATGTAAAAACAACGAAGGTGTGGCTTGAGGGTATAATCTCCAGATATTAAAGGTTACTAGAAAAACAGGTTGACAAAGACAATCTCAATGTATCACCAGAAAATCACAAGCGCCGTGCCAAAGACCAAGGATACCGGCTCAACTCCCCAAGAAAACAGAATTGGAATCAATCAATCGGATTCGGCTACAAGAGAAACAGAATATTGGAAGAAGTTCAAAAGAAAAACACAAAGAAGATCAGTTCTTCAAGGTTCGGAGGTTCTCCTTGCCCTCCTCTTTGCCCTTGCGGCTCTCATCTTTCCGCTTGAGTCGCGCCTGAGCTGCGATTTTGCGGTCAACCGGTAAAGGTTCTCTGTTCACTGTCGTAAGAGTTTGCCGTCTTTTGGCGCGGTCGAGCAAGTAGGTATCGGGTAAAGTGGATAATGCGTCGAGGCTATACTTTGTCGGGGAGCGACGAGATCGCAAGCGATCTATGCGGATTTGTTGACTGTCGTCGAGATTGGGTCGGCGGCTAGGGAGAGATGAGGTTGCATGCGTGTGCAAGTGCGAATGACGGTGGGCGAGAGTCCGCCGTGTGTTTGCGGCCGTCCACGTCCCAGTCTCGATGGACGGGTATTCGGGAGGCGAGGACGGTGGGATGGCAGCCTGGTCATCCTCATAACGGGATTTGAGTGTCTTGTGGGAGGGATTGTTTAAAAAGTTAAATTTCCCGTCCGTGTCTTCGATGCCCATTGCCTTCAGGGCCCGTTGCAAGTCTAGTTCACCGAAGGTATTACTGGTGCCATTGAAGCGTCGATCCTTCGCACGAGGGCTTGGACTTGGGGGTTGGTCCGTTTCTTCAGTGTCATCCGCTTGTGCCCTCTCAGGGCTGGTCTGTCCGAAGTCGAGCACTTGCACTCCAGTGTGATCTTTGCGACTGTCCGTATACCGATATCGAGGACGGGTTTCCGGTGCAATCTCAGCCGCCCTCAATTTCGATTTCAGCAGATTAATCTGCTCTTGCATGTGACGCCGCTCCTCGTTAAAGGACTCTTTAAGGTCTTCTTCCTGCTCACGATGCTGTTGAGAAGCCGCTTTCATGCGCTCGCGGTACTCTTGAATTCGTGCCTCAAGCTTTGCCTCTCGTTGCTTGAGTTTCGCTTCTTTTTCCTTGCGGCGGCCTTCATATTTGGACATTTCTTGCTTCACACGGGCCAGCGTGTGCTTGAGCATTGCGTTTTCCTTTTCAAGCTCGGAGGCTTTCTGTTCCGAGCTGAGAGCCAAGTCCCTGAGTTTACTGAAGTCCGACTGTTGCTGCTTCATTTCGTCAATTCTAGCATTAGCCTGGGCTAGTGCCTGTTGGGTTTTGCGGAGAGCCTGGGGCGCCTCCTTCAAGGGTACATCGGCCTCGCCCTGCTCCGCGATTTGATCCACCTCGGTTCCAATAACACCATGCTGCTCTAAGACTTTCCGCAACAAACTAACTTTGTGTTTGTATTGGAGAGCAAGTGCTGTCTGCTTGGTCAGATCCCGCACTAGCTGTTCTTTGTCAGCGCGTGTGTTTTCCGCAACCATGGTAGAGGCGAGCTGAGTTACATGGCGCTCCATCTCAGCAACCTTGATCTCCTCCTCTTTCAGCTTTGCGGCCAGGCGCGAAGCCTCCTCGTCCTTCTTTCTGGCGTACGTCTTTGCCGCTGAACGATACTGGATAAGTCGTTTGATCTCTAAGGAGGTCTTGGTCCTATAGCTATCAAATTCAGCTTTCCAGTATTTGCCTGACTGAGAGCGCGGCTCGTTTAAATTAATCGTCTCTTCATTCTCATCTCCAGCTGATGGCTCATTGGATCGGTCGGACGGGCGGATTTCACTGGCTTTCTGTGAAGGCTGTTCCAAATTCTTCGGAGACTTGTCGCGTGAGTCCATCAATGTTTGTGTGAGCTTGCTTCGCGGCTTGGCCTTCCCATCGAGGGAGCTGGTTATCCATTGACTGCTGATCGGACCGGTGGGGTTTATTGGCGTCTTCGAGAGTTTGCCGGAAGATTCTTCGCGCTTACGTTCATTGTCAACCACGCTGTCACCAAATGAAACCGTCTTTCGCCTGTTTGACGCGGTGCCTGGCGTCAAAAGGATACTTTTCGTCGGAGACGCCATGGCTGTCGCGGCCAGATCAATATCGGCCGTCGCGGCTTTCAGCTCATCGCCCTTGTCATCAGCAGGGTGTTCTCGTGGGTTATCTCGAAGTGGTTGGAGTGGTTGGAGTTTATCGGTCAGCTCCTTCGTCTTCAGCGGGGAGCTATTTTCCTCGTCTTCAGCTCCGGGTGTTCCAAATAAGGCACTCTGGAAGGCGCGAAGTGCAAAGACAGGAGCCGGTGTCTCAGGGGGTTCCAACACCTTAGAGTCATCTAGGGGAACAAACAAGGGATAAATAAGTCAGCGCGCGATTCCCTTGCGATTGTGCATCATTGGCTCAGGCCCTGGGGTGAGAGGGGCGGCGCCCGAGGCGGACAAACAATATAGACACGCACCTGCGACCTCATCGTTCTGGCCACCCATCCATCCCAACATCTTGTCTGCAGGGGCAAACTGCATTAAATTTCCAGAACAGGCGACATACGCATCACACCACGGGCACCATTGGAGACCTGACAGGGCCAAGGAAGCAAGATTCAGGTGTCCGGGGTTGACTGACGTGGGAGGGTGTGCTTTGTTTACTGTTGCTGCACCGCCGGCGCTAAAAAAAGTGCCAGGCGGTCGGCCGGAAAAATACGCGGAACGCGCCCCAGTTGGGTTTAGCGCACGTTAAGCTGGGTTACCGCTTTTTTTCTACTTCCTCTGCTGCTCATAGTTTCGTTGTCGAGACTAGTCCCTGGTCTGGTGAACTGGCACTTTTCACCTCCTCTCCCCCACCCTCTCCCCATTAATTTCTCTCCTTACTTCCTTTTACCTACAGGCCCCGACATGTCCGTTCTCGAGATATAGAGGGCTGCAGCTTCGGCTGCATCTTTGTCACAGCTTCTCGTGGCAAAGTCCACCAACTCGATCGGGTATCACCACATCCTAGGTGCACACCGCCCAACCGCCCCGCTATGCCTCACCATCACAAGAAGACCCCCAGCAATGCCCTCAAAAACGCCTCTCCCCGGGCGGAGAAAAAGCAGGCCTTCCCGGAATCTGCATCACTAGCACCACCCGTAGCTCCCCCAACGAATTATGAGGAAATTCACCAGAATGAGGTTGAGGCTCTCCGGTCCATCTATGGGGATGATTTTGAAGAACTTGAGCACAGACGGTCCGCGTGGAAGGTAAGTCAACACCTACCCCATGATTTGGCTTGAGCTCCCCAGGAAATCCCATGGCATCCCTGACACTCCTAGGTACAGCAATCGTCTCAAGTTTCCTTTAAGCTCCATCTACGTGCTTCGTCCAATGCCGAGGTCCACCTGGAAGTGGTAGTGGAATTACCAACAACTTACCCCAAGACCTTCCCGAACATTTCCTTTGCAAATTTGGACGACTTTCGCCAAGGAGCTCAATCAAGGATCCAGAACATTGTCCGCAACAAACCCAAGACCCTCCTTGGTTCGGAAATGATATATGAGCTTGCAGTTTCGATCCAGGATGTTCTTGAGGATGTGGCAGAGGCTCGAGCGCAAGATAAGGATCTTCCGAGCTTAGAGGAGGAACGCATGGAACAGGAAGCGGCAGCTAGCCAACGGGCGGAGCGTGAAAGGGAGGAAGAGCTCCGAAAACAAGAAGCCGCGATGGCGAAAGAGGAACGGGAACTTCAACAACTTTTGCAGGATAAGATCCGCGAGCGAACAAAGGCACGATTATCACGACGGAAGAGTAGAACCTCTGGCATGGATCTAACTGGAGACATTGACACTGCCCCCAGTATTCCGGGTGCAATCACTTTCGACCCGCCTCTGGTGATGACGGATGCTGATGAGGGACCCTTGGTGTTCCGCGCGGTTTATGGAAAGACCCTCCTCAACAGCGTCCGGGGAATGGATACTTTTGTGGTGAGGCCAGTGGTGTCCGAATCGCGACCTTGTGCCCCTCTGTTAGTTCTGAAGGAATTCACCATTGATGAAAAGGGATTCGATGCTTTAGCATTCCGAGAGCAAATGCGTTCTAGCGAAGACAAACTCGAGGCTCTGAAGAAACTACGCCACCAGAACCTGGTAGAATTTATGGGATTCAAGATTCAAAGACCTCTTCACTCCTATGACTCCAATGACAGCACCTGGAAGGTGTTTGCCCTTTTTGAATACGCCAACAAAGGATCTCTCTCCGAATTCCTGGACATGGTGGGGACTGTTCAGGTGGAAATGCTTCGCAGCTGGACCATTCAGCTTCTTGAAGCCCTTGAGTTCTATCACCGCTGTGGCTTTGTCCACGGGAATATCGATTGCGGACGCGTCCTGTTATTCAGGAATACTACAGGTGGAACGATAGTGAAACTGCAAGCAAGCGTCGAGGAGGCCCTACCTGATTCGGCAGGTAATAAACGGTCATTGACAACTTCTAAATCGCCCTTTTGGCTTCCTCCAGAGCTCACCCAGGAGGGTGCCTCTCCAACAATGAAAACCGATGTGTGGGATTTAGGAATAGTCTTCCTCCAGATGGGATTTGGCATAGATGTTTTGCAGCGCTATACATCAGCTAATGCACTGATGGGAACCGTGGGCCTGTCGACTCCCTTACAAGATTTACTCCAGGAATTTTTCAGGCCGAACCCGAAGAGGCGCGCAACCGCTTTCCAACTCCAGCCCTCGGAGTTCTTCCGGGTTGATACACCCTTGCTTATGCGTACAAGTGCTGCAAACTCCATGTCTCTTCCAAGGCGTCCACGTCTCGATTCTATCAGCGGCGGATTTCTTACCCTTTCACGGTATTATCAGGACTTTGATGAGGCTGGACGTTTGGGCAAAGGTGGATTTGGTGAAGTCGTGAAAGCAAGGAACAAACTAGATGGCCGCTTTTATGCTATCAAAAAAATATCCCATAAATCTGCTCCTGCGTTAAAGGATACTCTATCTGAAATCATGCTCCTTTCCCGTCTCAATCATCCGTACGTGGTGCGTTATTTTACCGCGTGGCTCGAGGAGGATTATGATCAGAAAAATGAAGACGCCATTTCATTCACCGATGGGGGCTCCGTTGCGAGCACGCACTCCAATGCCTTTGAGTATAGCACCAGCGGCCTTGATTTCATGAGCTCCAGTGGCTATCCCAAAATAGAGTTCGGTTACGACAGCGATGAAGAGGACGACGGGACACCATCAACCAAGGAGCGAGGGGAAACTCCGCAAACATTCGGAACTGAGAGCGACACTGGAAAGGAACTTAGTCGGATGAGATCAGGCTCACAGGGCAGACCAGTCCTCACGACCCTTTACATTCAAATGGAATACTGTGAAAAACATGTGGGTTACCTACTACAAACTCAGTTACATTACCTCACACATCACTAACCGTGATAGACCCTCCGCGATCTTATTAAAAACGGGCTGTACGATGATACTGATAGGTCCTGGCGTTTGTTTCGTCAAATCCTCGATGGGTTAAACCATATTCACAGCCATGGAATTATCCACCGGGATCTCAAACCTGATAACATCTTCATTGATGCAGCGAACAACCCGCGTATTGGAGATTTCGGATTAGCAACCAGTGGACAGTTCACCACGGCGGTACGCTCTTCTGCGGCTGCGGACTTCGAAGGAAATCTTACTCGAAGCCTTGGTACTACCTATTATGTTGCCCCAGAGATGAAATCCGGCTTCAAGGGACACTATAATGACAAAGTGGATGTAGGTTTAATGACCTTGTGGTTAACAACGAGAGCAATGCTAATTGTGGTAGATGTTCTCTTTGGGTGTGATTTTCTTCGAAATGTGCTATCCTCTTCCAACGAATATGGAACGAGATGAGACACTCCGAGCTATCCGGGAGAAGAACCATAAACTTCCTGGCATGTTTCAGTATTCTGACAAGCTAGCGCAGGGTCGAATTATTGAATCATTGCTCAGCCATACTCCCGGCGAGCGTCCCTCAGCGTCAGAGCTCCTTCATAGCGGACAAATTCCGCTTCAGGTCGAGGAGGAAACATTCAGGCGTGCAATCATGCATCTTCTCTCGGACCCCAGCTCCCCTGACTATAAGAAAATCCTCTCCGCAATCTTTTCTCAGTCTCCAAAGAAGTTTGAAGACATCGCCTGGGATATGGACTCGAGTGGAGGGCCGGCGGCGAACGAGTTGCTGGTTCGTGGCCTCGTGAAGGAAAAGTTAACTGCAATTTTCCGCAGACACGGAGCGGTAGAGACTGCAAGACAAATGGTTTTCCCCAGATCTCAACACTATAAGAACGGTGCTGCGAGGCTCTTGGATGCTTCCGGGAACCTGCTGCAGCTACCATTCGACCTGACCCTACCGAACGCACGTGCTATCCCCCGACAAGACGCCTCTTTGGAGAAAACCTTTGCCTTTGGTACTGTCTACAGGGAAACGACCCATGGCGGCGAGCCTAGGACTCACAAAGAGGTTGACTTTGATATCGTGTCCCACAATACGCTTGACCTGGCACTGAAGGAAGCAGAGGTTATCAAGGTTCTTGACGAAATAATTGAAGAATTCCCACCTCTAAGGTCAACGCCCATGTGTTTTCTAGTAAACCATTCCGACCTCCTTGGGCTTATTATGGAGTTTTGCCGCATTACTCCTTCCCAGATTCCGTTGGTAAAAGAGGTTATCAGTAAACTGAATGTTGGAAAGTACTCGATACAGAAAATTCGAAGTGAACTTCGTTCACCTGCAATTGGCGTTGCGTCGACTTCATTGGATGACCTCTCCCGGTTCGACTTCAGAGGTTCGCCCCCTGGCCCTAACAATGAACTCGTTCATGAGCTGACTTTTGGTAGATTCTCCGAAACAAACTCAGAAACGACTTCGTGCAATCATGGAGGGTACCGAATTTGCTGAGAAGTTGGCGCCAATTTTCGCCCGTATCAACTCCCTAGTAGCGTATATTGAGAGGCTTGAGGTGAAACGAAAGGTTTACGTCAATCCTCTTGGAAGCTTGAACGACAAATTTTTCAGGGGCAGCATTCTTTTCCAGTGCATTTTTGATACCAAGCGGCGAGATGTCTTTGCAGCTGGAGGGCGCTATGACTCGCTGGTTCAAGAGTTTCGCCCTAACGTACTAACCAGCCGTCCCCAGACTCACGCTGTAGGGTTCAACCTTAGTTGGGACAGGTTAAGCGCTGTCATGGTGGAGTACCTGAAAACACCTATACGACCTTTCATGAAAAATCATGACACGGAGGTGGGCGTTTTCTGGAAGACGAGACGGGTAAGTCAAACATGACTCCAAGTTTCGTCTAAATAGTTAGTCTTACATATTCCTAGTGTGATGTACTTGTCGCGAGTTTCGACCCTACCGTATTGCGCGAACTGGGCGTCAAAATCGTCCAAGAACTATGGTCCAACGACATTAGTGCGGAATTAGCAGTGGATGCATCCTCACTTGATGCCATTCTCAACAAGTACAGAGACCATAACCATAGCTGGATCGTCATAGCAAAACAGGATAGCATGGAACGAGGCTTCAAGATTAGATGCCTTGCTCCAAAAGAAGAGTTGGATATCCGAAGCTCCGAACTTGTTCCTTGGCTTCGAAATGAGATACGTGCGCGCAACCTACGCGAGGGTAATGCGGACAGCTTACGATTACCCCGGCAAGCTAGTCAACCGGAATCCAGTACCGGGCATAATGACAGGGCGAATGATGTGCGTATTCTGATCTCGCAGCACAGAAGCAAGAAGACCAACCGGCGGAATATTGTCGAATCCGGTATGTCCATGTCTTTGTCTAGCGTCTCCAACTCCACCACTAACATACAAACAGCGCTTCTTCGTTCTCGAGAGGTTGTTGAGAGAGCGTTGAATGGTCCCGTTGCTGCGATCGACACCCGCGATGACTTGCTTGAGGCTATCAGGGACACCCGTCTGTCGGACCCTGATAGCTGGCGAGCGGTAATACAGAATGCGCCTCTCACAGAGCGAAAGTACCTTACCCAAGTCCACGAGTTGCTTTTGGACCTAGCGAATGAGAGTAGAGGAGAAGGTTCGGACAATTTTACGAACGCGTTTATTTACAACTTCCGGACCGGGTCATGTCTCTATTATGATCTGGGCAGCACCAATGACAAATGAGAAGATTAAGAGGGGGTAACAGGGATATCAAGTTCAGTAACGTGTCATGTGCCATGCATTTCTTAATGTGTCTGTTTATTAGCATTTTTTGCTCGAGCATCTCCATTCACCTTTTTATAGCAAAATATACCCATAAATAGCGGTCCAAATAAAAATGAGGAGAAAAAAAATACAAAGGACAAAAGTCAAGGTATCTCTGTTATTATACAAATAAAAGCTGCAAATTAGTGTGAAACGTCGATTAATCGCTTTCGTCGTCACTCCCATAGGCGACCAGAGGGCCCGCCGCCTGAGGGGCCTGTTTTGTCGTCACGTTTCCACCGGATAATCCTCTTAATGCAGCAACAGTCGAGGTTGAAAAGATCCCACCTCCACTCTCCGCTTCAACTTGCGCCGCAGATTCAACCAGAAGGTGCTGATCTGGAGCCTCGAGTTGACCAGCATCTTCCAACTCCTTCGTCCTAGCATACCACACCTCATCCGGTGGTTCGTAACCCTGCAGCCCAAACGTACCCTCGATCTTCTTCCTCTTCCTCGCTTCCGGGTCTTTCCCTTCCAACTCCGCCACAAACTCCGCGGGCAGCGCCCTCCGAACAGCCTCCGCAGCCTGCTCTTCCAACCTCCTCGCCTCGCGCTTCTGGGCCAACGGGTTCGGATCTACAGTCGCCCACCGCACATTCAGGATCTCGCTATGGTCTAGACTCTGGTGTGCCATGGATTCCTTGGCAAATTGGGCGTTCGCTTCGTTGGTATACGTGACGAATGCGACGCCTCGAGAGGTCAATACACGGATGCGGTCGATCTGCCCCCACTCGGCGAAATGGCGGGAGACAACCTCCTCAATGTCATCTGTTACGTGGATCCGACCAACATACAGTGTTCGGTTTTGGCGCGTGAAGGAGCCGACACCGCCCATGTCGTCGCGGTAGTCGCTGAATTTGTCGCGGCCGAAGCAGTCGACGTTTGGGTTGAAGAGGTCATGGAGGGTAGGGAGGCGGTGGAGATATTCGCATTCGTAGCCTTTGGGACAGACCTGTATAAGCAAGCATCTGGTTAGTTCTTCGCTTCTCGTCTTCACTCGGCGTAGAGAGAATGTAAAAAAGAAGCTTGGGTAGAATACACACCCCTCGAGCAAAGAAAAGACAGAAATAGGATCCGGGGACTTTGTCTGCACGCGTATATCCGGTGTCCTTCACGACGTTGCACCGCGATGGCGCCGCATGTTTCGAGAGGTACTTGTCCTCCCGATCACCGCCGGACCACTTGTTATACCAGATGTTGAACACCGTTCCAGTCTGTGGCGGAGGCTCTGATTTAACCGTCGCCGGGTCAACCTGCGGTCGGGCTGGCCGTCTTTTTTTCCTAATGATCTTCTTGGTCTTCTTTTGAGTGCCTTCGCCGTCCGCCCCCATCACGGTGATGGCGGTTTCCTCTGATGCTTCTTGTGTTGTAAGTGCATTGTCATCGTTGGGTGCTGGAGATTCGATGGGATCTGTGGAGGTGACCGGGGGATCGAGAGCTGCTGTCTCCGCCATCGTAAGAGCCGTGTGGTGTTGGAGTGGGATATGATGTTGCGAGGGAAGAAGAAAGATTTCATTTGGAGATGAAGATGGAAGAAGGTTATGTGATTACCTAATCAGGTGATTGGGCCTTGGCATCGCGACGAATTTGAATGCTTGATTTATTTTCCCAGAAGACTTTGGTTCGAATTCATCTCGGGGCATATCGATTCATGTTCTTTTTCCTGGGTGGTTTTTAATAGCCAGGCCAGTCCAGTTTATTCTTCAATCTCTCCGGCCCATTGAGCAAGAGGTTGCATTCGATTCTTTTGAAACTAGAGTGCTGATTGAGTCCGCGGGGCTCCTCCAACCGGCAAGATGGTGAACATCACAGAGAAAATCAAGGAGTACGCATTGAGATTTCGGTCCCTGTGTAATTCACGGCGAAGGAAGATGCTTATCAGTGATCTTATTTTACAGGATTGAGGATGAGATGCGCAGGACGCAGAGTAAGTTTTTCATGTTTCTCTCTTCTTTCCCCCTCCCCCGCCAAACATTTAACCCCGCGTGCTAATTCAGAGGATAGAGAACAAGGCCACAGGTGCGGACTAAGCCCCTTTGCAGTCATTCATAGACTAGCTATATCTCTAACAAGCATCAGAGTACCATCTTGGTCTTCTCAAAGGGTAGGCTTTTTACTGATGCCTTTCTAATTTCAGAGAACATGTGCCCAGACAGATCCCTATGCTAATTTTCCCGATATAGAAAACTCGCTAGATTAAGAGCCCAGCTACTGGAACCAACAGGAGGTTCCGGTGGCGGCGGTGCAGGTTTCGATGTCAGTAAAAGCGGTGATGCCCGAGTTGCCCTGGTTGGTTTCCCATCCGTCGGTAAATCGACGTTTTTGAGCAAGATCACGAAGACCAAAAGCGAGGCAGCTGCGTACTCTTTCACTACCCTCACTGCTATCCCTGGCGTGTTGGAGTATGGGGGAGCTGAAATCCAGATTCTCGATCTTCCCGGTATCATCGAGGGTGCCGCGGAGGGTAAGGGAAGAGGTCGACAGGTTATTTCTGCGGCTAAGGTTTGTCCTTTCAATTGCCTCAAGGTATAACATATGTTTATTGGTGTATGCTCACCGTTTCCATGTAGACAAGTGATCTGATCATGATGGTCCTTGATGCGACCAAAAAGGCCGAACAACGGTCCTTGCTAGAGGCTGAATTGGATGCTGTTGGCATTCGACTAAACAAAGAACCACCGTGAGTACCACCTCCACCCTATCTAAGTCCTCCTCAACTGACAAGAATGAAAAGAAATATCTACCTCAAGGCCAAAAAGGCCGGAGGAATGAAAATCACCTTCCAAACACCACCCAAAAACCTCGATGAGAAGATAATCTACAACGTCCTTCGAGACTACAAGATGCTCAACTGCGAGGTCCTAGTGCGAGATGAGAACGGTACATAACCACCCCAAAACTACCTATATTTCCGGACTCATTGACTAATTTCCTTATCCAGCTACAATCGACGACTTCATCGATGTCATCATGAAAGACCATAGAAAATACATCCCCTGGTATACCCCCTTTCTACCACCCGTGATATAAACAAGCCATTAACCAAAAAAAAGCCTCTACGTATACAACAAAATCGACAGCGTCAGTCTCGACTTCCTCGACCAACTAGCCCGCGAACCCCACACAGCCGTCATGAGTTGCGAACTGGACCTCGGTGTCCAAGACGTAGTAGATCGTGTCTGGAAAGAGCTTCGTTTAATCCGCGTATATACTAAGCGGTATGTCCTCTCTCTACTCCTATTTTTTGTCCTCCCGCTCCCCCACGGTTTTTTTTTTTTTTTTACGTAAAAACGCAAGAACGGGGGGGATTCTAACAATCCCACAGGAAAGGCATCGAGCCTGATTTCGATGAGGCGCTGATCGTACGAAGCAACTCGACCATTGAGGACGTTTGTGATCAGATCCATCGGACTCTGAAGGAGACGTTCAAGTATGCGTTGGTTTGGGGTGCGAGTGCGAGACATGTTCCGCAGCGAGTGGGACTTGGACATGTTGTTGCGGATGAGGATGTTGTTTCGATCGTTGCTAAATAGAGTAGTAATATCAGGGAATGACATGATTTCTTACAAGGCCTATTATTACCCGAGTTGAGCCGGTCAAGGTTCCAACTCTCCACTACGCTTGAGAAGGCTTTTATGTCCAATAAATAGAGGCATTTTGAAATATGTTAAAAGAATAGCTTATATAAACATGACCCAGACTGGTAATAATAATTAAAAAAACCCGCAATACCCCCACAGCCAAGACTCCATATAACCAAGTATCACACTCTTATCCCATAACCTAGGCAGCAGCAGCAATGGGAGTGGCGGCGGCAGCGGCAGCGGCAGCGGCGGCAGCCATGTTCTGCATACCGGTGGTAGGGTGGACATCAACACGCTCCTTGGGCAGCAGGTCAACCAACAGAGGGCTGGGGAGGCTGTCACGGTTGGGGTAGAAGTCCGCCTGGCTGGCCTTGTACTTGCAAACGCTGTCAAGGTAGATATCAAAGAGGTAGGAGGAGTCAAGAGGACCGCCCTTGGCTTCAGGGTGGAACTGGGTGCTGAAGATAGGGCGCGACTTGTGAATCATACCCTCGTTGCTCGAGTCGTTGAGGTTCACAAAGTAAGGCTTCCAGTCCGAAGGCAGGGTGGAGGCATCCACGGCATATCCGTGGTTCTGGCTGGTGATGTGGCAGCGGCCAGTGGTCAAGTCCAGAGCAGGAATGTTGTGAGCACGGTTACCATACTTCAGCTTGATGGTGCGAGCACCAGCAGCCAGAGCAAGGAGCTGGTGGCCCAGGCAAATACCGAAGATGGGAACCTGGGAGGTCTCCATCAGGCGGCGAAGGTGGAAGGTGGTATCCTGGCAGTGAGTTGGGTCACCAGGGCCGTTGGAGATAAAGACACCGTCAAAGTGGTGGGCGACCTTGTGGATGGGGTAGTCGAAAGGGAACACAGTCACACTGGCACCACGGCTAACCAGGCTGCGAAGGATGTTCTCCTTGACACCGCAGTCAAGGACGGCGACGTGGCACTGAGGATCAGCTGCACTCACGTGGAAAGGAGCCTTGGTGCTGACCTGGCGGACGAGGTGGATCTGTTCGGGATCGATGAAGGCCTCATCCTGATCAGCATCATACTCCTCACCAACAGTGATACGAGCGAGGGAGGATCCCTGCTCACGGAGGTAGGTGACAATGGCACGGGTATCAACGCCAGAGATGGCGGGAACACCCTCACGTGCGCACCATTCACCCAGGCTCTCAACAGCAGTCCAGTGACTGTACTGTTCAGCCACATCGGCAACAACCACACCCGCGGCCTGGAGGTTAGGAGATTCGAAATACTTGAGAAGACCATTCGGGTCCTTCTCAGCGGAAGGCACTCCGTAGTTGCCAATCAAAGGCTGGGTGAAGACCAAGATCTGACCACGATAGGAGGGATCAGTCAGGGACTCAGGGTATCCAACCAAGGAAGTGGTGAAGACAGCCTCTCCCGAAATGTTGGTGGGGGCACCAAAAGATTTTCCGTGGAAGATAGGACCATCCCGGATTGTGAAGGTGGCTCGTTCGGCTGGCCTCTGGCTGCGAACAGTGGCCATGAAGCGAGCCTGAATCGACGAGCTCATAGGAGACAAGGCGGGAGCCCTGGCGGGCACGGCCTTGAAGACACGAGCAAACATCATTTTGGGTGGAAGTCTTATTCTGGTTCTAGGTAGAGTTGTTTAAGATCGAGGGGTTTTGGGGGGGGGGGGGGGATCGATTCAGTAATTTCCGGAGGCTTTCCAGAGGTGATCCGAGATGTAATCCTGGGAGGACAAATCAGTGGGACTGAATTGGGATAAACCGCACGGCTTGCCTCTCGAGAAGCGACATCGACAGGAGTGGGCTCCGGGTGGCCAGAGCTGGGCAAGTGGGCATGGCATACCTGAGAAGTGAAGATGGAGGGTGCCAAACGCATGAACGCGACGGTGCTGTTACCAGTCACTTGTTATTTGTAAAAGAAGAATGGATTGAAAGAGGTCGATGTTTAGAGAGACATCAATGTGGTTATGGGTGGGCTTCAGTCTGGGTGGATAGATTGGAAGAGGATGGAAGAAAGAGTGAGTCAAGAAGAGGGCGGACGCAAAACCCTTTAAGCTGCAAAATTTCTGCTCAGTGCGAAAGTCGGGCCGGTCGGAGGACACGTGCCGGGCCCTCACCGACTCCTGCCCCCGCAGCCAATCACAGCACGTGTATTGCCCCAACCCTGGCCTTTTTGGCTCGCGTTATCGGATGAAGGCTTTTTTATCTTCGTCAAATTACCTAGAAGAATAAGATGATCATTTGGTTTTGGCGGGGGCAGGATTATCATTACGTCTCTGATCAACGGGCATAATTGCCTATCAATCGCGACTGGTTATCGTCCAATTGATACCTCCCGATGCTGGAGTAATGGCATCTTGCCCTTCTTCTGGCCAGAACTCTGAGGCAGAAAAGCCGCAATATATTTCAGATTACCACCACTTTAGTGCCAGATAGACCAAGATTCTCTCAGCCCTATCTCGACAGGTCCAGGGCTCGGTGGGATCAGGATGCAGGACTCTGTATTCTCCGTTGAGAAATGATTAATTGACATGGATTTCGACTATGTTTCTCGCCACCACCTCCGATACCAACAAGCCACTCAAAGGCAAAAGGGTGTCCCAGCAGATCCGAACCCCAGCCATGCTCGAGCTGGAGGAATGAAGAATGGGGGGGGGAGGTGGGGGACGAACCCACCCTCCGTGGGATTGGGAATCCTGATAGCTTTTCTCAAGAGGGTTGATCTTATGCCATTGTGTAGGAAAGGATAATATTTTTTTTTTCGAATACCAGCTTCTTAAGGCAGGCTATCACCGGCGTTATCAGCCTGTCATGCAACCAGCAGACTGAGAGCTGCGGCTGGCACCAAGCAGAATAGGCTCGCAACTAACCAGCTATCCATCCACCTCCAGCAGTAAAATTAATCGAGAAGAAATCGGTATCAAGTTACCAACCTAAATTAAACTAAAACGAAGCTCTTTTCTTCCCTTTTCAACTCTGCTGTCTCCAAGTTCAAAAAGGTGTTGATCGAGTTGGGGTCTTGCATGAATACCTGTGACCTGCAACCTGCGGATACGTTTTAGCTTATGCAGTAGCCACGCCCTTGCTTCGAGCGCCACTAAGAAGTCAATTTTTTTTTTGAACAAACCAAAAACTACGTTTATTAAAATTAGGATAAATAGAAGAATCGATTTTATAGAGGGGGAAACAAACCTCGGTTGGACTCAGAGCCGATACTATATTTGGAGTAGCAACGCACGTGACGACGAAATGGCCGACATGCTTTGATGATGGAGTAAAGGGATCAAAACCTCGAGAAAATCCAACTGTCTTTCCCATGCAGCCAAATTACTAGCAACCGGCCGGAATTGCTTACCACGTCATGTCTGAACAGGGGAGAAAGCGATCGAGGGTTGCTTGTACCTCCTGTCAGTCCCGCAAACGCAAATGCTCTGGGGATCAGCCATGTTCGACATGTGCCCAGTTCGGCGCGGACTGCCACTATGATCTGCTCTCGCGCAAGAAGAAGGACATCAGGCATTTCCAATCGCAGTCGAGCTCGTTGCTGGGCGCGACCGCGATCCCGAACGACATTGGCTCGAAACAGCACGAGCAGACCACCACTCCAGGCGCCTTGGCTGGCCTGCTGTTAAAGGCGCTGGAAGCCAACTCGGGGGCGGCGTTCGCCAGACGCCTGAACTCCAAGACCGACCCGACTAATACACTCAAACTGCACCTCTTCGCATGGAACGTCGGAGAGCGGTACCCCGCACCCGAGTGGACGCAGGCCCTGTCCACGGTCAAGCCAAGGCCCGTGGTGGAGATCATCTCCCAGGACGAAATGCGGTTCCTGGCCGGGATCTTCTTTGAGAAAGTCGACCCGTGCTACGGGTTCGTCGACCGCGACAGCCTCCTCCGCCAGGCGAGCAGACGATGGCTGCCCTCGACCGCCGAGTCGGCGCTCTCTTACGGGCCCTACGACGCGGTCCTCTGCGGCGTCGCAGCCTTCGGGTATCTCTTCTCTCGCCGCCAGGCCCTCCCCGCGGAGCTACACCTCGTCGAGTCCGCCCGCTCCATCCTCGCGCAGAGCCTGCAATCGGAGCCGTCGGAGCCCGTCGACGCCGTCATGGGCTGGGTGCTGCGCGTCGCCTACCTCCGCATGACTGCTACCGCCCACGCCGCCTGGATGGCCAGCTGCTCGCTCATGCACCTCATCGAGTCGACCGGCCTGCACGTCGAACCGGCCTCAAACACCGCCCTCGACTCAGCGACGGTCGAGACCTGCAACCCGGAGACCCGCCGCCGGCTCTTCGGCATGGCCCGGCATCTGAACGTCTGGACCTCCTTCGAGCTGGGCCGCTCCCGCGTCGTCCTCCAAGGAGCGACCTCGCTGCCTCCCTCGGCGCGACCAAACGGCTACACCACCGACCTCTTCAACCTCCTCCCCATGTCCGAAAGCCTCGACCCCAACGAGGCAAAGGATTCCTCCACACTCGAGTCCGCCCTCTCCAACGTCCTCGACATCGTCCACGTCCAGGCCCCCCTCATCCTAGTCCAATGTAACCTCATGCTCTGCATCTACCGCCGCCTGCGCGCCCTCAACTCCATCCTCTCAGGCGACCTCCTCGACCGCGTCCTCACGCTGTCCGGTAAGGGCCTCAAAGCCGCGGGCGAGTTGGTCGCGGCTAGCTGCCCCTGGCACCAGATCGCGAACGTTCCTTTCCAGGTTGTCTGCACCCTGCTGGCGATCGATAACCGCGCTTCACTGGCGATGCTGCGGGATGCGATGCGCACGCTGCACGAGGTGGCCTCTACGTACGATACCGAGGTCATGCGTGAGGCGTACACCACGGCCTATCTGATGATAGTCATGCACCAGCGGCGGAAGGAGGAGGATATGCGGACCCTGCGGGATGTTCTGCAGTTTAACCCGGCCGTGGCGATCCCACATACCCAGATACGAGAGCCGGCCCTGCAGTCGGACCATACGCTTTCTGATTATCCCGGATTTTCTTGGTTGAGTGATATCTTGATTGATATACCGAGCTTGCAGGAATTTGATATGGAGGGCCCATGAACTTCTGCAAATTTGCAGAATCGTGCCAATATGACACCACCTCCCAAGAGAGATGTTGTATTCTTCGAGGATGCTAAGAGGCTACTATGCGAGGCTCATGCATGTTACCAGGTACGTGGAATCAACCACCACATTCCAATACAATATATCTGACCCAGTTTATATCACAGTCCAATAAATAAACGCTAGACTTACAAAGGCTGCATGAAGCGACGTTACTCTGATTTATCGTGCCTGTCTCTTCTTGCTTCCGGGGCTCTCGTCCCCTGTGACCACGCCACCAAGCCTAGTTTCCCCAGAACCCAGAGGAAACCGAGAAGGATAACAGCAACAGTGCCCAGCTCGATGACCTTGCCATTGAAAATACCGTCCTGATCAAGACGGAGAACAGGCACATCCAACTCCTCTACAAGTCGCTGCGCAGCACCATCATCTCCAACCCCAGACGAAGGGTGTAGCTGGTAGAACATTGTGCGAGGGCCGAAGAGCCCCTCCCATCCCAGATTAACTCTGTCGAATGGGTTAATGGCCATCTTCGTGCCGTCTTCCGCCGTACAAGCCCAGAAAACCACGGGCCAGGGAACTGATGCGGAGCGATACCCCGATTCAGAGGGGTGCAGGTACCGCAGATGGAGCGGGATAGTGACGTTCCACTCTCCCGGAATCTGGGCAGATTGAGGCGGCTGTGCTAGTTCGAACAACCAGTTTGAGCCCCACCGGGAGACAAACCAGTCTGGGGCCTCGAGGTCCGTCTCACCGGCGACTGTTCGGAGAGCGGCTAGGTTATGTGACTCGAGGAATAATGGGTCTGTGGTGGAAAGCTGGTATTTGTCACCGAAGACCGAGGAAGGCAGGGTTAGATAGGCATGGAGCGCGCAGGTCCCCCCCTCAGCCCGGGGAGGATACTCGAGCGCTGACGGCGCCACTGAGATGGTCATCGTAGGATGTAAGCCGGTTGGCGGCTCAAACGAAACGGAATAAGTGGCGTCATCAGGGAGAGGATGATGCCGAGATGGGAACGAGAATAGTGTGGGTTCTAGAGAAAAGAACCAACCAGTTAGCCCCTAGCCTCAATTGACCCAACTTTCCCTTCGGTCCAAAAAAGAACATACTTAGCTCAGTATCACTCCCAACCACACCCAGCAACCCACCCATTTTAATCTCCTCCGGCTCGGTCGCCTGGTCCGTACCCAGCAGTCCAACCTCCACCTGGTCCGTCCCAGCTTCATGTTTCTGAATAATCTCCGACCACCCTCTACCCTCTTCCAGTGCCTGAGCCCAGAACCCGGACATCGTCAGAGCATGCGAGATGCTATCATAATTGATATCGATAGAGTCCGCAGATCGGATTAACGCAGCTTGGCGATAGCATTCCTCGTCCTCCGCGGGGCAGAACTTCTGTTGGAGATACGTAACCAGGTTCTCAAGCGAAGGGAGTAAGTCGTAAAACTGATAAGCCGCTGTCGACGCGAAGCGTGGAGAGAGGATAGGCGGTGTGATAAACGATGTCTTTTGATCATTCGTCCCTTATCAGCATAAGAGCACAGGGATAGAGAAGTATGAAAAGATGCGAAGGGAAACAAACAAACCTCAGGACTTGAACACTTCAACCCGTCATCGAAAATCCTCTTCAGAAGCGTGCACACCGATTCCCTAGCACCCATTATCAGCAATCTAGCTCGTCCCCCATCACTGCGTCATCGGTCAGCCAGTTCCACTCACGTTGACCGATCAGACAAAACCGGGGTGAAGAACACATGTAGCCCGGGCGATATTCGACTCGAAAACGGTGCAATGGCACGGTACGGTTCGGCCGTTGCCCAGCGGATATGAATCTGATGGCATTGTTTTAGGACTTGCCAAAGCTATTACAGGAAATCTTCGTTAGCAATCAACACGCACAGGACCGAGTTATCTCTCAGAATTGAAACATTGGCAAAGAAAATCAAATTCGAAAAGCGTGGCATATATACCTCCGATGGAAGCTCGTCAAAGCTAAAAGTAACACGTTCCTCGCGAGCTCCGTCGAGGTCTTGTATGGAGAGAGCGTCGGCTGTTAGAATAGCCTGTTTGAAGTCGAAAGGGGCCTCGGGCCGCTGAACAAACGTGATTCGTCTTCGCATCTTAACAAGGAAATTTCTGGAGGGGAAATGAGGAGAAGTAAAGGGGAGTTGGCGGATACATCAAGTGTGGTCTTTCTCCGCATCGTGACCGGAGGTGTTGGCGTTTCCCGATTAGGCTAGCCGAGCGACATTGATAAGATAAGGATTCTATGGTTTGGTGAGGGGAATATAACATCAACATCAACATGAATTACCGAGAATGATCCACTGGAGGAATACTGGGGAATTAATAAATACAAGTAAAATATATGTTATTTTCAAGCACATTGGAATTTTCGATTTACGATCAGTTTAAGAAATTTGTTCAAGTGGTTTGAATATTGTACACTACCAGAATGTCCGCCTTTTAATTTCCTGTTGTTAAGCACAGCTCAAAGACTACAACAGACGTCGACAAGAAGAGCCGGAAAAGAAACCTCAGTAAATCATTATCATCATCATGAAGAACCGCAAAAGCCAGAATGTTCACACCATAACGCCAGCGATGCTGAAATCTACTTAAAAGGGAGGGAAAAGAGAGTCGCTAAAGTCCCTCAGACGAAACCATCAGGGCAGCACACCTTTCAGCGTCTCCTTCTGAGAAGCAGTCAGGGATGCGGGAAATCGGACGTTGACGCGAACAATCAGATCACCTCTCTCGCTTGGCTTTTTCGAGATTGTCATACCAAGTCCTGGGAACCGCTCCTCATGACCAGGTTGTGTTGGGCCGGGCTTGGACACACGGATCGATTTGCCGTCAATAGTACGCACGATTTTTTCCCAACCAGTGAGCGCTTCCTTGAGAGTGAGCTCGACGGTCGTGATGAGATTGTCTCCTTGCCGTTTAAAATCGGGGTGTTCTTTCTGCGGGTAATCGTCAGTATATATGCCCGAAACCTGGAAGACCACAAAAAGAGTCCGTGGAAGCTTACCTCTGTTACAATGAGATGGACATCTTGACGGCCACCTTCCTCCTGATCCCCGACTCCTCTATACTTGATCTTCGATCCAGTCCGCAGACCGGGCTTGATATTCGCTTCCAACGCGACATCCTGAACTGTGCGCTTTCCGCTGGCATCGAAGGTCTTGCTCTTCACGGTCACTTTCTTTGTGGTACCCCGCATCAACTCCTCAAGTGTTAGCGGCAGCTGCTTTTCCACCACGGTCGGCTCCGGAGTTGGCGCTCGTTGAGATTGTTGGAAACCGCCAGGGCCGCGACTTGTTCGGAACCGGGGGCCACCACCTCCACCAAGACCACCACCCAGCATCGAGAAAATATCATCGTCGTCTCCCATTCCTCCTCCACCGGCCTTGGCGAAGTTACGGAAAATATCGTCCGCTGAGCTGAACCGGAAGCCACCTCCTCCTCCACCAGGGGCGGTAGAGAAGTGGAAGGTGCGGGTACCGCCGCCACCACCACCACCAGGCATGCCTCCGAAAGCAAACCCGCCAGGCATTCCCTCGAAGCCGCCAGGTCCGGCACCGCCACCAGGAGGTGGTGGTGGAGGTCCGCCACGCAGAAGATACTCTAGGCCGAACTGGTCATAAACTTTGCGCTTTTCAGGGTCCGACAGTACTTCGTATGCCTGGGAGACATCTGTAATAAGAGTTAATTGGTACCCAAGAGGGTAAAAAAAAAAGAATACAATTAAAATCACATACCTTTAAATTTTTCTGCTGCCTTTGGGTCGTTCTTGTTTTTGTCTGGGTGGTATTTCAATGCAGACTTTCGATATGCCTTCTTGATCTCATCTTGAGAGGCGTCAGGCTTGATGGATAGGGCGTCATATAACTTTGTTTCTGCAACCATTGTGCGAAATTCTTTCAATGATATAGGTTTTCAAAAAAAAAAAAAAAAAGGCCTTTAGTAGTAGGAGGCCAATCAGAATATATAAATGAGGGAGTCTGAAGGATAAAAAAAGACCAGAGAGTTGGGGTCTTCTGACCTCGAAATCGAGGGGAGAGAGGGGAAGCAGCAGCTCGAATGACGTAGAAGATTCGCGGGTAGAGCAGTGTTTTAACTATAACGACAGTCGAAATGAAGCCGCCTAGCTGGGATTAAACGCAGCGCAGAAGCAGTCGGGAATTAAAAGAAGAAGGAAAACGAATCAGGCCACTTCTTAGCGAGAGGCCAGCGAGGACCAGGAGAATTGAGATACGGTTGGCGACGAACGATGGTGGCCTTTCAGGTGATGCCAGGCGAATGTGGATGGACCCCAAGAGGTTGTGACGTGTGACGTTGACCGCAACGACACAGCCAATAGAAGGTTCGAGAAGATTCTGTCTCTCAGGAATGAGGATGGTGGCGGGTCGACTTTGGGGGTTGTTGGCTTTGGATCTTAAGTAAATATCGGGTCAGGCAGGACGCAGGACTGCGACCGAGAGGCTCGCAGAGCGCCTCATGATTTGGGCACGATTTGCGGAGTGTGCCTTGGTGGTTTCCAGCTGAGGTCAAATCATCTGCATCACCACTTGTGACACAGTGGATCGCTTGCCTGTTGCGGATAGTCCCGGCGGAACCGTCGGGTTAACCTGGTTAAATCGGGCCCCACTCCTCCAACCTGCTACGTCGGCTATCGATTGGATTGTGAGGACAGAAATCAATCTATCTCGCATATCAATAAGCTTAGTGCCTGGAACTGGCGAGTTTCGAGTCGCAGATGTATGCATTATATCCTACATCGATGCCGATTTGCTATATACGGGAGCGTGTTCTACCACGTGACACGAGGGGGCATATCTATCAGGAAATTATCCTCCTCCTCTTCAACGACCATGTAATCCTTGATCAGGGCAGTCCCCAAGACGACGCTCTCAATCTGATCCTCAGTACAAGATGAGGCTAGCGAAAGGATATAGCAAGTGGGCTCAGGGCTATCCGGTACAACGTTGGTAAAGTTCCAGGTTGTAGATGGTCCTTTGGTGGTATAGGAACTATTCTTAGCCGTGGAGATCTTGCCTGTGGCGATGTCCTTGTTGAACATGGCACGGCGGAAGATTTCGTACGCCGTCTCGGGCTGGTAGGCGGGCACCTCGTGGCCAGCTTGGAACACCCGGGTAAACGAAAAATTCCCGTGCTGGCGGACCAGACCACCAATATACGAAGCATTGGTTTGCACGGCTGCATACCCAGCAGAGCGGAACTGCTGCGCATCGCTATAATCCACCTTCAAGCTGACTTCCTCGCCTCCATTCCAGGGACAAGCATAGTCCCGGTCTCCATACACGAGGGCCACCTTGATACCCGAGTCCAGCACGTATGCTAGGTCTTCCAAATATCCGCGGACGTCAGACCTTGGGTAATCGCCTGTGCTTGAGAAACCGCCGTACACACTGCCGATCGATTCCGTGAAGTTGATCGGGACCCCGAGAGCGCCTTGAACCCAGTGCTGGTTCAAGTAGCCCAGGAAGTAAGGTGGCGGGAATGGGTCGGGATCGAAATGTGCAATATCGTAGTAGCCGCGGCCAGAGTACAGGGTATAAGGACCTTCAACCTGGTTCCCACAGTAGGTGTCTGCCCGCTGACAGGCATGGTTCACTGTTGCATTGTTGCCATACATGTGAGGATCACCCTCAGACGCGAGACGACGGCACTCGGTAATCAGGTCCTTACACCCCCCTGGCTTGCTCCAAGCATGAATTGCCTGCTCATACACAGTTCGGTTGATCGCCTCAATCCCATAGGTGTTGTTGTATGCAATCTGGGGGTATCCCGGCGCTTGCACAAGCAAGTCAATACAGCCGTTGATAATGCCCAACGTATCGAGGTGAATGTAGTGAGACTCCCCGGGTGCGGTGAGTGAACCATTGGCAATTTTCTCATTCTGCTCCTGGAAGAATGCGGTGAAAGAAGGGCCATACCGTCCTCCGTACGACTCCGTCCAGATGCTGACCCGGTCATCGTGAGGCTTATACTCGGGGAACTCCGTGAACCAGGTCTGCGCGAAGTGCCACAGCGACCGCGCAGCATTTTGGGTCGAGTTGGCAGCAGCTGACTGATTCAGGCTAGGGAACGTTCCTACGTAGAAAGTATTATTCTGCTCTGGAACATCCGAAAACGTAGAGACGTTAAAGGCACCCGTGAGTTGGTCATAGGTTCCATTCGTGGGAACATCGTAACTGAAGCCTACTTGATTGGGCTGGTCAATGTAGAGCATATTCACGTCGTTATTCCACGACCACGGGTTAAGCTCCGTAGTGTTCGAGTCCTCAACGACCCGACACGGGCCATTTTCCTGTAACAGGCCGATCATGGACGAGCTTCCCGGCCCACCGTTCATCCAGATCGACAGCGGGGCGTTGATGGGGTCATTGCGTGACTCAAAAAACCAGAAAAAGGTATTTATGGGGTAATTCTGATCCAGCCCAACATCGTTGAGCGTACCAGGGGGGAGATGCACATAGCCCGAGTAGGACTTGACGCCCGGTGTTGTTTCACAGATACCGGGCTAGTGGAGGAAATTAGACGTCGATCGATTTATCGGGGAAGATTCGGGGGACTGGGAGGACTAGGGACTGGGAGGACTATGCGCCCGGCGCGACGGCGGCCTTTCGCTTGGTTACTTTGCCATACCTCTTTATACGAAATCCTAACACCCTCCTGGTGCTTCGAATTCACCACCTTCACTCCCTCGGGTGCGGGCGGGAAGTACTGGCCGGCAGTAGCGCTGACCAGACTGGCGGTGACGCCAACGAGCGAGGTGAGAGAAGGCATTGACTCTGATAAGACAACACCCCCAACGTCAGCTTGGGAAAAAGAGGAGATAGATTCGAACATTCTCGCGAGGATGTCGGCCATTTTTATCTTGTAGACCTGGGGTCACCGGCGTCAATCACGTAATAGGGGCAAGAGCCATGGATCAGCCCGCAAAACCGACGATCGATGTAACAATCAACGGCGGAGGGTTTAGCTAAGGCTTCTTTTTCACATGGGTGGGGTAGTCTAGCCTGAGCCACTTGATCAGTTAACGCCTAGTGCTTAGTAGTAGCGGCGATCCCATTCGGCTTTTGTTTGAGGACGAGAGCTGATTGAAGGCAGGATGTAACCTCCAAGGTGCCCCAGTGATGACGATAAAGGATCGAAGATACGAATCGAGGTTGTCAGGGACATGATTGGCTCGGTGAGGTTTTGCTTCCAGGTACGGAGTCTTCGGTTAATCAAGGCTTCTTCTCGCGTGAAGCTATTTTCTGGATCAAGGGAGTATTCCGAAGTGAAGCCAAGTTACCATTAATTCCCTCATCAAGGATAACTATATATAATTAGTCCCGGGTTCATCCGATACTTTATCACACAGTTCTTGAGGTTGTAGGGATCTGGGGTTTGCCGATATTGTTCGGACTCACGCCCCAAGTTATCGATCCTTGAACAATGCCAAACTGGAGTCAGTTGCTTTCAAACCTGAACCAAATACTCAGGTTGCAAAATTTGTCCTCATTTCTCTTCGCCGTGTCCTGGGAAGCTCTCATGAATATTCTCAAGTTGACATTTTATATATAAACAGGCTGCTGTTGTTTCGAGATTGAAAAGAAGAAAAAAGCCCCAGGCTCGATCGCAAGAAACGAACCACCAAGTTATTCTTATATAGATAAACAAGTACATTTATGAAATACAATCAATGTTATATAAAATTCCAGAACCAGTGGGAGGTTAGCCAATGTAAAACACCTTTCCTCCGATGCAGAAGTACCCCCAGCCCTAATCATTCACCTGGAGGAATTGAAAAGAACCGAAACGCCGAGCGAGGTATTCCATGATGTGTGTTCTCCAAAATCTCGTAAACGCCTAAAACGCTGCAAAAAGCAAAAGGCTAAGGAGAACATGTTTTCAACGTCAGCAAGAAGAGAGAGAGAAAGGAATCGACCAACAAAAAGCCCGGAATACAATCAAGGATAGTTACAGACCGGGGGGGGGGAAGAAAAAGAAAAAGAAACATGGGGGACCGTACTACCTCCAAAAAATATATCAAGGAATTCATGCGATGAGAATACACGGCTGCCATATATCTAACCACAATGTCGCTCCCATCACCAATATACCCGGGGCTTAATATATACAGGAAATCAAGATTAAAAAGTAACAAGACAAATGGTGGAACAAGATTTGTTCGGATAGGTGAATAGATTTCATGAAGAAGGCTTAGGAATGAATTGGCGTAGACTTGTGGGCCTCTTGCTCGACCGTGGTTTTGAGTTCCGTCTCGGGAATGCTCAACTTATCGGTGTCTGAGGTCTCCTTTGTCTCAGCCGACTGAATCTTTGAGTTGGAGACCTCACGGTGTGTACTAATACCGGATTCTGACGCAGAATCTAGTGTCTGTGCACTGGACACCGAGTGGAATTCGTCTTTATCAATCGATTCTTTCTGGGATTCGCGCACCTCTCCCAAGGAAGACTGGCTTGCATTAAAGTCGTTCTTGATGTTGAGAGGGAGTTCAGTGAAGCCAGCCACAGCTGAATTCGCGGAATTCGACGTCACAGATTGTACATCTTCTTGTGAAGAGATGCTAATAGGGGAGGCAGGGGTGGATGATACTGGAGCACGTTGAGGATTCCGAGGGGGTAGGGAGGGAGGATGTCGCTTGGGAATAGTGACGAGGCGAGCACGCGTAAAGCTCGGTGACTGGCGCTTGATTTCTAATGGCGAACTTGAGTCCTCAACGGATATGGGAGGCGGTGTATTGGTTGCGCTTTCACGCTTGGAGACAGTGGCGCTGCTAATCTCGTGAACCTCTAGGTTGTCGTCTCCAATTAAGTCGTCCTCGGGTTCCTTGAGCTGACTGCGAAAGCCACACTCTTTGTTCTCTGGGATGATAGTATCCCAGCGATTTTCCTCATCCTCCCACGTGGATGAGTCCATGCGGTCTGCCGGATCACGAGTGCTCCGCGAGGAAGCACGACTGATAGAAGTTGGGGCTGTGAGGGGCCCATCGGCGGTCTGGGTACCTCTGTCCGCGCTGGCGTAGCTCTGTACACTGGCACGCCAACTATTCCTGGGTGAACTATCAAGACTACGCCGGAAAGTTGCATAAATAGGGCTCCCCGGATTAGGCTTGAACTCGAACGCGTCCTGGCTGGGCCGTACTTTGGTGCCAGCTTCACGGATGAAAAGGCCTTCGGCCTCCAGTGCCTTGACTCCGAACGGGTCCGGGTCCTCTGGATCAGGGACTCCAAATGTGTTAGCCGGTTGGAGCTCCACATCCCCGGGGGTCTCGCCTGGTGGAGGAAGTAGGCCCTCGTCCACATTTTGGTCACCCTGTGCGGCTTTTACCGTCTGGAGAAGGGTTTGAATCGATGCAGGGGGGCTCTTTGCTTTGCCAGCCAGGATATCAGTCACGGATATACGTTCCCCGTAGAAGCGCTCATTCTCATCGGTACGCTCAATAATAATGGTTCCATCCACTTGAACTCCAGCATAAAGACCGCGACTTTTCATATAAGTCCATATTGGGGCCCGTCGCTTATGGACTTCCGAGTCAAGAACTCCTCCCATCCCAACAGGGCCAGCAGAGGCGCTGACCTCTCCTCCCAGAGTGCACCGAATCTTCTTAAACGCCTCGAGAGCCTCAAAAGTGTTAATCACCACCACACAATCATATATATCAATACCTGCCAGGAAACCTATACCAGCAGTATGGAGCATGATGCCCGAAGGTGGACTCCATTCCCCCGTCTCAGGAATGCGGGCTAATAGCACACCACTTCCACCCGATCCACTGAGCCATAGACCTGTGCGCATGGTTGTGAAGATCGCGAGACCCTTAGCATCTTGAATGACCTCTGTAGGGATCTTCTTCAGTACACGCTGTTTGCCTTTCGGGCGATCGATCTTCCCCGTTTCCTTGTTGATGTAGCTCTCTGAGCTCTGGCGGTCTGGTTCGTCATTGGCGTAAAATCCGTCTTTGCAGAAACTTCGTAGGATTCGAGCGGCTTTGTCGCTTTCGCGGTCGAGAGTCATGGGCCAAAAAGCTTCAGCTCCCACACGATTCGACATCCGATTTACTGGATCGCCCAATTTGTCAAGGGTGTGCCACGCCTTATCAAAGCCCTTCTTAGAAGTGCCCTTGGTTCTTTCCCAAAGTGACGGAGGCATCTTGATGGTTACCGGGGCCACAAGGGTGTGTGGCAAGGCGGATAGACAATGGGACAGAGTCCTCAGGATCCAGAGGAGGTGAGAGCGCTGGACGGAGAGCTATATTTGCTATGCAGAGGCAACGAGTATGCCGACGGGAACAGTAAACATGTGTCGCAATATCTTTCTTAATGCGACCCGAGAATGTATGACGAAAGGGAAAACGGTTCTTAATTCCTTTGCTGACACAGCCGAGGAATGCTCGCCTTATTGAGGAATGCGACTAAGAAAAGGAAGATGCGAAGTAAAAACGGTAGGCTGGGACAATATAACTCAGCCTAACAACCTAGTCACCGAGAGAAATGAATCAGCGTCAGTCAGCTTGGAGGTGGGTTTTCTCCGTGCTATCCGCGTTCGAGACCAACCCGGTCATGCGGGTGGCGATTGAAGGATCCGGTGGCATACAAGGAGGGGAACCGCGGACCGGGAATACAGAGGCAGCAAGGCCCAGCTTACCTGCGAGGAACCACCAAATAATGAAGCAAGGTAGTTGAGAGAAGCACCGCGATCAGATGTTCACCATAAAATTCAAATCGAGTAAGGTGTGAGCTTTGGACAGGAACAAGGGAGATTTATGACGAAGTATATTCCAATCTTAGGAAAGTACTGGGGAGGCGGATCATGAACGCATAGCGATAGCGAGGTGTAGCCCGTGGTTAAAAAGATTCTACACCCTCAGAAGAAAGCGAGAGGGGGGGGGGGAGGGAAAGAAGAGTATAATAAAAAGAAAATTGGATGGATCATTAATAATGAGAGGGGGTAAATAAAATAATTATAAATGCTGAGGAGAATGTACAGTAGAACATTATTGCCCGGAAAGCCTCATTCCAGGACGGCTGGGTCGGAAAAGCATGGTTGGGACATCTGGAAGTGGCGCCGTGGCTGGCGGGAGCTGGAGAAAGCAAAATAAAGCGAGAGAGGTACGGTACTCCTCTACGGCCCTACTAATCATGTATCATGACAATAATCATTATTGGCGAGTGAGGGGAAAAAGAAAAGAGCTACTGGAAGTATGACGGAGCCGGATGGCATCATTACATCTGCCATCATAGCGGTGATAAGCGGGCGATCCGCCAGGATCGACATCGTCGTCTCCAGAGTACTGATGGATTTCTTATTTGATTCTCTGTGTTACTTTGTTGCAATAACCCTGGGATTATCTTGATGTGATAACCTCGGATTATTTATAATTGTCAACTGAAATTTATAGTTTTTGAGAGTGGGAGATGAAACAATACTGATTATTCTCTCCATGACAAACATACTCCTTCAATCAGCGGAACCAAATATCGTCATCATGGACTACGTAGTCGATGGGGTCCCTGAACCACAGAAATTTCTTCTTTTTTTTTTCCCCTTGAATAGAATTTTTCCCCTTGAATTAAAAAAAAAAAAAAGCAAAGGAAAGCATAAAACGATTATTATTGATAGACTTTTTCAACCGCATCATAACTTTCCTCATCCCTGCATTCACAAGGGAGTCGGCGCAGAAGTCGAATATGCGTGCATCCATGTATCTACTACTAACTATCGAGTCGCATCTCAATCCCAAGAATATGACAGCTCCAATTGTTTGCCTTTCTCAGCCCAGCCCAACCCAGGTATTCCCCCGTCCACCCACCCGACCCCATCTTAATATTAAAATCACTAGTCATCCCGGCCCCGTCACCCTGGTGAAATGAAACTTGCGCCCTCGTTTCTCTGACACGTCTCATCGCAGTTTAACCCAGTCCAAACAGACCCAGTAGTTCCTCGATAGTTTCGGGCTTTTTCAGCCAGTCAGCATGGTTTTGTCTGGTAGTGTGAAGTTTCTCTGTGGCTTTGTCCCAGCTTGTTGGGAACGCACTAAGTACTAATTAGATTAAAATTCGCTGAGTCTTGACTCTCGAAGGGTGCCTAGTTGCCCGATTATGATATCGTTTGTCCTATAATACTTGGCCAAAGCGCGCCTGTGGGTGCCTTTTCTCCCAGTCAAGTCGGATTCGCACGGGCACCAAAACTAAGCACTGAGGGCCATGGCACATTTAACTAAATCAACGACTGCAATTCGTCTGGGATAAGCAGACAGTTTAAGCTGAATAATGATTGGGATGGTGTGGATCTTTTCCCCAACTATCCTGATTCCATGGAGCGCGTGACTCGGGGAAGGTTCGAGGGAGTGAGATTTGAATTGTCAACTCCCTCATCATCAATACCTATATTATTAGTCCCTCCATCATTCGTGATGTGAACTTGATCTGTGTACACGTCACATACCAGGGGTTCACAAGAGTTCTTGGTTTCCTCGGCACGAGGGGGTAGGCCGATGACCTTCTGCTGTGACGGACTCTTCAAGGAACCGAACTCTCTGTCGCACATGGAGCAGCGAAAAAGACTGGGTTCATCGAGTATCATGCGTCTAACTTTCCGATCTCGGTCAAACTACCTAGGTACCTTAGGAATTATCTTAATTTTAATTCTGAACCTCTATAAGTGAGTCTTGACTTTCTTGGCCCCAAAGCCACTATTAGCCTTTAATGCAGATATATTTTTGTTCAGAAATATAGATGCTCTCCGGCTATGCGAACTGAACCTAGCGTTCGCAAACCACCAACTAAATTAACGGCGTAGTACTGGATATCAAGTTTTTTTTTCTGTTCTTTGATTTTGCTTTTTCCTTTTCCCTGGCTACTACCGTCCCTCATATAGTAGAAACCGGTTTGGGTTATTCCTAAGACGATATACTCAATCTGATATGCCAAACCCGCCATACCATCTCATCGCTCTGCCCCTCTATACAGCCACTTAGGAGTTGAATTCAATCCCCCATCTCTCGCTAGTCGTGAAGCCTAGCAACCTCCGGGCAAATCAGGAATGAGCCCGGCTGAGCTCCATATATCCAAATCTAAAACCCGGCTGTTTCCCAATTCATCAATATCGGAGCTCTCATATATACCAATCATGTACGTCTCAGGAGACACTATTTCTTTTTCTTTCGGTTCTCCTCTCTTCACTGAACGTATGTCACAGGATTCGGGGCACATAAGGAATAACCAACTAGTCGCTATATACCTCCACGATATCACCGACATCCACTCATCAGACCCGTCCGTCTCCCAACACCTTCTGTATCGGGGAGAATTTGCCCCCACGAGAGTACGCCCCCATGCTTCACCCTTTTTGCGTTGCATTCATGCCTGGATGAGGACCTGTTATGTTGGAATTTCTTCGCTTTTCGCGGCATGGGGGTCCTCTGCATGTTTTGTTATGTACCTATGGATGGAGGATAGACCTTGTTGATCTTTGATAGGTACTTGTTAAAGCTGTATCTACTGTCCACTGCGATATACCTAGATTAGCCTAAAGAAGGGAAGCCATTCTCAGTGTGACATATATCAAACCCTGTGAGGAAAGACGTACATCGTGGACAAAGTTTAGACTTTGCATATAGAAAACAAGCTTAAGATCCCCCATGGAATAAATAAGGCAGTAGGTAATAAAAGAGGCTTTCTCCACAAATGTCTAGACCCCCAAGTACTTTATCACTGTATAATGTCCCAACTCCTCACTAGTAGTAGCAAAGTGTGTATACCTTTCCTGTTGGCGATGCCGAGATTCCCACTGAGCGCCATTTTTTTTCTTCTATATTCTCTTTTATCGATGGCTTTGAGACATATATGTTCGAGAGGAACGTTACGCGAGAAAAATTCTAGATGGAGACGTTTCGATTCTCTCCGTTCCTTTGGTACTTTTGCAGAGTATCATTCATACCCCAATGCCAACTTTTGCTCTTCACGATTCTGGGCAATCGGGTGCAGGGCGTTTATCCCCTTGATATCTCGCCGTTGGGAACTTGGAATACTTATTGGTCTGACATGTACTAAGTTGCTTGATTGATGGTTCCATTTCCGTCTGTTCGACGGGAGGGTAATGGGACGAGTCAAAGCGAGGGGGGGGTTATAATTCAGAGCACCTGACCTGGTCCGTGAGGGGAAGAAGGTACGACCTCGGTCAGAAGCTTCTCTAATAACGGAATTTGGAAGGTACTAGGTAGTATACCCACGACCATACATGGTAGTCGGCGGATTTATCATTCATAGAACAAAAGTAATAAGATCTAGCATAACATGTACAGAATAACCGCTCCAGATTTTAAACTCACAGAGCACCCAGCTCCTTCAACTTGCCAATCAATCCGTCAACATCCTCGACCTTGCCACCACCCTGGCGAGCTGGGGGTTCTACCATAAACAGTTAGCTACAAGCTGCTCACCAGAAGAAGAAGAGGAATAGAAATTTACCTGTAACCTTCAAAGTTTTCAACCGCTTCTTATCCTCAACACCAAAGTCTGCTAGCGTCTTCTTCTCTAGAGGCTTCTTCTTCGCCTTCATGATGTTGGGAAGACTAGCATAGCGGGGCTCGTTCAATCGGAGATCGGTGGTAATAACGAGCGGCAGTTTGGCACGAAGAGTCTCAACACCACCATCAACTTCATGAGTCACCTCGACCGTCCCTTGTTCATCCTTGATTTCCACCTTGCTAGCTTGTGTTGCCTGCGGCCAACCCAGCAGACCCGCCAGCATCTGACCTGTCTGGCCCTGGTCACCGTCAATGGCCTGCTTCCCGAGCAGCACCAGGTTGATGTTCTCCGACTTCACTACGCCCTGCAACATCTTCGCGATGGTCAGGGGCTCCAGGCCGCCATCGTTGCTGTCGGGAACGTCAATGTGGAAAGCTCGGTCGGCGCCCATGGCCATCGCGGTGCGGAGGGTGTCGACACATTTCGGACCGCCGGCGGAGAGGGCAAGGATGTTCTCGACCTTGAGGGGGCCCTTGCGTTCGCGGAGACGGATAGCTTCTTCAATCGAAAGCTCATCGAAGGGGTTGAGAGAGTGCTTCACGTTAGCAGTTTCGACACCGGTCTGGGCTTTGTTGATTCGGGGTTTGATCTGCTCGAATTAGCGAATTCATTCTACAATGGTGCTTGCAAGATGTTCGTTGAAGTTGCGAATTCATGCGGAGAATGCTACAGAATCGTTCGAGGGGACTGCACAGGGAAGCGCGGCCGAAATTGGGTCGCTCGGGGCTGGGTTACTCTTCGCCGAAGACGGCGGGAGAAAATCAAGAACAAGGATACTCACCGCATAGTCGATCACCCTCTTGATGGGGACAAGGATTCTTAAACCACTAGCCATTCTGGAGATTGTGCTTCAACGTCTTCTATTCTTCCTAGCTCTCAAGTGCGTAAGGTCAATGGAGCAATTGCGGGGGAAGGGCCGAGTAAAAGTAATGGAAGGAGGACGATGGCCGACCCGGCGGAGCAGATGGTGGCTCGGAGGCAGAAAACAGGTGACTGGGAGGGCGGAGAGTTGGCTTGCGGGCCGAGTATCCAAGCACACTCGACTTATCCGCATTCAACCGAGGTTAGCCTTCATGTTGACCACCCACAAGTAACCGTCTGTTCGGGATTCTCCTTTTGGTGCGTGGTTGACCTGGAGCTCAGATCCTTCAAGAGATGGACGTATGCGAGTCGGCTATTTTAGGTGCAGGGCTCTATTGAAACCTACTCTTCTGCTTCATTTTGTACAGGTGGTCGATGTCGATGTGGACAATCACATGGGTGATGATTTCCAGGTCGATGGGTAGATACGGGCCAATTGCTCCCTGTATTCTATCTATTTACAGGGGAAGGGCAGCCATTTAATGCCCGCCTTATTTCTGAAAGTATAAAATGGAAACCTTTGCTCCCCATCTTTCAGTAAATGGAAGCGGCAGGACGTCGTGCCGTATCGTTCCTGCTCACCACGTTTCCTGTTTGTATCGCCCAGTTTTCTCCATTCCAACCAGATATTCCTCTGCCTCTTTTCGACTGTATTTTTGTGCCTCATTCTCTCCTCCATACTGGAATGCTTCAATCAATGCTTCCCGAACAGCCTGTGGCATTCGTCCCGAGGAGCCACAAATATACACAGAGCCAGCCATTTCATGAAGTAATTTGAAGACTGCGCCAAAATTCTCCCGAATTACGTCCTGGACATAGATCTTTTCCTTCTGATCCCTCGAAAATGCCGTCCAGACTTTGAGCTTAATCGACTCATGTAGCTTATGCCATTCGTCGTCAAAGAAGAAGTCTGATTCTCGATTGCGGCCACCGTATAATAGAATGGTTGGTTCAACCGGAGGCTCTACTCCCGGATTCACCTCTTGATATGACTTGACGATAGCGGCTTTCTCCCAAATCATGGACCGTAACGGCGCAACACCTGTGCCGGGACCGATAAGCAAGTTTGGGCCGACAAGTTGGCTGACAGAGGAATTGAGGCCGCCTCGTTGCAGTTGGATTTTCAGGCTACTTCCAGGCTGAAGCGTGGAGAGAAATTTGGTGCAGACGCCCTCTCTGATTTTCTTAATTACGGTTCGATACTTGACGATGGCGATCAGCAGTTCGAACTTCGCTCCACCTTCTGGCGTCCGCTTCAGCTCCCCACCGCTGGCAATGCTAAACTGTCGTCCACGGAAGATTGGAAAAGCCGATGTTGCATGCTGCCACGGAATCTTCACTGTATCGAATTCATGCAGGACCTCTAGGATGCTGCGCCTGGGTCGGGTCGTGTAGTCCCAAAACTCGTCTATAAATTCCGGGTTCGTAAACTCAAGAAGCCTCTCTTTATGCATATCATAATTTGTATAATGGGCGATGGATGAAAAGAATGATCGACGGGGTATGGCTTTGATATCTAGGTAATTAATCAAAAGCTCGCGTAGCGTCAACGCCGGATGTGATGTAAGATCATGGATAGGCGGAACAGGGAGATCGCCAACATTGCGCTGGCTATCGGCAGGGACTAGGGATACCAGCTTATCAGCTTGTTCTTTCCAATTCATCATATCTATCAAACTCTGGACGTCTTCGGGCGTGTTCTTTGGGGTGATAGATATCATGTCTCCGGGTGCATATGAGACTGCATCGGGGATGGTCAAGACTACATGGCGTACGTCTTGCCAATGCTTTTCGGGAGTAACACGTTGATTCTGGATGAGAGTTGCTGTTAAACTATCTTGGAGTGGCCGCAGATCGTGGTCCAAGCGATATGACTCCGGGTATTTGCCCGTGACTGTCAGGTTTTCTAAGCCCTTGGGGTGAGTGGGTTCAGCTGGATACGGTGCATCTTGATCTCTTATTTGCAAGACCCATTTGGGTGGAAGTTGAACATCGTCCGGTATCGGCTCCTGCCCAGGATGGAGGGGATATTTCTCGAGCAAATCCTTACGGAACCCCGTTAACCATGGAATAAATGTGCCTTCTAACCTATGGACGAGTTTAGCCCTGAAATATACGCGAGAAGTGGAGGCGAAAACTCACCCTTCTGGGTGTTGCTGGTCTGCCTCCCCACCATGATATATCTCGTTTGCGCCCAATTGGAGTAAACGCTTGTATAATTTGCGGGCAGCCCAGTTGAACCTGGGAAAGTCAGAATAGGATTAAATCACCAACACCTCGCAAATCTCACTTCGGATAAGAGCTATCGCCCAAGCCAAACCACGTGAATGTAACCCCGCTCAAAAAAGTCGGTGGGAGTTTCTTCAAAAGTAACGATCTCCAAAATGTCCGCCCATTGGCCGGAATATCGCCCTGACCCGTTGTTGAAACTACAAAAACGGTAATCTGGTGTGAATGCAGAGATCCCTAGAATAAATTGTTAATTCAGAGCTATCCAGTGTTAAAATAGGGTCCAACGAACCGCCTTAACATGATTCAGCTCGGTCACTTGGGTTGTGAAATGAAGACGCTTAGCCAAAGCACCTATCTCCTCCGCCACTTCTTGGGAATTGCCAGTTTCGGAGGCATAAAGCACAAGAGCAGAACGATTGCGTGGTTCTGTATCCTGGCTCACACTCATTATGCCTGTGCATCTGCTGCGGGTACAGATTTAAAAGGTGCTGTGGTTCGTTTCTACTTTTTTTTGACCGCTCTCTGGCTGTTGACAATTTTGTGGTTCGATATCGGACATCCCCGCGGAGCGGAATGATGTCATCCGGCAGGCCGAGACCTGAGACTGCCTATTTCGGCGACTTAAGTTGATTGTATACAAATGGAAGTGGGCAGGATGGAGACATTGATGATTTTCTTCGAAGAAGAATTGAGTATAATCTTTGGATTTCCCACTGTCTATATCCGACAGTTTCCATTCCCTCTAGAGACATAGGGACTAGCCTGGATACATATCAATGGAACAATTTCGCTTCCTCCAAGGTTAATGCGATAATCGTGAACCGCTCGCTCATAGAGATAAACCATCGCAATTAAATCAAAACGCCAAGGGTATCTAGAAAATGCGCTTTAATATGTGTCTTCGTCTCCACCGCCGCCTCCACCGTCCCCGAATCCATCATCACCATATTCATCATCACCTCCATCAAAGTACTGTTCCGCATTATAATCGCCACCCATTTCGTCGTCATCGTCCTCGAAGTCATCGTCGACAATCTCCTCCTCCTGATCCTCGTCCGCATCAAGGATGTCCCGTTCCCCTTCTTCATTCTCCCTGCCTTCACCATCTTCCTCATCACCCTGTCGCTGGCGCTTAGCATCGTCGTCTTCTTCCTCTTCGTCCTCGAACCCCCTCTTCATACCACCCCGTGTACTCTGCGGGATATATCCACCTAATGAGGCATCTGGGTTGAAATTTGGTTGAATTGTCGACCACAGTTCGCGCGGGAAAAATTTCATGACTGCACCACAAACGCAGATTAGAGCCCGTATCCCCGTTTAATTCTCTATTCTCTATTGCGTTTGATAGACGCGAATCGGGGGAAATCCTTACCATATGGCCTTCCCGAGAGTTTAGGAACTGTCCTCTTCTTTTTTTGATACTTTCCCGAATACGATGGCATTCCATTGAAAGGGTCGAAATCAATACGGGCGCTCCTAACCCCGCCAGGACCAGAAGAAGAGCCTAAAATGGAGTAATACGGTCCATCGTGGAATTGTTCCCGCAGTGTCCGATAAAAATCAACCTGTAATTGTTCTCGGGTGCTTAACGGTCTTGTATGCGGTACGGTATATTTCTAGGTATCATGAGTATGTGTCAGCGCAAGCAGAAATGACTGAGTGTTCCAGGATGGTCACGGTATATCGAGGCTGGGAAAACGATGACTCCGACATACAGGGAAAAGAGGAGTAGGCGCTGTATCTTGCTCCCCGCTGGGGTCGGTATCCCAGGCAAACTCTGCCCCAGGCAGCTTTCTGCCTTTTTTCGCTCCAAAGCGGGACATTTTCGACGTGTTTCCAGTGAACTTTGCAGGGAAAGCCACCTCACAGGTATTTCGGGGGACAAATTAAGGTGACGGCGGCCGCATAGAAAAAAAGTTCCCACTGAACTTTGGTTCACCGCCGAGGTGGGGAGGGCCAAGAAGGGAAATTAGGGTTGCATGCTACGATCACAAGCTGACCGCTTGCTTAAAAGGATTATCCATCTATAACCTTGGAATTTTTGGCCATACATGTATAAAGGAGTTGGAAGAAGGGGCATCTTCTGGTGGAGCTTGACTTTTGAAGCGTGGATCGCTTGTCAATAACGCTTCAGTTAATAGTTGAGTTACAGGTCTATAGTACATTTTTGCCCCCCTTCTATGAACTCTAGGTTCAATTTGCCAATAGTTAAAGATATATAGTTTGCATTGAACTTATTAAAGATAAAGCTTTGTATCATTCTACGGAAATATGACTGTTCTCTTGCTGGGTATATCAAGGGATAACTTGAGAAGTTAGACAGCAAACAGGACAAAAGCACCTGGTCAAGGATAAGGTATGAGACAGGCAGCTGGTGGGGAAGCTAACAAGAGTGGTGGGTGCAAACAAAACAAACACCAACCAAGCTCCCCTCATGATAACATCAACGACTCCTTCAAACCACTCAAGCTTTGATCGAGAATAAGACCATTATAATTGTCTAACCATAATCCTCAACTCCCTCGCGATGGCAGATCAAGCCAACTCACTTCTATCTCAGAAGTCATCCGACTCCGGACTCCACATTCAGCTGCACCCTCTTATACTCCTCACTATCTCCGATCACATCACACGACATGCGGCGCGATCACAACAGGGTCCAATCATCGGGGCACTCCTAGGCCAACAAAATGGGCGCGAGATAACGGTAGAGCACGCATTTGAGTGTATTGTGGTAGAAGGTCCGAATGGCGAAGCTCAGCTGCCGAACGACTGGTTCGTTGACCGGGTGAAGCAATGTAAGAGCACACAGTTACCGGATCTTTCTTTTTTTGTGATTCTTTATTAATATACTCAAATCAACGCAGTCAAGGATGTCCACAAAGTACCTACCCTCGACCTTATCGGTTGGTGGTCGACCTCATCTCCCTCCGGCCCTACCACATCTCATCTTCCAATCCATCGCCAGATACTCCAAAACTACAATGAATCTGCCGTGTTCCTCGCTTTCCACCCGTCCCAGGTGCAAGGCGCATCATCGCGTGGAGGAAAACTCCCTCTAACTGTCTACGAGAGCGTTTATGAGGGTGAAAGTGTGACGGAAAGCGGGAAGGCCATGCAGGTAGATGGCGAGGAACAGTCGTTAAGCATCCGGTTTAGAGAGCTACCATATACAGTCGAAACCGCGGAGGCGGAAATGATCGGTGTCGATACAGTTGCCAGAACGGCCAGGAATGCCGCTGCCATCGAGACGTCAACGTCAGGCCCGGGCGCTCTTTTGCAATCGGACTCGCAGAAGCAAAGGGATGGCAAGGAGCAAGCGCCCAACAGTGCTCTACTTTCGCCCGAGGAAGAAGAACGTAAGTCTAATGTGACACTCAAAACTCTGGAACTAAACTAATTCGATGCTGTAGTGATCGCCAGCTTAACCACACGCCTCAACGCGATACGAACGCTTGAGTCACGAATCTCACTGATCAAGTCATACCTCTCCAGCGTATCTCAACTCCCCGGGGATGGTTCGGAAGGAAAATCAAAAGAGTCCGCAGATACACATCTTCACCATCCTATCCTTCGAGATATCAACTCGATTCTATCCAACCTTTCTCTCCTCACCCCTCACGAACAGAGCGCCTTTTCCGCAGAGACCCTCGTTCAGAGCAACGACGTCTACTTAGTATCTTTGCTCGGCCAGCTAGGCCAGAGTGTCAAGGGTATCCGCGAGGTCGGCAAACGCACTGCCATCTTGAATAGCGTGCGGAACACCACCGCTTCTCGAAAACAGATGGCCATCCAGAGCCGATATGAAGAGGAGCTAATGGGCCAGGGGGTTCCACGCGACTAATTGATGATTGAACTCGAATCGCCACTAGTTTGCAATGCTCATGTGGCCATGGTTTACTTGCGGGATGGCTGCAATGTCTCTTCCCGTTGTGGGGATCAAGGCAGTCGTATTGTGGGGCATGGCGCTTATCTAGAAGCAAGAGATCTTCTTTTCTGTTTCTCGCTCAGCGGCAAATGCAATGACGAGCATTTCACCAAAGACCCTCTGAATGCTAGATATTGATGATGGCAAGAAGCTTGCTTCTTTGGCCTCACTCTACTCCCGGTTGATACCATTCCTTACCAGTACCAAGGTAAACAGACGGTTTATCAAAGAAAATAAATAAATAATATACAATCGTAAGGCCGACCTCAATCATATATACTAGAAATGGGCTTAAAAAGTAGGCCCGGAGCATGTCCCCTGGTCATTATTCAGGTAAATGAAGACGCCAGAAACTTCAAGTGCAGGGTATTTCAAACGAAGCAACAAAACCGATGGGGGAAATAAAACAAGTGTGAACGGAAAGGAAAAGGGAAAAAAAAGAATCAAAGACTAGAATCGGATAATCGTTATGCTCTCTGTTCACCTCTGCCTTGAGTCGTAGTGGGCATGTGCGGGTTCATGGATGTCAGGTAGAGGGATTGGCGGCTGCTCTTGGAGATCTCCAGATAATGAGCTCTGATTATATGAGTGGCCTGGAGTGTGGTAGTAATGTTGCTCTGAATCTGACGCGGATTGGGACGAGGGGTGATGCACTTCCTCAAAAGGTGAGAATGCTCGGGGGGAATGTGAATTTGACCCTGGGAGAGAAGAGTGGTTGATCCCATTGCCGGGCGTATAATAGCGATTCCGGTCTTCGTCATACGGCGGAGGCGGGACCCCTAAGTCACCGGACGACGGATCTGGCTGTGCGTTGGAGAGAAGCACCGCCCCTTCTTCATCAGGAGCAGATCCATAACGACCTGAACGGCCACCAGCCATGAGGCCACCTGCACCTTCATACCGGGTGTCGTTTGACTCCGCATTATATGTCGGGTTAAGACCGATTGGCTCGCCTGGGGTCTGATAACTGGGATCCATTGTCCGCTTTTTACGGCCGACAAATAGCCAACGGATACTTCGACCCACAGCCTTGATGAGGTCAAGAGGATTAAGGGAATCAAGAAGAGCACCCATACCCCAGCGACCACCTTGGTATGTATTCTTGCCGTTCCCGTATAGGTCTGTCACTTCATCTGGTTGAGAACCAATTGCGTATGGCTTCCACGGGAACGCCCAAAGATGTAAAACAGCGAACAAGGCCATTTCAACGCTGATAATTAGGTTTGGAAGCCCAACCTTAAGATCAGGCGCTGCAATCTTTTCCGTAGCCTTGATAGCACCGGACGAGAAAAGGAATGAAATAAGACTCTGATGACAAAATCAGTACATTCTATACTAGTAAGAGCCAAATGCGGGTCTGGTACTTACCGTTTGCCAGAATGAAAGGAAAATGACCAGTTTGATGGACACAATTTTCAAGAATGGAGAGTACTCGCTTATATCATCTTTGATCTGGAAGTAGAATTGGATCAAGCAGTACATCGCGATGGTGACGGCAACGCATTCAATGCATAGAATCTGTACCAACAAGTTAGCAGAAATTAAAACAACCATCAAGGCAGAATATGTCTACCCAAACATGCGCGAATGCCGGATTAAGGGACGCTTCGCAGTACACGTCGAGCTTTTGCGCAACGACCGCGATGATTGTCATAAGCACTCGGAGGAGACAGTATTGAAAAACTCCAACCCAAATGACCTAAAGAGGGTAGACAGTCAGCTTCTCATCTTGTGGGACGCAGCGGACCCACCCAAGGACCATACATTAAACCACGTTAACCCGCTTCGCGGGATCCTCCAGAGACCCTTTCTCCCACCACAGCATTTTTGAAACCAGGGTACAGGCCATAGCCAGTTCTTGGGTTCAATTCCGCGAAAGTAGTCCTTCTGAGAATGTAGATCGGGCGCGATGTAGTGGCAGAGTAAGGAGAAGAACGCAGAAATCGTAAAGGCTTCGTAGCAGTCACCGAGTACGTCGTAGTAGACCACATGCTTGTAAAACAAAGTGCTGAGGAATGCAACGAGGGAGTAAATCGGAATCATCCACAGGATTCGGATGATGCTATTGATTAGGCGCAACGTTAGCGGAGAGGTTATGACGGAGGGGATGCGGCACATACTGGCGTTGCTCTAACGGTTTGCTGTAATGTGTGGCATGTCTCATGATAAGAAAGAAAGACACCAGACCCGCGACGAGGGAAAAGGCGCCGACGATAATCAGGGCGAGCTCGTGGAAGGTAATTCCACCATCCCATAAGTCGATCTCATGGACTGTTCTCAAGTAATTGGTGATGAGTAACCTAAGCAAAGAACTCGCAATCAACAGGAGGTTGGGACAATGGACATACTGGTCTCATTTTCCTCGGTCAAATTACAAACTGGCCACCCCATTCTGGCGCCAATAATAATGCGACTCAAACGATCCGGGGAGAGGGGTGGTAAAAAAGGAAGCTGGCGATCGTCGGGGTGTGAGAAGCAAAAGCAAAGGCAGAAATTCTGGGCGCTATCGATCTTATCCACCAAAGAGGCTTGGCTGTGGCTGCAGATCGACCCCTGTAACCAAAATTTAAATCGTTTTTTATTTTTTTTGTGCTTTCCCCGTCCAGGAGTAGGTCGAGATTTCTGTGCAGAATCGCTGATACAAAGAAGAGAAAGAAACCGGAAAATTCCCAGCTGGATTTTGGATTCAAATTGTGAGAACAAAGAAGACAGAGATTCCGAAGCAGGCAGACAAATAAAATCGGAACCTGCACGATCTAGCAGGAAGGCAAGACATGGCAAGGGGTGGCAGTACATTTCTTTTACCCAAGCATGAGCTAAGCGGAAACATGAGCTTTCATCAATAACTGTATCACTACTACGGAGTATCTATTATTAACTCTAAGGACCAGCCCGTGGAGAAAGTCATGCCTGGTTGTTGATGCTGTTCAGGTTTCAGGAACCGGTAGATCGATGGCAAAAAAAAAAAAGGAAGATCAAAAATAGAACCAAGACAGCCAAGCTTTGGACAAGCCATGACTTACCCAGGGAATTCCGCTCGGCTGGCTGTCAGAATCTCTTCTCCTGCCAGTTCTGCTGACTGCTTATAGCTAAACTTGTCAAATTAATTGATAAGATCTGTACCCCCACTACTGGAATAATTAGAGTCCCGCATTGATGTCAAGAAGATGAGAACTAGTGGGCTGGATAATGAAAGGGCGCTTTCACGTGATTTTGACATGGATAAATGGAAGAAGGGAGACAAATAGCGAGAATAGAGATATACCACCACATTTGCAACGATTATTGCACTTTCAGTCTTTAATAATACGATTTCTTCTATGCCATGCTTAGCCCTGTAGCCTGTTTCAGGCTACTGGCTCCCAAGATTCCTCGGGGTAGTGATGTGAATACTTATAATCTTGATCTTAGCACGCTTAAAATAATAATTTTCATGACAATAATTCGATAGATATACATTGCTCAACCTGGAATTTTGAGCACCTGCCCCAGCCTCGCTAGTGTACAGTCCAAGTTCATTGCACCCCCATTCCCGGATGTGTAGAAGCAAGATAAAGACCTCCAGGCAAATAGATCCGAGTACACCCCCAGTCGTATAATTTTCCGTTCAAATTTTGGTACATAGAGAGGCTGGTGATTCAAATTACCCTCGCCGAGAATCCCGCCACTGATCTCCCATTCCTCCGCCACGGCCGCGACCTCGGCCGCGTCCTCCTCGACCACGACCAGGATACTCCGGCCCAACATCGACGAACAGGTCTCCGTCCTCAAACGTGATTCGCCGAGTGTCATCTCCTCCTCTGCGCGGGAAAGACCCCTTTTGCAACAAATCGTCAAAGCGATCTAGACGTCGGTCGGCAACATCCCGAGGAACTGGGAGATAGTAGAGCTTGGGCTTTGCGGTAGTGGACATGAACAACTCATCAAGCGGCTTGAACCCCTGTCCTGGCTGGGAACTGGCATTGGCTGCTGAAGGGGCACTTGGGCGTCGATCTTTGTTGATCATATCGGCCTTCGGTCCCAGAGGTGGAGGGCGAGCAAAGTCATTCGCTGGTGGGCCACGCGATATATGGCTTCCTGAATTCTTTGGATCAACTTCCTCCAGGACTGCCTCAACTCCGTCATCGGTTTTGTTATACTTGACTTCCCACCGTGGCGGGGGACCAACCCGTGGTCGAGAATCGTCCTCGATACGAATCCACTCGTGCACCTTATGCTCCGGAATGAAATCAACGAACAGGCTTTTACGGTTGCGTTCATTTGGCCATACAGTTCCATGGAGTGACGTGCGCGCTCGGGAGGCGGTCGATACGTTGACGAAGGTGACAAAACAATGAGTTTTGATCGGATCTAAGTAAAAGTCCACTATCAAATCCGGGTTAGGGGAGGCACCAGGAGAGGTCGCGATGGCGAGAAGGTGAGTTTTAAGCGCTGCTGGTTGCAGCGGACGCATCAGGCCATCGATGTACAGAGCTGCAGTCGCAGCGTGTAAGGCAGGCTCAACTTCGATATCTTCCGGTACGATGTCGGCATGGGGCAAGCTGGGACGAGCCGGTTCGCGCTCTGTAGGAGCAAAGAGGCCTTTAAAGCGAACATCTTGCTTCAGGGCGCTCTTTTTGCTTTCTGACTCCTCCAGAGAGACATCCTCCTTTCCGGGTGTTTCATCGCTGCGCTGAGGTACTTCCTTCGAAGCAGGAGCCGGACCCTCTGTCTGCGGGGCCGTATCAACATCCATCGCATCTTTATTTTCGGAAATAGGAGCTGCGCCCTCCTCCGCCTCCGCCTCCGCCTTAGCTTTCTTCCTTGCGATGTCTTCGGGCGTAGGGACTGGGCTTTGGCTGCGACGCTTGCGTTTTCGTCGATCCTCGAGAATTTCATCCGAAGGAAGGGGTGTGGCCGTCCCGGTACCGGTTTCTCCAGCCTTTTCAACAGGCTCGGATGGCGCTGCACGCCCCCTCGCTCCATTTGTGGACGGTTCACCCACTGTGGCATCTCCAGGAGCCTGCTCAACTGGTTCCGGTGTGGGTTCGGTTTGAACCTTTTCATCGCTCACATCAACTTGGGCTTCCGCCTTCTCTTCCTGGGTTTCTTTGCCAGGCTCTTCTACCGGGGCAGATTGAGGAGGTGGCTCGGTCGACCTATCTCCCAACGATGGCTGTTCTTGAGTCGCAGCATCGGCGGGTATCTCTTCTGCCGTTTTTGACTCGGTTTTGGCGGTTTCGGGCTCGTCAACAATCTGGGTAGGTTTGTCCTCCTTCTGTTCTTCAACGTTCGTGTCCTCGGTATTTGCGCCTGCCTGTGGCTCAACAGGTTGCGATTCCTCATGAGTAGCTTCTTCGGCGGTCGTAGGTTCCCCATTTCCGTCGCCATTTTGGCCTTTGGCATCTTCTTCGAGTAACCTGTCGATAAATTGTTGTTTAACCCTCAGGCCAGTCTGCGCGATACCACGTTGCTTCAGCTCCGCCTTCAACTCGGTGACCTTCCATTTTGAATAATCGGTCATGATGAGGACAAGGCGCGCAGTGTTGGAGGTTCAGGTCGCGTAGGCGTACTGTCTTGTGTAAATTTATCCAAAGCTTGTCATAGCTGGCGGTCGCACTGTCTGTACGGTGGCAATGGGAAGTATGCGATGGGAAGGCCCCTTGCGGTTGGGCGAGCTGCCGGGTTCCCATTTTCTGTTGCTGGAGCTTTTTTGGGCGGAATGATGTGGGACGCTAAGCTATGTTCGGAAACTTGGGCTTCCTTATGCATGCGTTTTATGGTATAGTGTGTTTCCCCAAGCCAGATTCGATTAGTCATTCAACTAGCGTGTTTTTCTCCAGGGCGTCGTCTCTCAAAGGTTCATCAGTAGTTTATCACAGGAAAAGTACGGATATATGAAGGGGATAAATTATGTTACTCAAGTCGTCATGGAATTAAATAGTCAAGTTGTCCCATATATACTACCCTTTAATAGATTTACTTATTCTCAACAGACTGTTTCTTCATAAACACTAAGTCTGGTTATGCCCTTCCAGCTATTGGGATATTTGGTGGCTGTGTTGATTGATATCCTTTCTTTTAAGTACAAAAGTGATCTGACCACAAAACTACCATGTGATAACCAGTGAGACTGCGGAAAATATTCTGGCACTATTTCGTGCCCAAAATATACCAAAGGCCAGCCAGGATTAGAACAAGTTTAGCTGAAAGAGTCGGTACAATTGGCATTCGACTGTTTATTGTCAAAGTTGTTCGCGGGTTTCTTATTCGCTCTTCTAAAATTCCGAGCTTAAAGCCATTCGAAGCTGAGCAGGCTGCTCGCCAGACCCGACTTCTCAGCTAAATCGCCCACGACCCGTGCATAGAGAGCTTAAAAGCATTCTACCGGAGATGCATCGAGGAAGGAAGAAAAGAAGAATCCACTGAGTACTAACACCACCCTGTTATTCTAACGGAAGAGATGTTATTGATACCCGTTCTATGGCCCCGGAGCAATTGGCGAGCGCATTATATCACTTCCTGAGCGCTGATAAGCGATTCCAAGTCTCATCCATCACTTCTAACTGCCGGGCCACGAGCTTGAATCTCCATACTGGGTGTTCGGAAATCGTGGTAATAGGGCCCACGCCGAATTTAAATATGCTAATGCAGGTCATCGGGCATTTCCATTGCGTGGGTTAGAAAGAGGAGTAGCACATCTGGATCTTGTTTCAAGGCGAGACTTGTAGGACTTCATTTAAATGATTAACAACCTTGAGAGTTGCCAATCACTACGCACTCCATGACACTATCCAGGAGGACGTAAACCAAACAGCAAAGGAGGTGAACGTGGGGCAAGCGCCCAAGCTGGTGATTGAAGGTACGGACTCGTCGTTTTCATGGATAGCAGAAAGCTTCTCCCCTTGTTCATCACAAGCCGTACTTTTACTCGTCTTGCTTCCCTGTTTTTGATTGTTCCTTGCCAATCAAGGGGGAAATGGCAATGCAAAATATTTCACTCGCTTACAATGTTGCTCAAGCTAGCGACTTTCTTGGGATTTTAATGATCAAATTTTCATTGCTATACCGCCTAGTAGTAGCTACGAAATGCCTATCTTAGAAGTTGTCTCAGACAGGCTATACCTAGTCAGGTAGACAGCTTCGCGCTAATAATCGGATGGCCTTTGATCAAATGTATGGATGATGTCGACAAGGCCAATGCTAATGATTTGTCGGTTCTCAAGGTATACTCCACAGCATCAGGCACCCGCTAATCTTCGCCCGCCGCAAGAACCTCTAATCAACACGCTCATCTTCCCTACGGTAAACTCTCATTATAGGGATCGTGACTTCGACGGATTAAGGTGCCAGATCTTTTGTGCTTGTACTAGCAATCGTGGAGAAGAAATCCAACAAATTTGATCGTTGCTGCAAAATGGCCGGCAATAGCTCTTTCCCTCGTCTTCTCCCAGTTGACAACCCCACCGTACCTTTTTGGCGCACGGAGCCAGATCAGCTGGATGAGCTTCGAAGTACACCGGATTTACCCCAGCAGAGCGATATCGTCATAATTGGGGCAGGCTATTCTGGAGTCAGTATTGCGTACCACCTCTACAAACAACTCCCACATTACGATAAACCGTACCCCGCTATCACCATTCTCGAAGCGAGGCAAATATGCTCGGGTGCTACTGGTCGGAATGGTATGTACTCAGAGGCCACTCGCCGTAAATTTCCTATACAGTGGTTAATATCCGGAGCTGCACGAATATAGGCGGCCATCTACGGCCTGACGTGTTTGGGCACATTCCGTCGTACATCGAAAAATATGGAGTCGACGCAGGGGCCGAAGTTGCAAATTTCGAGCAGAGCCACATGCAAGCTCTGAAAGAAGTTATATCTGAAAAGAATATTGACTGCGACCTTACTATCACTCGAAATTTGAAGGTCTACTTGAATGAAAAGTCCGGGGAGAAAGCGAAGCACGCTTACGATGCTTTGGTCTCTCAGGGTCTTTCCTTCACCAACGACCTTCACTTCACCCCCAAGAAAAATGCGGAGAGAGTAAGTTTATGACGCACTAGGCATGATCTTTGAAGAACCCTGCGATTAAGTTTCCTATGTTTAGATATCCGGGGTCAAGGGTGCCAAAGCCTGTCTCTCCTACACTGCTGGCACTCTGTGGCCATATAAATTTATTCTAGCCCTGCTCTCAGAGATTGCGAGCTCAGATAATGCCAATATTCAGTCGCATACTCCCGTTATCTCAGTGGTGTCTAAACGCGACATGCAGATCGTCAGCACCCCACGGGGATCCATTAGAGCATCGAAGGTTGTATATGCCTCAAATGCGTATACTTCTGGGCTCCTACCACAATACTCGGCAAATATTATGCCATGCAGGGGAATATGCTGCCATATCACAGTCCCCAAGGATAAGGACGCACCATTCTTACCTTACTCATATGTAATCGAAACCGAGGATAGCAAAGGGAGTAGTTACTTGATTACCCGACCAGATGGAAGTATAATTGTTGGGGGTGCTCACTACACATACAATCATATGAAAGAACAGTGGTATAATATGGTTGACGACAGCACTCTTATTGAGCCTACGAAGACTTATTATGACGGCTATATGCAACGTACTTTCAAAGGATGGGAAGACAGTGATGCTCGTGTGAAGGAGATTTGGACAGGCAGTAAGCAACTTACCTCGAGCCCTGATTCCTCGGCCGAAGACGTGATTTCTAACGTGATTGTTGAAAAGTCATGGGCTACTCGTATGATTCTTTACCACATGTGGGCGAAGTTCCAGATCAACGAGGACGGTACATTTGTGCTGGGTTCAATGGGCATGGCATGCCTGTAATCTTCTTGGCCGCCAAAGGTCTTGCAGAGATGATTGTTACCGGGGTAAAGTTTGAAGATGTTGGGTTACCCCGTCTTTTTAAGTCAACGGTAGAGAGAATCAGAAATGCGGTCGAGGGACCAGAAGGAGGGGATATTCTGGCATAAAGAAAGATACTTGCAAGTATTTAGGCTTTCAATATCAATTGCTTAACCGGCTCCGGCGCAAACCGGACAGTTGCCTGAGGCAGACATGCATATTTCTTATCGATGCTTATCGGGATGTCGGCACGGAGAATAGGTGTCACCGAGGCCCATGGGGAGGGTCCTCCCGGCAAATGATTGGCTCTCGGTGGCGGGTCTCTGAAGGAGTCATCGTCTTCTTGCAGAAAAATTCCTCTAAATGTGGCTCTGTTCCTTGCCCCTCTTCTTCTCAATTTCCGACAACCATGAGAGTGTAGCCTTCTTGTGTCTCTATATCTCCTTTTCCATTTCCTTGTACTTTGTTTCTCTATTGCTGTCCGTTTCCCCCAATTGATCTGTGGTGCTCAATCCTTCATTTCCTCTATTTACATACCGGCGCAGAATGGCCACCGAAAGCACGAGTCCTTCTGGGCAACTCCGTCAGTATCCCCCCTATCCGATCTCTCCCACTCTGTGTTGAACAGCTACTAAATCCCGTAGAGAGCGTCGATTCCCAACCTGAAAACCCATTCGCCGCTCTTATCACAGATCAGTCGATCATTGTTATTCCTTCTTTCACCCTGGAATCTGGTGTCACCCTACATAATGTCCCTGTGGCTTATACTAAGCGCGGCCAACTATCGCCCAATGCCGATAATGCCTTGGTCATCTGTCATGCTTTGAGTGGTAGTGCAGATGTAGCAGATTGGTGGGGACCACTGCTTGGTGGCCCCGGTCAAGCCTTTGACGTTACCCGGTTTTTCGTGATCTGCCTGAACAGCCTCGGTAGTCCCTACGGAAGTGCAAGTGCGGTAACATATAAGGACGGCAACCCGGAACATGGCCTCTATGGACCCGAGTTTCCATTGACTACGGTGCGTGATGACGTTAGGTAAGAATGCTTTTCTCCGTGCAGTCGCGTACACTACTCACCAATTATAGAATCCACAAGATTGTTCTGGATAGTCTCGGCATTCGACAAATCGCCGCTGTAGTTGGTGGGTCCATGGGTGGTATGCTCACACTTGAATACGCATATTTCGGGAAAGACTACGTGCGTGCAATTGTGCCAATCGCCACATCCGCACGTCACTCCGCCTGGTGCATCAGCTGGGGAGAGGCACAGCGCCAGAGCATCTATAGCGACCCCAAGTATGAAAATGGCTACTACCCTTTCGATGACCCCCCTGCTACAGGCCTAGGAGCGGCTCGGATGTCTGCCCTTTTGACCTACCGAAGCCGCAACTCATTTGAGTCTCGATTCGGTAGAAATGTGCCAGACCCGTCCAAGCGACAGAATATCAATGGCACGGAAAGACTGCCAACTCCTCCCAATGAGCACTGGGTCATTCATAACGACGGACACAAGGGCAACTGGAGCCCTAGCGAACGTAGCTCCCCTGCACCTCAAACCGAAGTTCAATACATGGACCCTCAGTTCTCTGGAACAAAGACATTTAGCAAGACCGTCGCCAGTAAAAATGGGGGAGCTGAGAAGCGACCCCCTACCTACTTTTCGGCGCAATCTTATCTCCGCTACCAGGGTGAGAAGTTTGTGAAACGCTTCGACGCCAATTGTTACATCGCTATCACTCGCAAGCTGGACACCCACGATGTGTCCAGGTACCGGGCTGATCCTACCTCAAGCAACCCCGTCTTTGACGCGCTGCAGCAAATCCAGCAACCGGCACTCGTGCTCGGCATTGAAAGTGATGGTCTTTTCACCTTTGAGGAACAGAAGGAGGTCGCCGAAGGTATTCCTGACTCAAGACTCAAGCGCATCGAGAGCCCTGAAGGTCACGATGCGTTCCTACTTCAATTTGAGCAGGTCAATCGTTATATTCTGGAGTTCTTCCGTGAAGTTCTCCCTGATATCATGTCTAAAGCCCCCGCCGATGGTGTCGTTGCGGTCGATGGCGTTGGTAAACTTACCAAGAGCAGCACCTTCGGAGAAGCGGAAGTTGAAGATATCACCGCATGGTAAAACAACCCATGCCTCTAACCCAACTTGGCGCAGTAATTGCAGCCTTGACATCTTTGACCCATCTGCCGATGTGCGGGGGTCTCCCGACGCGTTCTCTCGAGAAAGAGAGTTCGCTCCGGCGACCTCAGCCATTGCCAGTAACGGGAACCCTGAGGGAGTAGCGGTGCTGTCATTTATTATTTCTTTTCTTAACCAGTCAGAGGGATGAGCATCCAACTGCCTCCCTCGTATACCAAAACCACAGGTCAGACTGTAAAGAAGCATCCAACTGCTCCCCATCAAACAAGCCCTCGACCAGAAAATGATTTCTGCGGCCGCGGAACTCATGAGGGTGATGGGCTTTGTTTCCACCATTCGGTGCATTCTAGATAGTGCGTTCAACAATGATCGCCTATAATCAAAAACCAATTCCCGTACATTTGTTTTCATTTTATCCTTCAGGTTATATATTGTAGATGTCCTGACGATTCTAAAAAAAGGAAATTAATTTACATAGATTATAGATCAACCAATAAAATTGTAATTATTTACTATAGATGTCAATTATCAGCTCTATTCATACCACTGTATCAGTTCACTCGCATTCCCTAAGATACTTCAGCACACTACAACAACCGAACCCAATCTCACCCTGAGGAACCTCAGAACATGTTCGTGAGATGAAATAAATTTTCGTAATTATTAAGTGGCGTGGTGGATCGTTAAATATATTAAAATCTTGTTGGCCTCACAGGTTGTAATAGAGTTATGGCTGGTGGATAGGTTCGTGCCCATTAAAAGACATGCTGGGGGGATCGAGGTATATATTTAGAATTTCTATATCCAACGTTGAAAGAGCTAAAAATTACCTATGAAAGCACGCGAGGGATTCTCTGGTAAACTTGTTCGGCCAAGTTTCTACGGCGTTCTGGCTTTGGTTGTCAGCTTAGGGTTTTTGTCATACAGGGTTCCAGAGCTAATGACTTCAAGGGAGTTGAAGACCGGCATCTGATGGGCGATGGATATTGGGTTTCCCTCAATATTCATGATTTCAATTTCACAGCTATGCTTCTGCCATATCATATTACAATGGATGTGGCAGACGGAGCGCATATCTAGCCACCATGTTTGATTATTTTTGAAGATTATCGGCGAGTATAGGATGAGAGAGGGGGGCGATTTACGTCTCTTGCTATGGGGAGGTACTTTATACGTATCAAATATCGAATCGGATTCTGTTATTACCCATCTATGAGAGATTAAAATTGGATGGATCCATTCCAATCACTGGATCTGTCAGTCTTTCGGTTTCTCTGCCAACCCCTTGATTTATCCCTTTCCCAGCCCGAACAATCCCTTGCGAAAAAGGTTGATGCCTGACCGTTAGCAACTACTACTCACGAGTTTGCAGACCAAGTTGAGACAGTGAATGCCCTAGTTAACTGTCTGTCTCAGTAACATTATAGATATTAGGTACTGCTTGTCGTTGGGGTGGACGGGATGCACGTCTGGTGTGCCGCATAGCGCATGAGTGTGTGTGCGATTCCTTGTTACTGGAAATGACCGCACACAGCAAGCCATGCAACTTCAATGCATAAGGGGAAAATATCCTCGTCCCTTTTCGTCCTCGGTGATCTTTACCTTGAGTCATCCAAGCTGTAGTGTACCCCTCTTTTCCAACGGCGATCTGGATCCAGGCAGCTGTTCGAGTCTCAGCACCCAAACTTGTTTCTCAGACACAGCAAATAGGAATCGCCGTTGCTTTTTCTTCTGCGCCTGGGACAATAGTCTGCTGCAAGATTAGAGTTGTGACTGTTACAGAAGTCAATAGAATCTCCTGCTCAGGAGGAAAGATTTCGTGATGTAAAAAGGTTCCACTGGCCGCGTGATGCTGTGTGACCCGAGCTGCTTCTGCTTGGGCTTTCTTTCTTCCTCTCTTTCCACTCCACCACTTTCACCATATCTGCTCCTTCTTGTCGCTCCTTTCTTTTTCCAACTGCGTATTTCCCCTTAATGGTCATCTTCCGTTTGACCAGGGGATTTATTTCCGCGTCCCGGCATCAATCCGGTATTCCTCTCCTTTCTCCCTCTCCACCGTAGGTGCCTTCCACAGCGCCACACTTGCATCTCTTGCTTGGCCTCCTGAACGAATGGAAATCTATCAGGGATACATCTGGCAGCTGGACCCTATGGTTGGTTCTTGAGTCTACTCCCTTTTCATATCCCCTATCCGAGGGGTTCTCAATGCCTCCACTCGTTCGTCATTCGTTTATTTCTAGCATGTCCAACCCTCGGCTTTCGAGGTAAACAAGCTTCATACTTTCCTCCCCCGCATTCCAGCCGTATTGCTCTGGACAACTCCTCTGATTTGGAAAAGCCCAAATATTGGATGTTGTCCCATCTTGCCTTATCGGCATAACTCATCTCATTTTTATCTACTTTGGTTGTCCGGGACTGGTTGCCCAACAGCCGTGTTTGGTATTTTCTGTATCAGTTGTCTATGTTACTAGTTGCTGGATCCCCTATATACTTCACACTGCCATCTGAGCAGCAATTATTGCTACTCACTTTATTTTCATTTTTCTTCTTCGGGATCTCATCTGTTTGAACTTTGCATCTTCTTCTACACAATGGATACTCTGCTTTCAAAGCGAAACTCTGTGAGGAAGCGTGCTTCCTTTTCCCTTCGATTTGGTTTGCAGGTATGTTTGAAAAAGCCGAAAATTGAACGAGCTATGTTCACTAAAGCTTGTTTCTAGAAACCAACATTTGCCGTGTCACTCGGGGAGCCTACCCGATATTACGACTTTGTTGACACGCCGGTTCTCTATAAACCCCCGTCACCACTTATTGACCGTCGAGAAATTGAGTCAGAGTTGGAATCAAAAATTCGATATTCTTGCGCTTTACTTGTATATAGGATTGAGCAGGGGATAGTTCCTTCCTCATCACACCAACCACGTCCAGATATATCAAGACAAGGGTCACCAGCTGGGGATACCTCAACAAAAGCTCAACTTGAATCCAAATACATGTCACCAAAAGTCGGACCAGAAGCAGCTGCCCTGAAATCTAAGTACGATTCGGGTGTTGGACTTACCCAGCAACCAAGTATGCAGACTATGAGGGTCCTGAACTCACGCTCTGGTGAGCCTTCAGAGTCCGACGACTGCACATCAGAGTCAGACGTCGGCGAGAAACGCACAAACACATCTTGCTCAAGTACAACTACCACGACTAGGAGCACTAACACGACCGAATCCTCACGCCTCACATCCTCTGCACAAAGTCCTAAGCAAAGTCGGATACAATCTATCGCTGGTCGAAAGTTCGTTGAAAGTGACCAGTTACAAGACCACGATACTCTAGCATTCCTGAAGAGTTCGTCCAACACGCAGAACACTAATATCGACGACCACGCATCGGAAGACATAGAGGTGTTCCTGAACCCTGATGCCAAAGTTGACTCGAACGGCCTTCCGACTTTCTCCCCTCTACCCCAAACGAAAAATGCCTCCCCAAGTTTAGGCATTTCCCGAGAACCCATATCGAATCGACAATCTGGAGTACAAGACGAACCTACAGAACGAGCTCAATCAGCCGAAACCCCGGCCCTTGTCGGCCTGGGGGCATCTGGAGTTGAGGAGCATGACAAGAATCCGTCAGGCGTGATAATCGACGGCAATGGCCGTGTTCATATTCTCACAGCGGCGGAAGAAGCTCAACGTGCTATGGATCTACAACAGGCTGTCATGGCTAAAATGAAAGCGAACATAGTACCCCACAGCGGATCCAAACCGTCAGGTCATAAAGATCAGCCCAATCTGGGTAAGGATAATCCACGACCACAATCAAACTCGTCTAGAATCAAATCTTCCTGGGCTTCATCAAAGGCCACCAAATCGACTGCAATGAAGCAGAAACTTCAACCTCAAGAAGTGTCTACACACATCCAACCAACAAATACCGCTGGGCAATCAGTCTTCAAGAAAATGGCCAATTTCTTTTTTGCCGAAAGAACGTAGCTATCAGCCGTCGGGCATGAATTACTATTTACCGTTTAGTTTCTATGCTTCTTTCTTTCCTCACTCCCCGACGAGTGCAAAAATACCTCCCGGGCAGGGGGGCAATTTATTCTTTAACTTGGCTAAAAAGAATCAAGGATAATCTTTTTGTGTGTATGGAAGAGAATATCTAGTAGATAGAATCTTGATAGTATTGACGAAAGGGCACGCCCGCTGTAGAGCGTGTAAGGCAAGAGGCTTTAATTCCCGATCATACTATGATTTACTCCAGGGAGAAACAGGAAGAAAAAAGAATAAAAATAATAAATTTCGAATCTCTTGTTATTGTCATATCTATTTAATGACTTATAAAATTTCATCGCAGTCTTAAATATCATGTATATCATTCACTTACTCAATAATAGGCCTCATCAGTAAGCAGAGAACAAATGTGAAGGGGTAAAGGAAAGAAGGGAAAAAAAAAAAGAAAGTGATCCTCAGTTTCTCTCTCTTTACAATCCTGACCAGAAAAGGGTCTTCTCGACCTTAAACGACGATTTCAAGACTTCGTCACCAGTACCTGTGACGAGAACCTCATACTCGCCCTTCTCAGAGGCCCATTGCTCGCGCTTCTCGTCCCACCAGCTAGTCGCCAGTTTCTTCTCCATGACGATCTCCACCGTCTTCGACTCCCCGGGGTTCAGGAGCACCTTGGCGAAGCCCTTGAGTTCGCGGACAGGCCGCTTGACCTCCGTCGGCGGGTTGACCACCCAGAGCTGGACGATTTCGGCCCCGGCCACGCTGCCGGTGTTGGTGACGGTGACGGTGGCGGTGATGGGTTCGCCGTCGGCGATCTTGGGCTGCTCGGGGGTGGTGAGGGTGAGGTTGGAGCGGGAGAAGGTGGTGTAGGAGAGGCCGTGGCCGAAGGGGAAGAGCGGGGCGAGATCGACCTTTTCGTAGTAGCGGTAGCCGACGTAGATGTCTTCGCCGTACATGACGCGGCCGCGCTCGGAGCGGAAGTTGAGGTAGCTGGGGTTGTCCTGGACGCGGACGGGGAAGCTGAGTGGGAGCTTCGCGGATGGGTTGACGTTGCCGTAGATCACGTCGGCGATGCCGTTGCCGCACTCGTTGCCGCCGAACCAGGCCTGCAGGAGGGCCTTGGTCTTGTTGGCCCAGGGCATGGTCACCGGGGTGCCGCTCTGGATTACGATGACGGTGTTGGGGTTGGCGTCGAGGACGCGGGAGATCATCTCGTCGCTGCCGGGGGGCAGGTCCATGTGTTCGCGGTCGTGGCCTTCTGTCTCCCATTCGCTGGTGAGACCGGCGAAGAGGACGACCTGTTCGGATTTGGCGGCCAGCTCGACGGCCTTGGAGATCAGCTCCTCCTGGGTGGTGCGGCGGGTCGCTCCGAAACGGAAGCCTCCAGGGCCGAAGATGACGACCCCGCGGGTGTCTAGGTCCGAGGTTGGGGCGCTGCCGAATTCAAGGACGATCTTGTAGGTCTGACCGGCTTTGAGTTCCTTGGAGCCTTGCTCTTCAACGGTTGCGGTTCCGAAGAACGCGGATCCGGGGCGCTGGTTCTTGGTGTTGTCGACGACAAGTTCACCGTCGACCAGCAGCCTGCCAGTCCCGACGACAGTCACGCCGAAATCGTAAACACCGTCTTCCTCGGGAGTAAAGGATCCCTCCATATCGATGAAGAAGGTCAGGGACTTGATCTTGGGGTGCACGTAGTCCATGAGGAAGCCGCTGGACGAAACCAGATGCAGCTCGTGGAGCAGCTCTCGGTTCGGGTTTGAGGTGGGCTCATCGTATACGCGGAACATGAAACCGGTCTTTCCGTCCGCAGTCTTCATTTGGGGTCCGAGGAGAGGGAGATCACAGTGGGAATAAACTCCCTGGGAGAAAGAGACTTCACCCTTGCTCTGGGCCTTGACGCCCTCGTATGGGGTCACGGTGTAGTAAGCATCCAGGGACGCAGACCCACCTCCGCAGTAGGCAGCGATTCTGGCGTTGGGGCCGATGACCGCGATCGACTTTTCCTTGTTGAGGGGCAGGATGCTGTCATCGTTCTTCATGAGAACGACAGACTCAGCCGCCGCCCGACGGAGGAGGGCCTGGTCTTCAGGGCGATTGAGCGCCTTCTCCTCTACATTCTCTGGGATGCCCAGCGGCTCCACCCAGTTGACCAAATTTAAAAGATTGCGCACGCGCTCGTCCAGAACAAATTCATGAACTTTATTTGAGGAGACAGCATGTGCCAGGGCATCGCCACGCCAGCGTGTCTTTCCCGGCATTTCTAGATCTAGACCAGCGTTAATAGCATCGGAGGTACTGTATGTTCCGAACCTGTAGCATCAGGATTAGCACACTTCCATCGACGTCGTCACAGATGAGCTCCATTAATGAACAAAGTACTCACCAATCACTCATGACCAGACCATCCCAACCCCACTCCTTGCGGAGAATATCTGTGATAATCTTCTTGTTCTCGCTAACGTGGGTGCCATTGATCTTGTTATAGGCGGTCATCACACAAGCCGCCTTGCAGATCCTCATGGCCAGCTGGAAGGGCATCAGGTAGATCTCGCGCATCGCGCGATCCGTGACGTAGGTATCAACGGCCAGACGCTCGTGCTCCTGGTCATTGCAGACGAAGTGCTTGAGACAGGCCGCGACACCCTTCTCCTGGACACCCTTGCAGTAGTAACCGGCCAGAGTCCCCGACAGCACACCGTCTTCAGAAAAGGACTCGAATCCTCGACCACCCAGCGGAGATCGTTGTACGTTGATGGTGGGGCCCAGGATGACGTGGGCACCTTTGGCAATGGCCTCTTCTCCCATCAATTCGCCGACCTTGTGCAGCAATTCGGTGTCCCAGGTTGCTCCCAGAGCTGTGGAGCATGGGAAGCATGCAGCAGGAACACCGTTGAAAAAGCGGGTTCCACGGACTCCATTGGGACCATCTGAAAGGCGCAGCGTGGGGATGTTGAGACGAGGCACGGCGGCCGTATGCCAGAAATCAATTCCTAGGAAAACAGCACGTGTGAGTTTTGACAGCGCAAACCACAGGGATATTTCCTGCAGGAGAGAGAAATCCCCAGTTTCTGTAATTCCTTACCGGAAGTGAGAGCTATCTTCTCTCCGAGCGTAAGCTCATCGATAGTTTTTTCCACGTCCAATCGCGTCATTGTGTAAGGAACTTGTGGAAAGTCAGATGTACCGGGCTTTCCCCGATCTGTAGAAGATGGGGAGAAGAAAATGAGAGAAGCACAAGTTGGGTTCCGGAAGAGGTGTGATAAGATTGTTTTTTTTTTAAAAAAAAAAAAGAAAAGAAAAAAACAAAGGATGAGGCGTCAAGAGAAGGACGGATGGAGGGGGGGGGAAACTAGAGAGTAAGGAAGTGCTGGAGGGGCAGTGGAGGGGTTTGCAGCTCTAGATATAGGATTGCATCTTGCTCTCCACCAAAGCAAAGAACTGGGAGCAGCAGAACAGCAGGGAGGATAATTGTACCTGGAGGACCAAGGCAATCAATCGATCAATCATTGACAATAGGGCCAACGGCAGCTTCAGGCACCTTTTCCGATAATCCCCACCTGGAACCAGCAGAGAAAATATCCCACGATCAACAGAAGCGCAGGATGGTGGGTCTGAACGCCCGAAGTTCACCCACCGGAGAAACCGTCGGGGAGCAAAGAGGAAAGCAAGGTGAAACCGGGGAGCGAGAGACGGGCTGCAAAGGACACCATTCCCGGGAGGTGAAACGCGTGTGATGAACAATACAATCATAATAAATGGCCGTCCATTGGTAATAATCCGCATAACACGGGCGAGGGTGAGAATAGTAAGGTACCGATTCAAATGGAGGAGTAGCAGCCCACTTCCAGCGCCGCCTCTTGCAAGTCCCCAGAATCCCCAGTGATGTTCCTGGGAGCTCTAGTGGCACGCTAGCACGACTGAAAGGGCACGGAGGATACCCCGAGGATCAACCGACAGCTTGGCGGGCGTGGAGTGGGCGGATTATCGGACCGAGTCGCCTGGGATTCGTCGTCTGGAGGACATGGAGCAGGGGACGAGGAGGGCACAATTGCCGATTCATATCACCTATTTCCCGGGTCAAGGGTCCGCATGAATCCGATACCATCCCGTCCGACTGTTGCATTCTTATTGCCCCTGCAACGGCCAATAATCCGCATTTAACCAGGTCCGATGTACAGCACAACACCCACGATGTGAATTATAGCCGCAGCGGGGGATGGGAACGGCTTCCGTGTGGCTTGAGCTTTCCAATTTCTATGCTTCTTGAATAGATCTACTCTCTGGAGCCCTAACAGGCCAATGAACTCGCCCAGGTATCATGCTACCGTTTCACCCAAGGGGGGGGGGAAGGGTCACAAGGAGAAAATACGACGAAAAGAACCAAATTGTGCGGGGAATAGGAGATTAAGACAAAGGAAAGAAACTAAAAAAGTTGAAAAGAGTAAAAAGAAATACAGGTAGGCTTGTTCCACAATGAAAGCCTAGAAGGTTAAGTTGCTGTAGAGTAGGAAAAATAATGTTAAAACTCCGTCCAACCATGCATGTTATGAGGATATCCACAGAAATAATCTCCAAACACAAGAAGAGTAATGCAAACTTAATAGGGAAAAGAGAAGAAGAAGAAAAAAAAAATCAAGCAAACACCCCGCGAGCTTCATTATCATCTCAAGCTCCTCGACGGGGCCGTTTGTTTTCGCTTCCCATTCGTGACCCTCCACGGCTACCGGCGTCACTGGCTCCAGCTTCGTCCCCTCCAGGTCGTCCACGCTTTCGATGAGCTCCGCCGCTGCCACTGTCTCGATGGTTATTTCGCTCGCGCGGGCGGTCACGGTTCCGTTCGCGGTCACGATCTCGTGGCTCCCGCCCACTGTTGCTCCAGCGGCGGTCATCCTCTGGGCCGGTGGGAGGGGGTGGCGGCGGCGGCGGAGGAGGAGGTAATTGCGCGCCATGCGAGGACGGGGGCCGGAGACGTCCTTCATGCTCCTGTCCCACACCCGTCCCTTCCTCTCGATCACGGCGCCGGCGACCGTCTTCGCGGGAGCTAGGCCCTCGCCGTGACACTTCCCGAGACTCAAACCGCTCTTCCCGCGGTGCCCCGGTGGCATCGCTTCGGCGGCTCCGTTCCCGGGTTCGATCGCGGGGATCATCTCGTCGGCTGGTGCCCCGCGATCCATCGTCATCTCCTCCCCGACGATCCCGCTCCCGATCATGAGAGAAGCTTGGTCCGGAGGAGTACCGGAGAGATCGTCGCCCATCTGAGCCAGAATCATCTACGGGTTCATTACGTCCACCACCGAGTCGGCTTCGAGGATGACTGTCTTCGTCGGGGTGTGATGTCCTAGAGATACGCTCTGCTAGAAGGTCCGGCCTGCTGGGGGTTGAAACTCGGGAGTGCGATCCTTCATCCGGACCGCCAGATGTTTGGGGGCGGCTTGGCTGCGGGGAGGACACGCGACCAGCTGCTGAGTGTCGAGCTGCACCTCTCCCGCGGATTGCAGGGCCAGAACCTTTGTCTGCGGGTCCACCCGGATGTTGGAGAACATTGTTGATACCTGCGAATAGCTTATTTCGTCCCTTCTCCCCACCAAACCCTGACCCTGAAGGAGGGCCGCGGGTGACCGGTGAAGGCCCAGAAGGTGGCCCCGCTCCTCCCCGAGGCCCAGAAGGAGGAACAACAGATACTGGTGAACGCGAGGAGCCAGCCCCGTATGCATTATCGGGAGCTTCTTGTTGCAAGTTTTTCAATCGCTCCGGATGAACGCCTTCGGAACTGTGGGATGACGCAGCCGCCGAGGGGGGCTGGTCTGGTCCACCACGCATCCCCTGACGTCCAGGCCCAGTGGGTGGCGGACGATCAGCTCCTGCTGGTCCATTGCTTGGGGTTGCTGGTGCGGTATTGGATGAATTGGGTGCGTTTCGTCCACCCCGTCCAGAGGGACCTCGACCTCTTGGCCCTGAGGGAATATCCGAAGGCTGGTCTGCCTGTCGTAATCGGCCAGGAGGGCCATCGGGTCCGGATAAAGGCTCACGCAAGTCCGCAGCTTCCATAGAAGGTCGTGTAAGCCGGTCACTGCGGGGACCTGTAGGCAAATCTTCGCCACGAGAGTGCGATTGGCTATAGCTGGCCGATCTGCGATCATCGGATGGGAGTCGTTCCGGTCGACTGGGAATATTTAGCCTTTGGGGAGAGACTCCTCGGGAAGGTAGCGTTCTGCGGTCGTCTCTCTCGGGTCGCAGTGGTTCTCCACGACGATAACCATCCCCCGAAGAACGGTCCGAACCATCGTGAATCAAAACCGCACGGTCAGGGTGTGTTTGAGGCCCAGGACGTGCACCAGACAAGGATTCACGGGAATCGGAAGGGCGCAGGCGACCAGATCGGTCAGGCCAGTCCCGGTAAGGTGGCCCACGGAATGGCTCATCTATAGGCGGCGGCGGTCTTGATGGGTACTCTCTGTCCAAGCGGCCAAAGCCGCGGCTGTCACCCATAGGTTGGTCAAATGATCGGCCATAGTCATGGTCAGTGCCGAAACGTCCACGAGGATAGTCCGGGTGTCGATCTCGTCGGTCATCGAGGAGATCTGGACGAGGTGGTAGTCCGCGATCGTCTCGAAAGTTGTGAGTCGTCGTATGTGGTTGAGGGCGCAAGCCCCGACCGCTTGTTGCTCGTTCCGGCTCAGGGGGCTTGGCAGGGTTGGGATGCCTCCTAGGTTCATTTGTTTTCTGTGCTACTTGGGCACCGGCGGGCGACTGTGGGGGGCGCGATTGGGGACCAGTCTCTCCTTCCTTCAGGCCGTCATGAGCCGAAGTACCAAGGGCGTCCTCTGTTGTTGGTTCCGGAAGGCTTGAGGGCCCTTGGTCAGCAGATGAGGGTTGACCCGTTGACTTTTCTGTCTGCTGCGACCCTGATTCAGCGGTCTTCTGAGTGGGCTGCTGGCTCTCCTGAGCATCCTTCATAGACATATCCGCCATCTTAGCGTCTTCAATCTCCCCATCCTCAACTTCTACCTTCGCAGCTGCGTCGGGTTTTGATGATCCTTGTGGTCTGTTTTTGAAAGTGTTAGAACTTGACTTTTTACATAGCTCCATCAGACTTTATAAACTTACCCTTGAGGTTTGAATTCCGGTACAGTCGCATTGAATGAAGTCGGAGTAGCCGACTGAGGCCTTGATCCCGCGGGCTTTCCAGCCGCTGAATCACTCTTTGGGGTGTTCGCTTTGCCAGGCGCCGGTTGACTCGTGATCATGAAAGCTTGAGGAAGTAACCACATCTTCTCCCGCCGGTTCAGGTCACCAATAAGCGACGCGGCTGGGATTTTCACATCATCTCGCTCATCATTTTGGCTCAGGTTGTTCATGCTTGTAAGCATATCACGCCCGATCCAGTTTACAGCAGGGAAGTGCTGCACAACCGCCTTGAGCACGCTGATCGCATTGCGAATGTGCATATATTCTCCACCATTCAGACAAGTTTTCAAGGCTGACGAGAAGAGACGGTGCCACTTATACAGTAGCCGCCGGAAGTCTTCATACTCCAGGAATGTCGTGGGTTTACCTTCAGGGTCAACGGTCATTGCAAATCCAGGTAGGTCCTTCTTGGTTCCGAATGCTTCCTTTTCATAGACGGCCTTGTCCGCATGCCAACGACTCAAATCGCGTAGGACCTCGCTCAAGAAGCGACCCAAATACTCGGCTTCCCTCGAGGTAGAAAAGAATATGAGTGCGGTAAGCCTCTGTTCCCGGAATAGCTGGTCCAAGAGTCCAACTGTTCGGAAATTGGGTGCCCCGGTTGTATGAAGAAATTTGAGCATCTTGAAACAATAGAAGGCATCGATAGGGGATAGAAGTAAACGGGGTAGGAAGCACTGTTCGAGCAAGGCAATATGCAACGAATCATGCTTGCCGCGCATACCAGGGAACCATCGGTCTTTCTCCTTTTGCAATTTCGTTCTTGTCTGGCCGTAAGCCTTCAAATGAGCCTTGTTCTCCTCCAAGATTCGCTCCTGGAGTTGCGTGATCTGCTTCTTTTCCCTCTCCTTCCTCTGTGTTCCGGCAACGCTGATGTCTGATCTATCGTTACCAATTATGATGACTTTCCGTTTGAGGCGTTCGATTTCCTCCTCGTATGATTTCTGCGGAATATGCACATCGTAGAGGGAGAGCTGCCAGAAAGTAACGTAGAAGTGTAATCCAACAACACCCCAAGTCTCGTTAGGCAAGACGGACTTAACCTGATCCTGGAGGTCTTGCATGACCGGGCTGAGGACGACCGACTCCGGGCCAGAGGTTGTTTTGCTTTGTTCTGGACTTTGCATGCCCCAATTGCCACTGGGTTTATCGGCTTCTTCTTTATCAACATCCATTGACCCTCCCACGGCCGGTTCACCCTCGGCGACTGCAGTCTCTTCGGTGGTTGGTGCCTCGATCTTATCGACCTCCATCTTTAACACTTCCACACTATCACTGCTCTTGAGTGCAACCGCAGAGTCTTGATTAGTCTTCTCAGCATCACTGATTTTTCGAGCAATGCTTGGTCTTTGGATCCAGAACGCAATTTCCGGCTGAATGCCAAAGTCGCTTATAAGGGAGGCAAGACCAGGAACAAAAGAGTCGAATTCATCCACAGATATGTTGCTGCGCAGGAGATCAAGGTACTGAGCTAAGATGCGGTGAATTTCGTCGAATATGTTTCCGAGCAACTTCAGTTCAGCAGCGCCCTCGGATTCTTTAAAGATACAGGTTGCACGTTCCTGGGCAATAGCGATAAGCAGTTGCCCTGCAAGTTTGGAGACGGTCAGAGACTTGGTTAGCCGCCTCGATGTGGTTTTAGACTCGTGTCGTTTATCCAATAGCTGCAGAATAGTTTGAGACTGAAGGATGTCACCACCCGCCATGGCTTGGATTTGCGCCTCGTTGAAGTTGGTGTCGGTGATGATTCCGGCCATAGAACTGATAATTTGCTCCAGAACTATGAGGTCGGTGGAATTGTTCTGCCGAAGCTGCTCAACAACGTACTGAAGCACGGGAGTCGCATCCATTACTGAGTATCGCTTGAAGGTTCGCCCTGCGAATGTGGCCAGAGCGTTCAACCATCGGCTTGTCAGTAATCCACCTTCCTGTACGCGACTGCGTCCTTTCTGGCCCAAAGAGTTGATCAAAGCCCAAGTCAAAATATCATAGCCAAGGTAGGTAAAGTAACGAGCACATTCCACGACAACTTCGATGAGGTTCTCATAAGATTCAATCTGGCTGATGGCGACGTTGATGACAATGCCAGGGTTTGCGTAGGCGATTTTTGCTAACGCGCGAGCCATTGGTCGTATGTTGGTCTTACTCAATCGCTTCAAAACGTCCTTTGTTTCCGCCCGGGCTTGATCAAATGCGGCCCTAATATCCGGAAGACGCGACGTCTGGCCAGAATACCATTCGGCATACATGTTGTATCGAGTCTCTCGCGGGAAAAAGCTAATGAGGTCAAAAACTTCGTTCACAACTCCAGGATTTGCCTTTGTCAAGCTGATCGCAGGAACAAGAAGACGTTTGCAAAGGTCCTGCCAACGCGCCCTATTTTCTAGGGAGTCATCCTTTGCGAGACTGTCCTTGCCAATTCTTGCAAGTTTAGACAGCAAAGCTGGATCTTGGCCAATCTTATGGCCGGATAGGTTCAAAAAGGAGGAGCAGAGTGCGAACACATCGTCAACGGACTGGCAGACAGGAATGTTATCGGCCCAATCGTCCCAGTAGAACCGGTAATCAGTCCCATCATTCGTGTCCTCTTTATCAAGCTGGGCCCAGCGTAGTACTCGTCTTGGTGGTGCCTGTGTCAGCCTAATATGGCCCTTGGACACACCCGCTTGATCCTGGCTTGGTATTTGCTTTTGCTCCCGGAGCTCATCTGAGGGCGGTAAAGGACGCAAGGAAGCATATACCTTACTTAGGCACTGGTGAAGAATGCGGTGTATGAACTCGGGGAGCTCGGGGTAGGCGTCCATCAGCCAAGGGAACTTGCTCAAGATGAAAAGCGACTCCGGCAGTGCGCCAATTGCCAGTAGACTTTTCAAAAGAAGAACTTTCTGGTCCGATGGTTCAGGCAACTCATTTTCCTCTGTCTTCGTTGCGGTTGATTTGTCTGTCTCTTGGTCCTTTCCAGGGGTTGACGACCGGGCTTCTGATTCTCGGATGCGAGGAATCGGTAAAGTATCATCAGATAAAGCACCAGCCATCATTAATGCATTCACACCACCACCTGGGCGCGCTGCTCTTTCCCGTTCCGCTTTTTCTTTCATCTTTTCTTCCCTGAGGGCGTCCATTGAATCGTCTGGCCGCCAGAGGTGAGGATATAGATCACGGAGTGAGAGAAAGCCAACCTTGATCAAGAGCGCAGCTAGGTATATGAGATTATCGGGAAGAATGTCGGACTTGGAGCGGGCATGAGAAGAGTAAAATCGTAGTTTAAAGCCTAGGAGTTGGGCCGCGACCCGGCTTCCCTTCGGAGGCAGCGTGCCGGTCTCTTCGATCCATTTGCGAATGTCATCCTCCTCGCCAGAAAGACTATTGCTTTCGGGTAGCAACTGCTTCAGCTCTTCCTGCAAAACAGGTTTACGACCAATTTCAAAGAATGCGCGAATGCCAATTTCCCTTACTCTTCGCCAAAAGTCCCGGTCACGCTCAGAGTTTGCTTGCATGGCATCAGCTCGCTCTTCATCGGTTGTTGCCCAACCAGACGAGCCAGGTAAAGCCCAGTTAGGAAGTCCAGAGTCGCGAGGGCCTCCAACACCTCGGAAGATATCCTCTTTAGGCCACCAAGAGCTTGCGCGCAGCAGCTTGACAAAGAAACGATACTGCTTCACGAGAACGGCTGCAAAAACATCTAGGGTGACATCCAAAACGCGGCCGACATCCATATCGAAGGCACCAATCATAGCTTTCACTCTTTCGAACGTATCTTCAACAACTTCACTAGATGGGGGCTCATTGTTGCTTGTGGTGAAAAGCTCTGTAAGCAACTTAGAGTAGCCCTCCGATTCTTCTCGTAATAAGTTGTAGTTAGATTGCCGATAAAGGAGGTTGGTCTGCTTGCGAATACCCATTCGCGCGAATGTATCTCGGACAAGGCCCAAGGCCTGAAGGAGAGGGGTTTCGAGTTGAAGGCGCATGAGCGTAGGATCGATCTCCGTTGAGAAAACCAACGGCTTTAGCGCAGAATTTGATGTGTCGGTGTCAGTAACGATAGAGAGTGTATCCAGAAAGAGGGAACGCGTGTCGAGGGGAGCGGAGGTATGGCCATTACTATCCATGTCAACCTCTTCAGCGGCAGATTCCTCTCCAATAACCTCTTTAGCCACTCCTCCAGCTTCTCCTGGCGGTAGTCGCCCATCTAGAGCACATCGAATGAGTTCTTGGTATATCGTGGACAAAACCAAGATGTCCTGCTCGTTTCTCGCCTGAATTCCATCCTCAACTAGTTTCTGCCTCCCCGCCGATGCCCACTCTCCCATTAGATCATCAGTAATATATTGAAACTCGTAGGGCGGGAGGGGAACTGCAGGGGCTTGAGCTGGGACCGCCGGTGACAGCCGCGACTGGGGGGTTGGAGTAGGCTGTGGCAGAGCCTGGGACTGTGACGGCGCAGGAGCCCCAGCCGGCAGGGGAGATGGGGATTGTTGCGATTGATTCGGGGCCGATGGCGCTCCATTAGGCTGGCCTTGATCCGGGACGTCTCGAGCGGGGGTTGTGCTGGGGGGAGACATGGCTGTTCCATCTTTCCGACCGCCTGTAAAATTCTGATTATCGCCGCTCGGCCGCCGACCAGCGTTATATCTTCCGCCTCGACTGGGCTGCCTTCGTAGCCGACCGCGCGTTTCGGGGAAGTCGCGAGGCTGCGAGGGATGGTTGTGTTGGGCCATGTTGAGGTTCCCTGGGCGATGGGGCGAAGGGCGTTGACCGTCGTTTCCTGATTCTGAAGACCACGACCGTTCGACTTTCTTCCTCTTTCCTGTGGCACCGGGAGCCATAACAGCTTCTCTTGAAGCAACAATGCTCAGGCAGAGAACCGATGAGTTCTCGACAGGTCGCAATGCATGGGGCGATCCTGGTGGTGGAAGACGATCCGATCAGCTTCATTTCCCAGCGAGAAACAGGAGAAATTGATGAACAAGACCAGAAGGAAAGGGATCTGAGGGAGAGGAGAGGACAACCTGCAATAGAACTATCATGCGGGGTGGAAGAACTGCGACACCAGGCAGATAAAACTTGAAACTTCGCTGGCTGGGACCAACGTAATAGCTCAGGACCGTGGAATATCCGCTACTCGGTGAAATAACAAGAGAGAGCTGCGCCTAAGCGGGATCCCGCGCGCTTACATCGTTTAGCCAGCACAATCAGCGCTAAGCTTTTTGTCCCCTTCTGAACTAAATATCTATGCAAACTCTCCCTTTTTCCTTGAATTGATGTCTTTCGTTATTCATTCTTTAATCGCGATGCGGTACCATTAATATCGTTATTGTTTTAAAAAACCTAGAACCCCAAGAAATTATTTTTATCGCGATATACCAACCACGAGCTACTCAAAGCAGACCCAAATCCTTCGCTTCAGTCGCAACAATGGACGGAATAAGGTCCAGCAGGCTAGGTTTATTCGGAGCCCATCCCAGGAGCTTCTTAGCCCGGTATGAATGACCGCGTGAGCTACTTCCCCAAGCATAGAGCCCGTACTCGTTCAGCTTGCGCACCTCCTCGTCAGGAATCGATTCCACCTCAGGAGTCGGGATCAGCTTCTCCTCATAAGCAGCCCTGGCGATCGCCCGTTGGACATCTCCCCATACAAAAGGTCCGTTCTCCGCCAGGTAATACCCCTTGTCGTTCCAGGTAGCCTTGCCGCCGCCATTTGCGGCAGCCTCTCCTAAACGAAGGAACAAGTCGCTCAGATCCTGGACATGGACCTGATGCCAAATGTTCTTGCCCTCGCCCACTAAGAATCCCTTCTTTCTCTTCAGTACCGCCGCGGCCAGCCAGTAGGCCTGCACGCTCTTCTGGTTTCCGGGCCCACGAGCAGGACCGTAGATAGTAGGAGGGCAAACAATCGCGGTCTTGGCGCTCTTGGGATCCCGCTGGCCGGCAGCGACAATGATCTTGTCGACGTCTCGGTGGAGCGAATCGTCGGGGAGACTCAGGAGCTCGTCGACGCCGTCCCAGTCGTCGTGCTGTTTAGGTCGCTCAAGTCCCCACGTGTTTGTACGGAAATCCTCCACCGTCAGGATGCCGGTACCAGAGGTGTGGATGAGCCAAAGTGGTTTCTCGGGCGTATGGTGGGAAGCTCCTTTGGAAATTGCTGTTGCTGATGCGACATGGTCACAATCAGCGCAGTCTAAGAAAGGGTCAGCAAAAGCTTCCACTCGGCAGTAAGGTAATTAAGGAGAGGAAGAGCATACGAAATACAATATCTGCATTTTTCACCTCTTCCTCGATAACATCGGCCGAATCCAAATCAGACAGCACGATCCTGACGTTAGGGTATTCGCTTGTGAGTTTGGCTGCTTTCTCCTTGCTGCGCACTAGAACAGAGAGCGGCCATTCCGGGTGGGTATTTGCTACCAAGTAAAGCACATCTCCGCCGATGTATCCCGTTGCACCCGTGCTAAGAAATGGGTAAGCATTTGGCGAATATATCACTAGTTTATTTCAAGGGGGGCAAAGCCTACAGAAAGACCTTTGGAGCAGTCATTTCGATGACGTTTCTATACAGGGGAGGAACAAAATGTACGTCTGTATGGGAGAGATGAATTTATTTTATGGGGGGTGGAGGCGGGTAGCTATATTTATACCTATGTAGGTAGTTTTGATACAGGACCTACGGAACACGAACTTATTGCATCATTGGCTGCTTTGAAATCAAAGGGTGGGAAAACCGAGCATGGAAGAGTGGGGGGCGAGGAGGGAAGGTTGTTGAAGGTACTACCTCGTAGGATACCCCCCATAATGGGGCAGTCCCAATGGCGGGGTTAACTGCTCGAGCGTCGATCTACAGCCTTACGGGATGGTTGGAAATTGTTTCAACAATGATACCTCTAGCCACCACCTCTGTACCCCTTCTCATCCACCCTTTGCTTGTCGTCGGACTTTGCATCTCCCATCATGATCCACCATCGTGGAAATAAGGGTTGGTGGATCACGCCTCGGAACCATAAAGGGTCCAAAATCAATTGCTCACCACCGCGGAGTGAATCCACTTGGGGCGGTTCGGCATCCCAGCAAGAACAGGGGTCCCTAGATCATCACTCACACGCTAAGGGTTCGAATTTTGACCTTCTCCAAACGCCAATCACAGCTTATACTAGAAGAACACGCGATGGCACTTTAAAAGTAATCACAATCGGATAGACCGGCTTCTCGAACAAATTAGACAAAGGCGGCAACGTGTACAGACAAATAGAGGTAAAAAGAGTTAATTACTGAGTCATGAGACATCTCGCTTCAAAGTCAGTATAGGGAGAGACAGGTTGAAAGATTCGTGAGAGAAATACATCATGACTAGAGAGAGTTCGTAGGGGTTCGGTTTGAGTCCATCAGGGAAAATTGCATCCAGGGGGAATCTCTGAGAGAAGGCATGCCCATAATTTACAAACACAAAACAAAATCTGAGAGAATCATATCAAGACCTAGAAAGTGCTGGTGGCAAGTCGACTAGCAGCATTCCGAGCATCAAGTCGGTCTTCATCGTCTTCTTCAGCAATAGAGCCGACCCCGCTTGGCGAGCGCAGTCGACCTTTGGCTCCTTGTCCATTGGTCTCTTCATCGTCTGACGAAGTAGGTGCAACGAAGCTACCGCTCATGCTACGGCCGAGACTATCGCTGCGGCGTGGAATCCCACTCCATGCATCGCCCTTCGGGCCCTGGCTAGATCCGAGATTTGTTCGCCGTACAGTTGGGTGGGATTCACGGCCCAAGCGGCTGAGGCCCCCGGAGGAATCAATCGCTCGAATATCTGGTCGGACGCTCTCCAGTGTGGCGAGGGTTCTCCGCTCCGCCTCGATCTGGCGCAGGGTGTATTCCCGCAGGCTCACCCAAAGATCGTTGGAAGTTCGATCGAACCAGCGACGTTTCTCCATCAGCAGGTTCGAAGTCACTCGTTGCGTCTTTTTCGTCAAATAATCTTCGTGGCTCTGGGCTTCATCCAAAGCATTGATCGCATCGTCTACTTTGTCAGAGCGAACGGAGGTGCTGACCTTCAGTCGATCTGCTGCCGCTCGCTTGCTGCGCGTAGCTTGCTGGGATTGGATAAGATCTCGAAGCAGGATATGACGGTTGGTGAGGGTCTCCTTGACGATTAAGGCGTCGGAAGAGTGGTAGCTAAGTGGCTCCCCAAGCGTAGTCGCTTCTGCCGTCGCTTGAACTGCATGATAATCGCCCACCGTCTGGATGACCTTGCCCAGTTTCCGGTAAGCGTTCCCTAAGCCGGGGTGTGTCTCTTGAGCATGCATCTGACCCAACTTCACGCCGAAATCAGACTCCGCAAGACCTACGCCTGTAGTTCAGTTGTATCAGTTTCTCATTCCAGAAAAAAAAAAGTTCATCAACCAGAAAGCATACCTCGCCGAGCTTTAACTACACGATCGACCTTGTGGCTTGCATCCATGGTTCCAAGATAAAACATCTTAACAATCGGCCGCGCATTCTGTAACTCTGGGGTGTCATCGGGTGGTGGCGCGAATTGTTTCAGAACCTTCCTACGGACCCCGGTCGCCGGTTGCTTCATTCGGACCACGGGACTGTAACCGAAATCGCTCTCAACGAACAAAGTTATTTCATCGTCCTGGATAAGCACTTCGTTGCTCAGGATACAATTCAACCATCGTTGCATCGATGTCTTTACTCGAAACTCATCCTCATCGGTTCCGGCGCCGGCTGGGGTCAATGGTGGAGGCACTGCGGGAACAAGCGCTTCCGGGTTTGCCGATATGAGATGGTCAGCCAGCTTGGCAAACTCGGAATGAGTACGTCGAACATCCCGATACTGAGAAGTTCTGAACTTGGGGATATTGGTCTGGTTATTTGGTCAGCGATCGATAAGCTTGGCCAAGATATGAGGTTAGGGCTTTAACTCACATGGACGTCGAAGCGAAGAATAGGGTCCTTTTTGCCTGTTCTTTCTAATCCAGTAATTTTGGCCTGTATCTTATAGGCCGGAGCTGGTTGCCTAGTATTCTGTCTGGCTCCCGTCTGGTACCGCGCGGGGACCGGAGCGCGATGCTGGCCTGTTTGCTCCCCAGCTTCGCCCAAGTGTGTGTTCTGCACTCTCTCGGACAGACCCGGGGAGCCGATATGGCCTTCTCCAGGGGCGGGATGGCCAACAACTTGTGATTCCTCGTCTACATCGTAGGGCGACTGGCGTTGTGGGGGTAACGGCGAGGACGGGATGTCGCTGGTGTTGGAGGGAGCGTAATTTACATCGCCGGGACGAGGTGAAGCCCAGGGAGAGGTGCCCGTGGGATGATCGGGGTCTTGCGCGATAGTTGAGTAGTCCATCTCCTTCTCTATGTGCGTGTGTTGGGATAGGTACTAGGTATGCGTCTGATGCGGCCACGTCTGCACCGCAATGCGGGGGAGGCATCAGTATTGACTTATTTGGGAGGGTTGACAATGTGGCTCGGAAGGACTTACTGGTGGGCCCTCAGAGAGCAATTAGATATTTGGACAAGGACTGGGATGGAGAAAGCGCGACACAGGTCGAGGCAAAGGACTCGGAAGAATGGCCGGGGGTGGACAGATTCCAGTGAGGTGAGCCGAAGGTTACGTCGTTGCTGCCTGCGACGCCTGATTGGCCAGGCATCAAGAGCTCACAGACCATCCCCAACGACAGACCTACTACCGACCCTTATTATTCTTTTCAAGGCGCTTCACCCACGCTCAATTGCTCAACTGGGCTCCAATTCTTCCACTTGTTGGGGGCTCTGCGGATTTAGATATGCTAGGGTGAAGCTGAAGTTTTTCAGTCCATCTCTTTTGTCGTCCAAGCGACAGTCACTGTCGTCATGGCCACAGCTCTTTTTCTACGCACCCCCCGGCAGACGGTTCGACCAACTCGTCCGCAGTGCAGCCAGTCCGTAACAAGACGCTGTGTACTCAATTCACTCCCCCTCCGAGTCATTGAAAAATCGGGGTTGCTTGGACTACCCCGTTTCTCGACCTACGTCGCTCGAAGACAAGCGGACAGCCTCGACCGGACACGGAATATCGGAATTATTGCGCACATCGATGCGGGCAAGACAACCACCACGGAGCGGATGCTCTATTATAGCGGATTCACAAGGAGGCTAGGGGATGTCGATGAGGGATCCACGGTCACCGATTTCCTTCCTGCGGAGCGAGCTCGGGGTATCACCATCCAATCTGCCGCCATTACCTTCCGGTGGCCGCCTGAAGCAGCCGCAGAGAACACTAGATCCGAACCGGAAACTCCTCGATCTGCATCTTCACATCTCATCAACCTAATTGACACTCCCGGGCATGCAGATTTCACGTTCGAGGTCTTGAGATCCCTTCGCATCCTGGATGGCGCAGTCTGCATCTTGGACGGTGTAGCGGGGGTGGAAGCTCAAACGGAACAGGTCTGGCGACAAGCAAGCACCTACGATATCCCCAGGATTGTCTATGTGAACAAACTTGACAGGGATGGGGCAGCTTTTGGGCGAACAGTTCGGGAGGTCGGCTCACGACTAGGAGGATGGCCTGCGGTTTGCCAGATTCCCTGGTTCAAGGGAGGAGACGGGCGATTCACTGGTGTGGCAGATGCTATCAATCTACAGGGCTTCAGGTGGGAAGAAGGCGATGGAAAATCCTTGAAGATGCTCAATCTCGAGCAATTGGACGCCATGGAGCCACGGCTGGCACAAGAACTCCGAAAAGCACGAGTGGCTCTCATTGAGCTACTAAGCGAGCATGACGACACTATGGTCGAGAAATTTCTGGAATGTGACGAGGACCATCTCAAAGTAGCTCCCAACGATATCTTGGAGAGCTTGCGCCACTGTCTCCTAGAAGGGACAGGAAGGAAAATCATACCTGTATTTGCGGGTGCGAGCTTCCGCAATATCGGAGTCCAACCATTGCTTGACGGCGTGGTTAATCTCTTACCCAGCCCACCTGAAACCCCCGACCCAGAAGTAAGCATTGGAGGTGTGAGAGGCAGCCTTCGACGTCTACTCTCGGGCGATTTATTAGTTGAACAAAGGGAGAAAGTGGCCTTAGCCAAGGGGAAACATAAGAAAAAGCCCCTCGTGCCGTCCGACACCCGCGGCTCTATAAAGCAACTTCATGGATGCGCGCTAGCCTTCAAAGTGGTCAATGACGCAAAACGCGGGGTCCTTGTGTATGTTCGTGTATATTCGGGGTCCCTGGACCGAAACAGCGTCCTCTTCAACACCAACCTCAACGTCTCTGAGCGCGCCCCGCGTCTCCTCAAAATGTATGCCAACGACGCCGTTGAGGTGGATTCAATCCCCGAGGGGCACATTGGCGTGGTGGTTGGCCTCAAGCATACCCGAACGGGAGATACTCTGGTCTCCTGTTCTGGCAACCGACCAACGCCTCCAGAGCCACTAAATACCTTACAGCTTCGCCCTATCGACGTCCCACCCCCGGTTTTCTTCGCCAGCGTCGAGCCACACAGCCTTAGCGAAGACAAAAAGGTCCAGGAATCTCTTGCACTTCTTCTGCGTGAGGACCCAAGCCTTCACGTGAGCGTTGATGAGGACTCCGGACAGACACTCCTGAGCGGAATGGGGGAGCTTCATCTTGAGATCGCCCGCGATCGACTCATCAACGATCTCAAAGCTAAAGCCTCCATGGGCCGCATTGAGATCGGATACCGAGAATCACCCCTCGGCGAATCCGGCCCGGTGACCAAGATCTTCGACCGAGAAATTGCAGGCCGCAAAGCCAAAGCCGGCTGCACCGCAACGGTGGAACCCTTTGACCCGGAGACATCCTCATCCCCCGAAAATAACGCAGGCCTCCTCTCCATCGAAACCTCCTACGGAAACCAAATCCTCATCCTCGCTCCAGAGCTCCAAGTCGAAACAACCAAAAAGGGCACCGAAGAGAGCCCCTTCCTCCCAGCCGGCCTGGACGTTGAAACCGTCCGCACCGCCCTCAAAAACGGCTGCCTCGCAGCACTCGCCCGCGGGCCCCAATTCACCTTCCCCATGCACAGCACCCGCGTCACCCTCACGCTCGACCCGACAACCCACATCTTCGGCTCCGATACCACCCCCTCAGCCCTATCCGCCGCCGCACGCCTCGCAACCTCCTCCGCCCTCCGCAATCTCCTCTCTTCTTCCAACCCACCCCACAACAGCGGAACCTGCCTCATGGAACCAGTCATGGACGTCACCATCAGCGTTGACGAAGCCAGCCTCGGCGCCGTCGTCCACGACATCTCCTCCTCGCGCGGCGGCCACATCATCTCCCTCGACGAGGAATCCCCCCTAACAGCCAACGGCGATGCATCAGATGATCTCCCCGCCATTGACACTACCAAGATCTACGCCCCACCAGACCCCTTCGAAACAGCCTCCGCTAGTGTCTCGATCGCTAATGATACCGCGAACCGGGCCCGTACTATTACAGCTAAGGTGCCACTAAAAGAAATGGTTGGTTACCTGAAACACCTGCGCAGTCTGAGTGCGGGACGGGGGACGTTCGTGATGAGTGTGGATCGGTTCGAGAGGATGAGTGCTCCTAGGCAGAAAGCTGTACTGGCTGAATTGCGTGGGGAGTTTTAGGTTTGCTTGTTACAGTTATGTAGATATATTGTATGATAAAAAAGATATGTATGTATATCATTGGAGTTTACCTAGGGGCAATGGAAAATATAACTTGAGCTTTTGAGTATACGTTGATTGGACGTCTGGTCCGTAAATATACAGATTCAGCTCGCGCTGTTGAAAGAGAACAAAAAAAAAACACTCTCTCACACTCACACTCAGACACACACACGTATATATATATATATGTAACGAAAGCTGAACTACTGAATCCAAAGCAAACGTAAAACGATGGATATTCCCTACCACTCCCAAGACGAATAATCACTGCTTGAACTACATACATGAAGGAACAGAAAAACGGAAACGATAGAAAAGATTGAAATCACCAATTATCATCCCAACCACCCTCATCCTGACTCTTACCCCCTGTCGCTGATGGAGCCGTTCCCGTCGCAGCACCACCCGCGGTACTCGCGGTGGCTACCACAGCAGGGGAAGGCGTCGAAGTCGGACCGGGCTTCATTGCTGCCGTCCCAAGTGCACCAGACCTCGAGACGTTGCGCCGATGGCTGTCCTGTGACCCGAGCGTGGAGAAGTCGTCCCAGAAATCCTTACGCTCGGGTTCCGCCCGTGAGCGTCTAGCGCCGGCAGCGTCGTCTGGCCCCTCAACGAAACGCTGGAAGGAGTCTGCGGCGCCGCGGGCACCGACTTGGATGTTTTGGCCGAACTGGGTAGCATGGACACGGGCTTGGGCTGCGAAGTCGGATTCAGCTATCTGTGTGACGGGAAAAACCAAAAAAATCTCGATTAGTGTTCTGTTGTAATTTTATACCAGGGAGCAATTCAAGGAGGAGGATGAAGAGGAGGGAACGACGTACCGTCTTAGCCGTAGGTTGAATATAAGAGTCATTCATCGTCTTTGCACCCTTTCCAACAGCCGTAGTGAACCATCCAAATCCCTTCGTCAATGCGGCCATGGGATCTTTCTGGAAATCGTCGAAACCCGGTATACTGCCCGGCCCTCCCGTCTGTGTCCTCCCTGTAGCCGCGGACGGGGGCAACCCCCCACCAAACCCGGAATACTTCCCGCCCTGCGAGGGAGGGACCGATTCCGACCGTGTCGAATTCTCCGACCCAAGCTTAGCAAAATATGCCTCGTTGCGTACCTTCCTGCCGCCAGGACCCTCGATTACACCCCCCGGACCCTCCTGCAACGATGCAGCAGACGGGGAGCCTCGTCCGCCGATTGGGGTGCTCGATCGCGACGAGCCAGAAAGAGGATGAGAATCCTGTGTCTTCTTTGGCTGCTGACCCGGGACGTATTCTCGTCCCTCGGCTTTGGCGCTCAGTCTCTCCTTCCATTCTTCGCCGACCTCGCCTTCGTAGCGTTCCTTAATGGTGGAATCTTCGAATGTGCGTCCCTCGGATTGTGTGATGGGGTGCGAGTCGTAGAAGGTTTTCCAGGGGTCATTGCCTCCGAGTTCCATGCGTTGGGTTTCAGAGTTCTTAAAGGCGTCCATGGTTATTGACCGGACGAAGGATATGTGAACGCCGAGGCCGCGATGGGTTCCGGCGCAGTTGAGGCAGATGAAGGTCCCGAATTTGGGGGAGGCCTGAAGAGTAAAAAAAAAAAAAAAAAAGGGACATGTTAGTTATTTTGGACACTTTAGGTTGAATCAAGCCCTTGAAAGTTCGTGGAGGGTTTGAGCAAGAGGAGACGTACCCATTGTGGTGATGGAGCGCCACAGTCGCAACAACGATCGTTTCCATTAACCTTGGAAAACTGAAGGAGCTATTAAGAGTCGATAAAGCCATCAGCAAAGTATATCGGCCACAGCTCTCAGCTGCGGGGCGAAATACTCTCTCCTGCCCAGAGAGGAGCGGGGGGGGGGAAGGTGAGCAGAGAGACAACGGAACCAACCTTGGCCTTCGTCTCTGGGTCGACTTCCCACATTCGAGACATGATGTTAAAAGAGGCTGATTATAGTAAATATAGGTCTGGAGAAAGAAGGCGTGAAAGAAAGATAGGGAACAGCTCAGCAATTGCTCCCTCTCAGGCCACTCGGGGTGTTCACACGTCTGACGTAGATGAAATTCCCGCCTTTTGTTGTGTTACAGCAAGAAAATGAATTTCCAGGCAATTCAATGTGGTCGGAATAAAATGAAGGAGAGACAGAATGATTGAACAATGAATGTAGCTGGCGGGGATCTGTCTGTTTGTTGCTCAGTCGAGACAGTGGACGAGGTTAATTGCACGCCAAGGAGGGAGGGTCTGCAGTTCCACTTCCAGGTTTAACATTTCGACATTAATCTGGGCTTCCCATGGCTCCAACCAGGCCAGGCCCGGTGGAGTTGGTATCCTTCCCAGCAGACTCACCCCCGCTATTATGATGATTGATTATCGTCGCTTACCTTCAATGTCTTCTGTTATCCCCATCCTGCCCGTGTGAAAGGCTGGGGAACCACAATTCCAAAGGTCACCTGATAACTCAAATCTACCCTACAAGGAAACGAAGCACATCCTGGACAACAGACTACAAGGCCAGCCTTGCGGCGAGTCATAAACTAAATGGTTGCTAAGATACAGTATAGCAGAAAGGCAAGATTCGTTAAAAGGTCAGGTCTCCGTCATAACCCCCCACACACACATTACGGCGTTTTCGTCTCTTTCATACGAACCCCTCTCGGCAATCCGTATATAAAACAAAAAAACAAAAGGAGTGTTCATCCTCACGTTATTTGTGTCCCCTAGGGCCAAACCGAACAGGAGTAATATTCATAGCTCTTCTTTTTTGCTCTTGGGTTTTCTGGCTTTTCGTTTTGTATCACATCTGGACGACTCCTACTATGAATATATCCGTATGACGGCCCCGAACTAGATATCGCAAGGCAACTTCGCTTGCTCATCTTGTTCAGGAACCATGCAAGTTCGGGGCAGGAACGCGATTGTCATTTAGGCAGCGGCAGGGGCGGAGTTTTCCTGCGCCGGAGCCTCAGCAACTTCCTCGTGCTTCTCGTCAGCGATAATAGCATCATCTTCCTTGCCAGGGCTGTCAATGGCGACCTTGACAGCAATCTCGCGGCCTTCAATCTCCTTTCCGTTCATTTCATTCACAGCCTTCTCTTGAAGCTCCTCGGAGCCAAGGGTGACGAAACCGAAGCCACGGCCCTTGCGGGGTTCGTTGCGGGCCTGGAGCTTCTTGATCATGAAACGGGGAATGGGACGCAGGGCGATCTTAGCGGAGACGGGCTGGTAGTCGGCGAAGATTTCCTTGAGCTAGATGTGGGTTAGCGAGCTGAGATTGACAAAATAGCATGCTTCCGAAACGAACCTTCTCCTCGCTAAGGTCGTATGGCAGGTTGGCCACCATGACCTTAGTCTTGGAAGGAATGCCATCCTCGGGAGGTCCACGTTGCTTCTGAGGACGAGGTGCACGAGGCTTACCAGCCTGCTTGCTTTCAGCGGGAGCGGCAAGCTCGTTCTGGGTAACCTCGGTCAGAGGAGTAGCTTCGTCTGCGGGAGCAGCAGCCTCTTCTCCGGCCTGATCGTTCTGAATTTAGGTAAGAAAGACGTTAGCGGATTTATTCAGTCGGCTGAGAGGGGGTTTGAGCGCGCATAACGTACGGAGCGGCTTCCACGACCCACACGGCCTCCACGACCGCGACCGCGGCCACGGCCACGAGCACGGCCACCTGCCCTCTTGCGGCCTTCGTTGCCGCTGGCACCCTCACCGCCACTTACAGCACCCTCGGCCTTGGCCTCAGCGGGCTCGGGCTTACGGGCTAGTTGAACAGAGACCTTACGCTGAAGGATTTCCTTTCCAGAAAGCTCTTCGATGGCAGCGGTGGCCTCCTGTGCAGTGGCGAGGTCCACGAAAGCATAGCCGACGGGGCGGCTAGTGCGAGGGTTGACAGGGATGGAGACGCTCTCACTATATAAGAACATGTCAGCCAATAGTGGCTAGAAGGGGGCTGAGAATAGCTCAATTTGAGATAGATGAAGCAATACGAGAACAGTCGCGTGCAGGGTGTCAATAGCCGGCTCCTTTGGGGAAGGGGGAGCGAAGCTGGCAGCTAGGATATTGCAACGTGGACATCAGGCACTTCCGCGCCCCGAAAGGTCGTGGACTAGGAAACCCAAAAAAAAAAAAAAAAAAAAAAAACAAACACAAAGGGTGCAGGAGGAAAAGGACAGCTGGTGGGAATTGACGGACAATGAGAGAGTGTGGTAACCACTTACATCTTGTAGTTCTGGAAGAACTCCTTGAGCTCCCCCTCAGTGGTCGCATATGCGAGGTTCCCAATATACAGCCGACGTCCTTCATCAGCACTGGCCGCAGCCGCATCGGTAGACTGGGCAGGGGCAGGAGCAGTGCCGTTGGTGGCCTCGGTGGCGGCTGGGGTAGTGGAGGCCAGGTTGTCGGCGGTGTTTTCGACGGCAGTAGACATCTTGATGGCTGAGGACACAAAAAAAGGTCGAGAGTTGGAGAAAATTGGACAGGTGAATTGGCAATGAACTTGACCGGGGCTGTGTGTGTGTCAAGGACTCAGGAGAGCTGAAGAGGCTGCCTGTGCTTGAAGTTGCCTTGGTTGGACGGGAGGGAAAAACTTGAAGAGGGGGGAAGGAGGAGAGGAAAAGGGTAGCTTCGTGCCCTAGATACAGTGGATTGACGGGGAAATCTGGTTTGAACGCGATAATGATTTGCCTTGAGAGGAAGGATGAGGTCGACGGGCGAGAAAGGAGAAGGAGGGAGAAAAAGGCAAGCAGCGAGGGCGGTGACCGCTCGGAGCCACGGTTGCTGCCTGAGGCGGAGGGGTGGTTGGCACAACCTCTCCTGCTCTTTGAGTCGCTCCGAGACTCTTCTTATTATTTATTATGTTCTTGTTAGTGTCCTTATGATATTGTTATTATAATAAGCAATTTTTTTTAAGAAAAAGTATTACTTTCTCGTACAGAATGTGTCCGGTCTGTTGATGTGTTGATGGGCCCCTCTGATTATTGTGAAGCATATTTGTCAGTGTGGATCCCTGGGCTGAGATCGATCCTCCCCAGTTGATGACGATGGAAGAATGCTCCAGAAAGCATGATGGCTCAGCTTGTGTTAATCATGAGGAGGGTAAGTTTCTGAAAGGTAAAAATTGTGCATGGGACGGAGTTAGGTAACTTTCTGAGAACCCCTAATCCGAACCCCAAAGCTCCAGGAGCTTGAAATTAGCTTATCGTGGAATTCCCCATTCTTATTAGGGTTGATGACATCTTCCCAACAAAGCTCCCGCCTCAAAACAAACAAAATGCCAGCCTTTGCTTAGCAGAACAATAAGAAGAATAAACTCCCACGCAGACTTGGCATGTTACTTTTCCTGCAGGTCCCGATTTGATGCAAGTTTCCGCAATCCGCCCATTTTAAGTGGCTCAGCCAGAGATCCTGGTTTACAGTGTCAGAGCTAGCTGCCGATCTATCGACAAAAGTAATAGGCAAATGATCTAGAAGCTCCAATTATCTGAGGCTTAGCCTGAATCTGACGCCTGAAATTCTCCTCTGGGGCAGGGCTGTTTTTTTTTTTTTTTTTTTGAGAAATTCAAAATTCCCGAATTCGACATGATGGTAAAAGTTATTGTAAAATTTGTCCTCGGGTTCTCTACCTGCTCAAGGAATACATTCCCGATGACAGCCTCTTCCGCTCTGCCGTTATTTGCCCAAGAGTAATACTGTACATGGTTCGTTGGGTCCAGGACCTGCCATGGACGTAGAGAAAGTTAAATGAAAGAAAAATTGCCATGTCGATTTTGAGAGTCTATTCACACCCCACCGGAAATCATGCCCCAAGCTCCTCATCATTACGTCGGACATCATAATTTACGTGTCGCTGGCCGGGTCCCCTGGCTTTGCCGTAAGTACGGTTCTAATGCCTCTAGTATCGAAATATTCTCCTTAGGGACTACAGGAATGTAATTCCTGAAACAATCTTGGTACACGGGTTGTCTCTCGACGGGTACTGTCTTCCGGCGCCAGTCTGATGGCTGGTAACCTCGTCTTGGTGAGTTGGCATTGTGGGACTGTTGAGGTGGGTTCGAGCTCATTGAAGATTTTGTTCGTGGCTGTGGGAAGGGGCGTTGACTGGCATCACTCTTTGAAGCTTCAGAAGACTGCTGATTTCCGCCTCGAGTCCTTGCTTTATCTCTCGGAGGGTTTATAGGTGTTGGGCTTTTCCTTTCGTCATCTAGAGTAGAGGAACTAGTGGATAGCGGACCTGTGCCTTCCTGCCTCTCAACCCGTAAAGAATGAGTAGAGCTCGCTGGGCTACTTGGCCTGAAGGCGACCTGAGATGAAGGAGTAGAACTCTGAGGGCCGTTATCTGAATCCTGCTTTTCGGATGTAGGGCTGATCGTCGGGCTTGGGCATTCGCTGCCGGAAGTACGCGGCGCAGTGCCGGGAGTTTCAAGCCTACCCTGGTAGTGCTCCTTCCAAATAGCGATCATGTGCTTGCCATATTCAACGGGCGAAAGACCGGAGCCCTTCTGCCACTGGAATTGAGGATCTGAAAGAGGGCCGACGATGGTAGCGCTGAGGGCTTGAGAGACCTCGGCGATGCTACAGTTGTGCTCTTTAACAAACGCCTCAAAGGGAAATTTTTGAGCAATGGTGCTAGCAAGATCAGAGAAGAATCCCGCGGTATATGGGTGCGGCTTGTCTGGAAATGGTTGGGTTGATTCGGTACTCTCTCGAGAACGGATGTGAGTGTCATCGGCAAAGGGATTGGAAAAGGAGGAGTGAGAGCTCGATTTACACTCTTTTCTATCTTCCTTCTTGCCGATGCCACAGGATATGCGAGGCTTCTTCATCTGAGAGGGGTTGTGTGGTTCCGATGGAAGCCGACGTTTCCTCGCCATCTTCGAGCTTGCTCGTTGAGTCTGGGAGTGTAAGTAGGCTAGTCAGAAGTGGTGTCAATATCCATCTCAGATCACCTGCCAGAGGCTATAGATCCCATGGGTGAGTAATAGGCTACTCACATGTTTGGATGGCTACCTAGATAGTTGCTTCACTATGCTGAACTGAACTCTCAAAGTGATTGAGACTTGGTAGTCTTGGTTGAAATGTTTGAGACATGAGTAGCGACTGAAGGGAAGCGTGAACTGCTGAGATATTCGAGGGTATGGCCACCAAAGTGAATAGGAAGAACAATAGAAATACCAAGCAATACGACGACAATGATCTGGTGTTCTAGCAGGTGTTTGTACCCATTGAGAGTTCGGGAATCAATAGGACTTGTGGTGCCTGAGGCAAGAACCAAACAGTGATTGGGAACCAAAACCAGCCAATCAATAAATTTTCCCTTTTTTCTGTTCTTTTCTTTTTTTTTTTTTTTTATCTATGAACTGATTCATTAATTACTGATTACTCCGTACGGAGGTAGTGATTACTGATACCTCCTTGTAGCCTTGACCTCTTTCGTCGGCTTTCTTGATCACTATCTACTGTTCTGGAAAATCAGGATTTCCACATTTCGTTCATCGCGCATGCTCTCCTTTTCCCAGCAACACCAGCATCTTTCGAGGGGATCTGCACGACGACGTTGATCTAGCCATGACACCCAGTTTCTTGGCGACCGAAACAAGGTTATGATTCTACTAGCTTGACGGACTCCCAGAGAAAGTGATCTCCTTGGGTGGAAAAAGCGCCACTGGGCGGGATTAGTCAATCTTATCCCGGCTCACGAGAGGATGATCTAAGAATTTTTGCATTATTAACAGCCTTTGGGTGGCTCATTACTCCGTTAGTATCACTGCCTCTGCCTGCCTTTTCCATCTCTTTTTTTACCCGTCTGTTTCCCCTCATCTTCTGTGGCCGTAACCTCCTTTTTCTTTCTTCCCCTCCATCACCCGCAATGGATCGAATAGAGCCGGCGGGTCGGTCGCAGGACGACCTGCCTGAACCTCAGCGATCACCACCGCCTACAAATCTATCCGCTCCACAAGGATCGACGTCACCTCCTCCCCGACGCACCCGTGCAACTTCTCTTCGTGCCCGTCGACCAACAATCCGTCTCCAACGCCCACCATCTTTCGACCAATTTACAAATCCCGCCCACCAGAGTACTGCCAATCTCGCCCGAGTTCCCATCCCCCACCGCAGTTCCTATGTCTCTACGCAGTTACCTCCAGCCGATGAGGGCGAGGCAGGAGAAGGTAACCGCCGCCGCAGCAACTCCGAACCCCGGCCGGGACGATGGTCTGCGCCTGATCCGACCGTTTTTACGCGCCCTACTCTAGCACACCCTATGCGCCCCCTTATTGAAGAAAGCCCTACCGGTCCCAGAAGCCCAGCAAGTGGATTGCATGACAGTAGTACAACCGAACCGTTTCCAGACGCCATTGTTTCCACGCCACCCGCAGCCCAGCCAAGAAGTAATAGCAGGAACTTCTTCCGCCGGACAAGCCAAGCGGCCGTGGACAGACTATCCCGGAGTCATGCGGCTACTGTGTCCGGGAGCTCTCCCCTTTCAGATAATGAGAGGGAAGAATATGACGCCCACATTGTGGATGTTCTAGATGTTATTGGTAGGCGCTTTATCACATGCTAGCCTAATTAGTCAAGAAGGGGACTAATCGTACATGGATAGATCCGGAGGTATCCGCGTTGTCTACTCTAACAAATGTACAGAACTCCTTGTTCATCCCGAATTTGGGCACCTTTATAAATCGCAATCCAACCTATACCCTATCGCCTCCTGCGTATAGTAGTAGGGAAGAGGAAACAACGACCACAGATGAGGGCGAGGATACGCTTAAGGTCCCCCAGCCCCGCCCACCCCTCGAGCGCCCGATAACTAGTATTTCCTCCGTCTTAGAGGATGAGGCTCGACGGTTTGCTGTTCTTCCAGAGGGAAGAACCTTGGAGGGCTGGACCCAGAGAGATATTGAGGAATTGAACGATTATGTGCGGCACATGTTGCATTCTCGCCGCTCAAAGTTCAAACGGGCGATGAAGGGATTTGGGAAATATGTCTCGAAACGTATGTCGCGGGTCACGATTATCTCTGCAGCTGCCTACTAATTCCTCCTTCTGCAGCACTCGGGTTTTTGGTAACGCTTTATGCTACCTTGATTACACTTTTTGGACTTGCTTGGGTCCTCTTCTTGATCGGTATGCTTACTGTGTTTTATGACTAGCTTTGTTGAACAGCGCGCTAATGGATGGTTGTAGGCTGGATCAACGTGGGTGGGCGGCAGCTATATATCATTAATATCATCGACAACATTCTTGTGGCTCTTTTTGCAATCATGGGTGATGGGCTGGCCCCGTTCCGTGCAGTTGACACCTACCACATGGTATATATCGCCCATTACACCTTTTTGACCTGGAAAATCCGCCGAAAACGTCACCTTCCAGGTCTCAAGGACAAGAATGATCTGCCTTCTCGCTGTGAGGTTGACGTCGAATCCGGCACCACGCCAACGGAGGATGAACACGAATTCACCGTGCTTTCTTGGGAACAACAGCAGAAATTACAGCATCACCAAGACAAGTTTTCCAAGTCGCATACGTTCTACAAACCCCACGAAACCATTACCCACCACGCATTCCCACTTCGCATACTCGTTGCCATTGTCATTCTTCTAGACTGCCATTCACTCTTCCAAATCGCTCTTGGCGCCTGCACATGGGGTATCAGCTATCACGTGCGCCCATTTGCCTTGACGACCGTGATCCTCTGCTGCTCGATCACCTGCAACATAGCAGGCGGTGTCCTGATCACCATTGGGGACCGTCGAACCCGCAAAAAGGACGTCGTCGAGCGAATGTTCCGGCAACAACTTACCAAAGAAGCGATGAAAAAGATTGAGAAGAAACGCAAGAAAGAGGAGAAAGAAGAGAACTATAACCCAGAAAAGATGGGAACATCCTCAGATTCATCATCTGCATTCCCACCAACACCGTATGATGGGGTTTGAAACAGGCTGCGCTTTTTTTGCTACCTCCGTGATTTCTTTTCACATAGCCTGCGAATTCCGACTGACGAAGAACGATATTATTTCACCTTGCCAGATTTAAAGTTTATATAATCTTCTTTTGCTCCTTGCTAATTCAGCGTTTATCATACTTGGCTTGTAATATTGTTTATTGCTCCGAAAGATAGTACTGTCGAATCATTTTGAGACCTTGCTTGCCTTTGGCTAAGACGTTGTACCTGCATACACATTGTTTGTTTATACATGCATATTTTATGACCTCGACTCTGAGACTACAATGCCCGAGAAACGTTATCTCATTTTTTTTTTAAAAAAATAAATAAATAAATAAATTTAACCTGAGTATCCATGATATTCTTTTATACCTGGATAACATTACCAGAGTTGCTACCGATCCGGCTACAAATACTACTATCTCGCTTCCTTAGCCCTGTGGAGCGACAACTATCTCCATACTTGCAAGGAATCAGAACAAGTTATATTTGAATTTATTAATCACCAACCCTCCGTGCGATACAGTATTATTCTCAGGAAAGGCCCTTCGCAGAAACAACCCCAGAGCCCTTAGTATTATTCTTGGCGAGGAATATTCCTCTTCAGCTTCAACTATCAGCTCAACAGTAGAACAGCATAGGAACGAAACCACAAAGAGAAAATAGGGATGGTATTCGTATGCGTTATACAAGGACAATATTTATGCCTGGTGTATGGTAGAAAAGATCTGGATAGGCGTCACAAGTAGGCGATTAAAGGGGAAGTGGTATGGTAGGCAGTCAGAGGACCACAGGGAGTTCCCGTCCAAAATGAAGGATTGGACAAAAGGCGGGTGTAATGTAATGTCTTAGACGAGAACCGGTGCTCAAGCCATCTGAATCATCTTTGGCGTCGCCATCGTCATACACACTCACCCATTCTCATCGGCAGCGCTACTGCTCTCGAAAACATCGTCCAGGCTCCGCTTCGAATTGATGGTCGAGTCAGACAGTACGTTGGCATTTTCATAGATTGTGTATTTCATTCCAGGAATGCTATACAGATAAACTGGCTGATACTGCCAATTCCACGCGCCCCCAAGAATATTGGCGTAACCCCCGTAACCGAGATTGTAATAGAGGTACGCACCATACTTGTAGGTATAGATTGGGTCAATATTCGTTCCACCGGCTGCAGTAGCCGAGGCCGGGAGGTCCAGGGTGGTATTGAGGAACGCGACAATCTGTGCGTCGACGAGATTCCCATCAAGAATCGACGGTCCTACTGCAATACCGATACGAACATTGGGCGAAACGCCAATGGTAAACCTCGTCGTAGCCTACGCGGAGGCATAGAGCTGCGGCTCTAGTCCTTCCTGCGGACGTTCCTGCTGAGACTTGATATCGTTGATCTTATCATAGTCTGTATCGCCTTCTGTGCCATCTTCACCTTGGAGGAAATAGAGCTCAGCTCGGCCACAGCAGAGAGAGCGATGGCCTTGGAAGCATTGCTGCTCGCCCAGCGCATCGGCAAAGGTCAGTTCGAATTGATCGTCTCCACATTTGCCTGTGCAGCCGATGACCTGACGCACCGGTTCGCCCTGGAGAAGTTTGAGACAGGAAGTGATCAGTTTCTGGGTTATTGACGCGTTTCCCTATCACGGATGTGGAACAGGTGGCTTAACTTACATTGCATGCGCAATTCTTTGCCATCTTGTCATTGGGGCAGCAAACATGGCGATCCCAGCAGGTTGAACACTGCCCTATCAGACTATAGGTGCCCGACATCTGCAGCGGTGCATGAGCTGTGATGACGGAGGAATATCCCTTGGGGCATAACTGCAAAGGTCCACTATCCTCATCACTGCAATCTGTGCACAACTCGGCAACGAAACAGTTTTGGCCGGTGTACTTCGCAAACTCGGTGGAGTCCTTTGCTTTGAGCTCATCACTCAGCTCTCCTCCCCACGTGAGGGCATTTTCCATGGCCTCATTGCCAAGGAGAGCATATAGAGCGTCATAGTTCTGGGTATCCTGGTCAATCGCCCAAATCATAATTCCAGAAAGACACTGAGAAGTGATGACTCTTTTTTTTGTCTGTAAAGGATTGTTCATCATCATGGGCAATCCACTGATCAGACAGATAGGTCATGTACTTGGTGGTTGTCTCCGCATTATCGTATGTGTTAGAATTCAGGCTATCATTGCGGGACTGAATTTCTGAGAATGTCAGAATACCAGCAGTATCAGAGCAGTCCCCAGGATAACCAGCAGATGAGAATTGACAATTCTTGCTGAGATCATAATAGCCAATGCGCCTCTCCATTTTGCTCACGTCTGTGCTTGAAGCACAGGTCGGCCGCCCATTTGCTTGTCAGAGACGAGCTTCTTCTTTTCTTCCGGGGAGAAGCAGATTTCTCGACCAGGGAGGGGCCCTTACTCGACTTTGCCACACCCCGACTGGCAATCATCACCACAGAACTCGGAAGTGGTGCCGCAAAATCCATACGGACTGCTTCATGTCAGGCTATCCGAAAGTCACCTTGTCGACTGGAAATGACCAACCGGCAGCACACTCCAAATGGGCATGTGACATTCCCAATCGAATGCTCAGCACACTCCGCTGTGGCATCACAGCTTCCCAAGCACCGAGGCATCTAAAATATTAAAGATAAATATAAAAAAGAGGGATAACCTAAAAAAAATAGGGGGAATTAAAGGGAAAGGTACTGAGGCAAGATAAAATTAGGAGAGAAAAGAGAAAAGTAAGAAAAACTCGTATTTTATACAGTGCCTAACTGGTTAAAATTCGAGAGGAGCTAGATTTAGCTATAAAAAAGGCCATTCTTAGCTGCTCTCTGGTTATTATAGACTCAAAGAAACTTAAAATAAAAAGTAATTAATAAAATTGGCAGGTGGCTATATCATGAATCAACAGGACTTGGTAGTAGTTAAGTGTAGAAGAGTGTGGTGTGTCAAGCATAGGAGAGAGCAATGGCTTGATGTTAAGTTATGGGTGGAAATATAGCTGTAAATAGTGATAAAAGTGGTCATTTTCAGCCTCAATTTTGCGGGTCCCCATATTCTAGTTGTAATAAAAACAAAAGAGAAATAAATGTAAAAGTGAGTGTCATGTGAGCTGCGGATATACAGTAGCCCACTCAGAACCAAAATATTTGCGAGTTTTGTCCTTCTAAAGTTTTCTGCTTGGTGAACCAGGCGGGAACTTCAGATTGTCGGAGCGATAATAGGCCATTTACAACTCCTCATGCTGGAGTATGTCTTCCGTCTGAGATTGTTTTTTTCTCTTGTTCAATATTTTCTCAAGAGTATCGAGTCTCTCCCGAGTGGTTTGAATTGCGTAGTCCATATCGCGGTCTGATAGTTTCTCTTCGTTCAGTCGTTCCCTGACCTCACGCTGACCCTGGAGTTTTTGCGCCGTTTTCTGCGCTTGTGGTTCGAATGGCCGGCTAACAGTTGGAAAGGCTAGGCCGTCCATGCCTACCCTATCCTCGAGCCAGTTCCAAAGCTCACTTTCCTCTCTTCGCCACATCTCCTCGTAAGCAGCTAAGCGCTGGGGTAGGGTGTAACCAGGACAGCCGATATCGTGTGACAGGATAGAGGGGCTAGAAGGTGAGCGGAAGAAGAGAAGGAAGAGCAAAACACCGATTACTAGAAGGGCACTGTTCCCACTCCACAAGGGCGCGAGGATACCAGCTACAGGTCCCAGGAACGGTCGAAGGGGCTCAAAAAGACCCCAAGATTCGGCCTCGCGCTTGTTTGCATTATTGACCGCTTTAGTGACGGCAACAGCTGCTTCCTCGCTGACAAGCTCAGCCTTCTTGCGTCGTTTTCCCTTGCCGTTCTTCGTAGCTATAGCACGACGAGGAACGACCGCAGTTTTAAGCGCTTGGATTATGTCGTTGCCAAACGTCGTCTGGCCATCGATAGCGCCCTTCTCGATAGGGCCTGTCATCGGTTAGCGATCTGGTGGCTCATAGGAAAACGGCATCGCAACTTACCCTTCAACCAACTCTTCCCAGTCCATTCAATTGTGCAGGTCATAAGAAATCGTGTTTGGTTATTCGCTGCCCAAGTGAAAAGATACTTTGTTTTGGTAGAAAATACATTCCCACTGGGGACATCGGGAGTTTGGGTTGAAAGTGTAACAAGTACGGCCTTCTCCAAATCCAGGAAATCCAATTGTTCAGTACTAATGCACTTGGTTTGTCTGGGACCAATGGCTCCTGGGAGCGGCTTAATGTAGGAATACTTTCTCGTTCGGCTATCGAGGGTGAGTCCCTGCTTTTCGCTTTCGAACTGGAGTTCACCTGATTTCTGGTTCTCGACCAGGAATTTGGGTATAAAGGCCCCCGAGGCCTGTCCAAACACGTATGAATAAACTTTCCCCAGAGGAGCAGGAATTATATCATCTTTAATCAGTTTATCATACTGACCATTGGGTTCCGTATATTCAGTTGGTGGATGAGTGGCTGGGCCGGGAAAGTCGCTATCCCCATCTTCTCCGGCTTGCGCGGGCTTACCACCTTTCGAACCATTGGCGTTAGGGGCGAGTGGTGTCGTTGGTATGGTTCCAGAAGTTGAACGGGGTAAACCCTTTAGAGGGAGTGATGCAGAGCTTCCACCAAGACTATCATCGCCGGCATCAAGAAAGCTGTCTGCATTATCTTCCTCTTCGTCTTCGTCGTAGATTTCATCCTCGTCTTCTTCTTCGCTGCCATCATCACTTTCACCACCCTTTTCGGTCTTGTCCCCTGTCCCAGCAACCCTGGTTCCATTGATAGAGCTTTTGAGGGTGGGATGGTTGATCTTCCAGATATTGACCATGAGATCGTAAGTTGACTCTCTGCTGAGAAGACTTCGAAAAGTATGACGCGCATGTAGGGTCTGAATAGCGATTGCATTTGGAAATACCATGGCGGTGGACTCTTTCTCAATGGCTACAACCTCGTCGAAACTGATCACAAGGGTGGTGACCCAGCCTAAGATATTGCTAGAAAAGCAGATATGGCCTTCCGAAATATAAATACGCCCAGCCAGAATGATCTCACGTTGCAGGGCACAGCTGTAATCCTCAATCAGATAGTCATCCTCTGGTACACTGCGAAATAACTGGTGAAAGTCCCGATTGCGCTTTTTGCTCGCTACAGCAAATCCAGTCAGTCTTGGCATACTGGTATTTGCGCCCGGAGTCCCAAGAGCGATAGCACCTGCGCCAACCACACCAATGGTCGAAGTGGTGGCTCCGGACGATCCTCGATGGCGTCGTCGGGCCAGCCGACTTCGCACGCTGCCACTCCTATATGGGCGTACTCCAATCTCCCCTTCAAGAATACTACCACTAGGAGGAGTCTGGACACCAGTGGGTTCCTTCGAGAGAGATATGGAAGACTGTACTTCTAGGCCATCTTCAACGGTTGGAGCCAGTGCAGTATCAGCCGGCTTCTCATACGCCATGTTAACCGCCCGTGCAACACGCCGATCCTCACGCCTCGCCGCTTCCTCATCCCGCTGCGAAACCGTAGGACTTCGGCGCTTTTCCAATGGTAGATCAGGTTTTGTGATAACTACTCCATCAGGGGTTAAAACCGAGCCACCTGGGGGTATGGCGATATCCAAATGGCTAAAATTCAGATCCCCAGAGCCCAACGTGTCGATCGTTAGCGGTTTCTTCTCCTCATTCTGGTCTTCGGTTGTCTGCTCAGATTCCTGAGTGATATCTTTGGATTGTAAGTTGTCATTCTCGGTAGTATCGTTCTGGGTCGGACTGCGAATTTTGGGTGCATTCAGGCTGTTGCTAAGCGTAGATGCGGCGCTTTGCGCTACAGAAAAGACCGACGAAAAGAAACCACTCTGCGGGGTTCCAACAGGAGATTTCGAACCAGACTTCGTTTCTTCAATCGTTGGACTCACAGCAATCGAATTCGACAGTTTGCTAGGCTTATGGTTTGCAGCGGAGGCAGACCGCACGCGCCGATGAGAGATCATATTTCCGGAGGGACTAACAACGATACCGGGTGGTAGCTCTCTCGATTTGGTGGATTCAGGTGAGTCCATAATATCGGGTGAGGCGAAAAGCGGCGCGCGATCGATCTGGGGAGTTGGAGGTGTTACTGTAGTGTAAGGAGCAGGGATAGCTGTGTGTGGGGGTGTGTTTAGGCGTGGAGCTTCCGGCGTTGGGCGATGGTTTTCCTCCTTGAGATCAGTACGAATGGGATCAGGGATAGGTGGTATCGGCGGTGCAGGTTCAACAGAAGGAGCTGGACTCTTTCTTGAGGAGAAACTGCTTTTTCTGCTAGGAGTCTTGAGGCTCTCGCCTGATGTTGAGGATGCTCTGTCTCGATTGGAGTTCCTCTTGTCCGAACTGAAGGCATTCTTGATACGCTGCCCTGTGGAAACCTTCTTTCTCCCACCCCGTTCATCCGGCACATTCAGCGTAGGCGCTGGCTGGCTCACGGGTCTTGAGGGCTCCAAATCTGGTTGGGATCCCGAGCGCCCTGTAGTCGTACCGCTGATCGCGGAATCTGCGTCGCCTTGAACCGCGTCATTGTCTGCAGTTTCTACTGAGGTCGCTTTGATGAGTGGGGAAGATGCTGTGTAGAAACCAGTGTGAGAGTTGTGGGATGTGAGGGGCGGAGTTCTGGAGTCACCATGAAGGTTAGCAAGACTAGTTCCCTTTCCACCTGCGGCAACTCGTGTTCAGGGCTTACTTGTCTGGTTCAGAGTCATCCGTCAATAATTGGGCTGAGTTGATTTCGGGGTCGCTTTTATTATCATTGGGCGATGATGAGATGCCAAAAACCCTTTCTTGTGAGTTGGTTGGACTTTCCTGGTCATCTATTTCAAACATCGAGGGAAGGTCGCCCGACTGTTTGATGCTATCCTTCTTTTTCCTTCGTCTCCGAAGCAACTTGGAAATCCCGCTGGGGCCAGACTTGATAGAATCGGCGTCGCCAGCTTGCGACTGCGGCCGGTCCGACACGGAATCGATCGACGAGCGGCCATTGCTCCGTCCAGAGCTCCCCATAGTCTCCAAGTCAACGGGACTTGTGTTTGCGCGATTGGGTTTACTGGGGCTCTGAAGGTCGGACGAAGGAGCCTCGGGGGGCTCGGAGGGCGGGGAATTATCCATAGAGAGCGGAGGTAGGTCGGTCTGGGGGGCTGGGGAGGGGGGCTAAGGAGAGGAAAGGCGAAGGTAAGTCGGGGACCGCAAAATCAACGCGCGAGAAACCGAGCCGAAGCGAATAGGATGAAATCTCTGTCACCATGGGCATGGTAGACTGTCCTCCGCTTGTATCTAACAGCTCATCATGAGAACGGGTAAGGAACGTAAGACCGGGGAGGGGATGACGGTGGTGGCAGCTGGGTGTGGAACCAGCCGCATGTCTTCCCACTCCCTCCGCGCGCAATAAAAATAGCTGATGGGGAGGGCAGAAAGTCAATCTGAAGACGAAAAGAAGCGCAAGAGAGGGGGGGAAATACGAAACCGAGAGAGGAAAAAGGGGATGCAGAAGATGGAGGAAGGATAATTTCCGTACAGAATCGTTACTTACTCTCCGGAGCAACACTAATACGAAACAGCCTGCAGGCAGACAGGTAGTGGGGCCTCAGCTGGGGCTGATTTCACCCTCTGAACTCCTCCGAGGAAACTTGGGCGAGGGAACTGGTTCGGGATGTCTGTTAATTGTTTTGGCGTTCCTTCTCTTGCTAAGAGAAGAAACCGAGTATTACTATCTATCGATTATAGCTTCAGTCGTAGGCCTGTCTCTGGAGTTAACGCTCTGGAACCACCGAGCCGCTCTCTCCACCTGGGATAAATATAGAGTGATCGGTTACCGACCAGAACCATTGGGTATTGTCAAAAACCGGGACAAACCTGTTTTCCCGCCTTTGGAAAAGAGCAGTTTGGGGTAATGTTACCGTCACATTTCATTGCCCGCACCATGGCGTCACATGCCCAAGGATCTCCTGTTCTGGGCCGTCTCCATCCATCGTCTTTGACTTGATGATCTGGAGTCTGGACTCTGGGGCTTCACCCATCAAATTTCCCCCTTTCCCAACACCTAGCCGGGTGAGAGAAGCTTTCCCCACCTGTCTTCTCCATCATGGAGGCTGCTCCTCTTACTCTGGTATGTGCTGATTGGCCTATCCATCCTCTTCAAAATCGAGCTTGCTGTTGACGTTGTACTCTCGGTCTAGGCTCACACTCATGCTCGAAATGCGGTTCTAGAGACTCGCAAATCTAACCCAGTTGCAGCCAGTGAGGAACATGATTTGGCTGCAGGTGAATTTGCAGCCGTTGCTCAGGCAAGTACAGACCGCGAGGTACGCTACAGATCCCTTTCTTCAACATTATACCCCGCTCTTCCAAACGAAGGGCACCAATACATGCTCACAATTTATTCTGGTGTATAGGCTCTACGAACCCTTCAGCTGCTTGAACACCACCACAAGAAACTAGCCCAGATCCTCCGCTTTCAGCATGAACACCCACCTAGTACACAATCAACAACATCGGCCAATGCTGCTGTTATCAGCACTCCAGGTATACCGAGTGAATTCAGAATCATCAAGTCACTTCCCAGCGCCTCGGATGCTCAGCAGCATCTTCCAAAGCTGTCCGGAAACCCCCGTTTGCCTTCGAGAGAGTCGTCCTCAATCGCCAGCAATCTAGCTTCAGCACGAGGCATCCCTGCGCAACCCCGCCGTTCTTCTCCCGCCTCGCCTACGCTTTCCTCCCAGCAAGCCGGTGCAAAGATGACAGACAGCCCTGGAAGAATTAGGACTAGTGAGTCAAGACTACGAGGAGCACAAGCGCACGGGACGAAGGAGCGTATGAACCGTGCATCCGCCCCGAAGCAGCCCTGGTCTCCCCCAGCTGCGAGCCCGACAGAGGTCACTTCTCAGCAGTTTGTACCCCTAAATCCAGGAGACTCCGGTCATAAACTGCCCGTAACGGAAGAACCATTTCAAAGGTTCTATTCGACATTTGAGGGACTCATATCCAGACTCTCCGCTCCGTTGGTATTTGCAGGTTTCCCTCTTGGGACCGACGGCGCAGGTCAAGCCAGCGCCACAACCCGGAAATCACCAGCAGAGACAAAAGTCGATCGATACCCCTCCACCCCGGATCGCACCAGCCTGTCGACTGAACCCGACGCTAGCAAGATCTTCTCTCGTGCCGCCCTGCGGGCGATTCGCGACTCAACTGGAGGGTCTGGTGGAGTCTCCGGCGGAATCGGGGGCGCAGCGGAGTCCTTTTACGTGGTGCCAACCACAGGCGGAACTGTCTCATATGCGGGAATATTAACCCGGGCCGAAAAGGAAGCTCGCCGAAATAGTCTCGAAGAAGGCGAGGAAGACTTCGTCGACGCCCGCGAGACGCCTTCCTCCCCGGAGATGCTCCAAAGCTTTAACGGTGGCAAGGGCAAATCAGCTCGCACCACGGACAACAAACTTCAGCCACCCAAAACCATGGAAGAACTACAAATGGAGAACCAAGCCCTGCGCCATTTATCTGACTCTCTCTCGAAACGCCTTCACATGTGGGAAGTCAACGCGCAGTCATCCTCAATGGCCCTCCAGCAGTCCCTAAAGGCTATGCATCACCAAAACATCCCATTCCCGGATTATGGCCCTGGCCACCAACCTTCCTCTGCGGTTCCATCGCCGCCAACCTCAGCTGTCGCTGTGGGTGCCCCGATGGTTGAGCATGACCAAAGGGTTAAGGAGCTAGAGGAACTTGTCCGACGCAGTGAGAAGGAACTTGAGAACGTTGGCCGAGAGAACGAAAAGCTCCGGAATGTTCTAGGCCGGTACCGAGACCGATGGGAGAAGCTCAAGGAGGGGGCAAAAACCCGAAGGGAGAGCGTCGCAAGGAATAGCAACACTGCCCTTGCCTCGCAAAGTCCTAATCCATCAGACCATCCTTCAAGCACCCAAGCTGATACTTTTCGTGATAGTGGGGGCGCGGACACGGAAACTGATGTTACTTCTAACGAGCCTGAGACAACTTAGAGGTGACCGATTTGGCCGGAAACTAGTGATAAAGTTATGGAAACTACGACTGCAGTTGTACCTGCAGTGAACTATTGAAGTTCATTATTTTTTTTCCCCTTTCTAGTTCAAAAGCACCAAGGAACAGCTGGGAGGCAGGTCGGTGATTATGGTATTCTACGGAGCACTGCTGGTGGAAAATCCTCTTCTCACTTTGGTATCTTCATGTTACAACTTATGCACAACCCTGAGGTATTTACCTAGTTTATGAAATTAACGATCTCACGAAGTATGTTTGAAGAATATACTTTTTTTCCATTCAGCATTTAGTGGAATACATGTAATCCAACCCCGAACCAAATATATACTTCCATATTAGCCACCCAGGAATACCGCTCCCCTGTCCCCTTTTACTGCACATAGAAAGTAGCATTACCCCGAATATCCGCCGAGCTGCTTCCAACCAACGCTAAAAACGCCCCAGGCTCAACCACATACTTCATCCGGACATTCCACAACCCCACATCCTCGACCTTAAGCTCGATCTTGACGGTCTCCGTCTTCCCAGCGGGGATATACACCTTCTCGAACCCCTTCAGGAGCCGATTCGGCACAACGACCGACGCAATCTCGTCGACAATGTACAGCTGCACGACCTCCGTGCCGCCGCGCTTGCGGTCTGTATTCGTCACATCTACGCTGACCGTGATGGTATCCTGGGCCGTAACGGTCGTCTTATCGAGAGTGACGGGCCCATACTTGAAGGTCGAGTAGCTCTTGCCGTAGCCGAAGGGGTACCAGGGTAAGGGTGAGCCAAGGACATACTGGTGGCCGAAGACGAGGGTGCCGTTGTTGTACTGGATGCCGGAGTCGCCGATCGAGCGCGCGGAGTTGAGGTAATCGTAGTAGATGGGTAGGTCGCCGACGGACCGGGGGAAGCTGACGGAGAGTTTGCCCGAGGGGTTGTAGTCGCCGAAGAGGACGTCGGCGAGAGCGTGGCCGCCTTGTTCGGATGGGTAGAACTGTTGCACGAGGGCGGAGGCTGTCTCGGCGAGCCAGGTGTCACTGATGGGCTTGCCACTGGAGAGGACGACGATGGTGGGTACGCCGGTGGCGGCGATGGCTTTGACGAGTTCGCCTTGGGCGCCGACGAGGGAGAGGTCGTTGACGTCGACGTGTTCGCCGGTTCTGGGGGGTTTGTTGGGTCAGTTTGGATTGTTCGTTTTGAAGGAGGAGGAGGTGATGGGGGAAGACTTACGTTGCGTTCAGGCCTTGCCATAGCTCTTGCTGGTCTCGGGACCAGGTCCCCACGACGACAATGGCAACGTCAGATTTCTTTGCGGCCGCGACAGCTTCGCCGAAACCAGATTGGTCGTTGCTCCATCTCTCACAGCCCTGGGCGTAGTGAACTCGGGCCTTGTTGCCGACAGCAGCTTTGATGCCGTCCAAGGGGGTGACGCCGCGGTACTGGCTTTGGTAAACGACATAGTCACCGTACTATGTGATTCTCGTTAGGTATGTACTGAAAAAAAAACCCCCGAAATACAGGAGGTGGTATGCTCACGTTCATGAAGCCATGGGCCATGGGCCCGATGACAGCGATGTCACCCTTCTTCTTCAAGGGTAGGGTATTGTCGTGGTTCTCCAGTAGCACAATTGACTCCTTATCCAGTTGCCGTGCTAGATCGACAGCCTCCTTGCTGTGGATGAGCTTTTTCCATTCCGACTTGGGAGCAGCAGGGTATGGGTTCTCGAAGAGGCCCATGGCGAACTTGGCTCGGAGCAAGCGAGACACGGCGGTGTCCACGATTTCAATGTCGAGTTTACCGGATTCGACGAGCTGAGGGATTGTTCGGAAGTTACTTTTGTATATTAGCCAGTGAAATCTGAAATTTCAAACCCAATGGGCCCTTACAAGGAACCACCGCCCATCTCGACATCGTTACCCGCGGGAAGTGCCTGAAGAGTCACAGCTTCCATGTCAATTGGTGAGCTTTGGCAGAGATGAAATGTATTGCACAATCTGTCAGTAGCTCCAGCATCGCTAATGACATAGTATTCATAGCCCCATTCGTGTCGGAGAATTTCTGTAAGGGTGTGGTAGTCGGACACCGCTGGAATACCGTCGTACCTGAATTGCAGTGACAGGTTAGCTTCCAGAATGTTGAGATTTATATTTCTGGAAGTATGGCGAAAACTTACGAGTGGTATGCGCTCATGATACTCCACGCGCCAGCATCAATGATTGTCCTCTTAAAAGATGGCAGCCAACTATATCGTCGAGATCCATGTTAGAGCTCCCTAATATAGTGTGAAATAGGTTGAAAAAAAGGTCACGTACGTAGTGCGCAGATATCTCTCGCCTCCATGGACAGGAGCAGTGTTGAGACCTTGCTCAGGCTGACTGAAGCCTGCGAAGTGCTTCACCGTGGTAGAAACGTTGAGGCTCTGGATCCCCCTGGTGTAGGAGTATCCGATTTCCCCTGAAAGATATGGATCCTCACCGAATGTCTCCTCAACCTGAATCGTTTTCGTCAATATATGTTTCAAACTGAGTTAATACCAGCGTGTATGCTTACACGACCAAATCGAAGCTCACGCGCCAGGTCAACGACTGGGGCGAAGAGATGGTTGACTCCGAGAGTGAGAGCCTCCTGACTGATAAGTTTGCCCATCTTGTAGATCAACTGTGACGTCGTGTGTTAGGGCGATTTATACATGTGGGAGATAGGAAAGGTGCATACATCTCGGTTGAAGGAGCATGCGTATGCGATAGGGGAATTATAAATCGTAGCATTGCCAACCAAGAAACCGTGAATAGCTGTTGGTTAGATTGGGCGTCAGCGTAGCCATTGATACCCGTAGACTTCAGAACTGTGAGAAAACGTACACTCTGTCTGAACAAGAGCTGGAATCCCAAGGGTTGTGTTCTCGATAAGGTAGTCCTGAGCTCTCTTGACATTGGTCGCAATCCAATCCCAGGGAACAGGATATCCAACTAGTGAACCAAGGATCGTCAATAATGCCCGCTCTTAATCCTAGGTGCAATAATTCATACCATAAAACTGGCCTGCCTTCCATTTCATATTGTCCACGAGTCCGCTATAGTTGAATGCTCCTGTGCCCGCATTCATCCAATTGGTGACATCTCCTACACAATTATATAGTTAAAACAAACCATCAACAAAACCTGCAAAGCCAGAGCTAGGTGGAGAGGGTAATTGGCCAAATAATAGTTCCTGGAATGGCAAGCAGCGTACCTTGCATCAACTGGGCTATTTTATCCTCAATAGTCATCCGGCCCAGCAGGTCCGAAACGCGATCATCAATCGTAGCATTGGGATCTTTGTAAAGGGGTGAATCATCCTTCGCGGCCGTCAAGCTGGCGTAGAGATGAAGGAGCAATAGGCCCTTTGAGAAGAGTCTTGACAACATGATTGGGGACGTCAAAAAGATTCTACAGTCGGTATCTTCCTTTGCCCACACCGTAAGAAGGTCACTTCCGTGCGAAGGAGTAACGATCTAGGATTGAATGGAGGAGCACCCCGCGGGGGGGTTATTTTTAAATATCCATATCCAGCTCCATGTAAGGGTGAGGATTCCAGAAGAGTCACGGCACCCGCAGAGCTGCCGACAAATTGTGCGGCCAAGCCACTTCGGGGCTAATTGTACGTTCATCTCGGAGATGAGGCCGGGTCAGGAACATGCTTAGGATGATACGTCTGGGGCGGAACCGATCAATAAGAGCCGTCAACGCGATGTGGACAAGAAAGCTCGATGGAAATGCTCATGTCTGGTCAGCCCGATTTCCCTAGTTGTACAGGGGATAAATTCACGGCTAAATACGGGGTTGCAAGGAAATGAGAGGGGTTATGATGTGACTAGAGGTGTAGAGATCCTCTAGTCGCTCCTGAAAGGGTTAATAATGGTGGTCATCACCATAGTGTTGTTGCGAAGCTGCATTTTCCACCTATCGAAACCCATGTTCGGCGAAAACGAGGTGCAGGTAGTGGGCACCCTAACCACACGGCACTAATCTAACGAGAGTATTCACCGGCATCATGCTGAGTGTAAATGAATTAAACGTTCATTACACGACAAGAGATGAAACACGATTGGAGAAATTCTACCGAGACGAGAAGATGAATGATGAAAGAGGAAGAATCCCGGCCAGTGAATTATGGACAAATTAAAATGTATATATGACTAAGAATGCTACGCGCATTGGTATAAAACTCAACGCCCACTAGGAATTATTATCAACGAAGGCAAGAGGAAAAATGAGAGGGGTAGATAGACTATGTACCGGCAACCGCAACAGTAGTTGGAGTAGCCATGAGAAGTGTGCTGCTGCTTACGTCCGTGTAATCGCGTCCGCTGTCCCTTGGTAGTCGTTTCGGTCCTGGGACTCTGAGCTTGCATTAGCTCCAACTGCATCGGTGTTTTCTGATCCATGGTTCTCGCTGGGTTTATGTAGAGCACTGCCCAGCCATGGGAAACCCCGACTCCAAGAATCACTTAAACTGCGAAGCCGCGAAAACGTGGTGATATCATGAGGGTCTTGGTTTCCATTGGCGGAAGCCAAGCCGGGTGTGGAGAGACCGGCGCTCACTGGTGCGGTCGCTAGATCATCCGTCGAGTCAAGCCGGGTGGTAGCCATCGAAAACGGAGGATCATGTTGGTTCCGGAGGCTTGCGTCTACTTCGGGGCCGAAATCCTCTCCGTCGCCTTCTCGATCGCGAAAGAGATCAATAACCGTCGTGCTCATATGCTTCTTCCTTGGCCCCCTTCGAGCCGTCCTTCTTTCCTTTGCTGGACTCACTTCACCACGGCGGATTGACTCTGCGACGACCGCACTAAATCCCGCCGAAATGGTCGGGAGTAAAGGCCCGGGTGAGAAGCGAGAAGAAATAGAATTGCGTAGTCTCCTGGCTGGGGGGGTCTGGGGCACGGTATTGTTTCGACCGTTTGGTCGTACGTTCTCAGAGGCAGGCGCGGCGACACCTTCAACACCGGGGGCAGAAGGGAAGCGTAGCTGGACTGTTGAACTATCTCTTCTGTGCCCCAACTGCTCTGGAGTGGCTGGGCGCTGGATCTGGGGTTCAGAGAGGGTGACATGTGTTCGCTCTAGGGTATCGGCCCAGGGATTTCTTAAAAGAGAATGCGGGCGCGATGACGAAGAAAAGCCAGGCGAGGGTTCAGAAAGAGATTCCGCAGTCAGTGATCCAGACGGCGATTGTGATGCAGCAGACAGTGCTGCTCTGGGTGTACTAGCGTTGTCATCAAGGTCCTCGATATCGCGACTCAAAATGGATCCAGAGGGAGATAGTAAACCACCGTCAGGAAGGTCTGGTATCCTTTGTCGTGACCCATTCTTCACTTTGACGCGAGCAGGTGGAGGCGACATATCAACTTCATCATGATACCGATCCCCATCAAGTAACCCAATGGCCTCCTCTTCGTCATCAACCGAGTATGAAGACTCGTCGTCGGCACGAACCCGGCCACTGGTGATAAAATATACACCCAAGAATGTCAGGAGACAGCCACCCACAAATTTTACTGCACGTTCAGCGGTAAAGGACTGGAAATCTCTGTATAATACCGCGCTTCCAATGATCACAGAAAGCGTGAACAGGACAAATTGAGTTGGAATCACTTGAGTGGAGTCGAAACGCTGTAAAGCTCGGTTGATATAGCGAATCTGCATCAAGGCGCTGAATACCAGAACAAACACCAAAACGTAAGTAATGGGGAAAGTGATAACATGCCAGAGGGTGAATGACAGCAGAGAGGAGACACCCTTTGTGGACAGAGCAGTGTAGCCACCTAGGAACAAATTAGCAATCACTCAACTAGCAAGTATACGAGGCCTGGAGCATACCAAACAATCCAACCAACCCAACATCGATCAGGATTGTCCGCGACCCATATTTCCCACTTGCCCACATCAGGCCGACAATCAAAGCGGCGGTAACCCCCAAGTAGAGCTCAAATTCCCAGCGGGTGATCATGACCCAGATATCGTGAGGACCAATTTTCTCTTCCGAAGACTTCGCGCTCAGGACAACCACTACTGCCCCAGCAATCGCAATGAGAACGCCCCAGAAATCCCGTGACCGAAACTTCTCCTTCAGCAAGCATGGCGCGATGACACAATTTGAAATCAATGCAACAACACCCAAGGGTGAGACGATTGATGCCGGTGCAAAGCCGTACGCCATGAAATTTCCTGTTTCTCCAAGCGTCATGAGCACGATTCCCACCCACCAGTACGGAGAACGCAGGTATGATTTCCGACCCCCATGATGCAATTCCGGGCTCCCAGGCCTCGCTGTGCGGTCGGAGAGGGTAGATGCCTGAAGGCGGTCTTGTCGGCCTGAATCGCCGTCCAAGTTGTCATCATCGCTTCCGAATCGATCGGGAGATTCATCCCTATATCGGCCGGAATCGTGTGAGCGGCGGGTGTTCCGGCTTTCTTCACGGCCCTCAACGGCCCCATATGAACCCGAGGCACCCCGGCGATGATGTGCGCGCTTCCAATCCAGCTCCTTCTGCAGCTTATCGTGCTCCCATTCGTTATGTATCCGGATATGGGCGTAGCGCTGTATGTTTAGTGCCAAAGAGATCAGAACATTCCCTGCAAGAGCGGTAATAATCCCAATCAACGAGGACCATTTGTAGGCGCCTTCTCCGTCGCCGCCATTATCGAATCCAGGGGGTGACGTCGGTGTAGGGAAGGACGATGCGTGATGGGGGAGATAAGACGGCAAAGGAACGGTCGTCGAGGCGAGTGCTGTAAGCAGACCAGCTGCGAGGGGGGCTTCTTGCATAAGATCCATTCGAATCAAGAGAAAATGCCACCGTATTTAAGCAGAGCAAAAATAGAACAAAGGAAACAAAGCACAAGCTCCGAGGAAGCCCGTGGACACCGTAATAATACCAATCACAGTCTCAAGTCTGGAAGAGGAATGGAACAGGGAATCATCCAAGGAGTCTAATAGAGGTACGAGGGTCCTTTAACCTTTCAGAGTATTCTGAATAATACCGACGTCTTTCGAGAAAGGGTTCATGCTGGAGAGTTGAACTGCATTCTGCGCCCCTGGAACCGATGACCCCGCGAATATTGGTGGTTGTCGGGTTGGATAAGGGGTACCTATTCACAAGGTCCTGGTCGGGAAAGGGTCGGAAAACTGGAAGCCCGGGGAGTCGCGGGTTCCGGTGATACGGAATATGGGCAAGAAGATCACGTCGAGGAAGAGTGTTGGAGAGAGACAACTAGAAGTCGGGACGGAGAGGAACCAAGACCAGCGGTCGCACGTGCAGCGCTGGGACGACGAGGAGGATCCAGGAAGCCTAAGCGCAGTATCCTGTTCACACCAGCCCAGGACGCGAGGCCAAAAAGGTCTCCTGTGTAGAGAAGACCCGCACTGGTGCCAGACTATCGGGGACAGCCGCATTGCCATTGGTTCTGGCGCCGCCAAAGCTAACGTCCGCCAGGCGATCCGAAAAGTAAAAGGCTCTGCTCTGCCTCCACTCCCCGCCAACCGCAACGTCATCGAGCAGCATCAAGTTCATCTGACTGCCAACCGAGTCAGTAATTGATGAGGCGAGAAAGAGCCGAGTCGACGCCGGGATTGTGTTATCGGATGGCTACCTGGAACCTTCATGGATGCCTATTTGCTTGTTTTTGCCCTCAAATTAAAGCTTCTCTATCTAGGTACTACTCGCAATAGTGGTAGGTATTCGTGGTTTCAATGTGCATATCATTGGTTTAAGGGGGGCCAGAAACGCAGTTACTTGCACTGCATAATCCTGAATTAGCTGCAGAATGCGCAAACAGCTCCTCTAAGAAAAGAGCAGCTTAGATGTATACAAGAGTTGCACAACATGACACCAAGAGATCCAGAAGCTGTGCCATTAAAAACCGCTCTTGGGAGGATTATATACAGGCTAGATTACCTTGTCATTCTATAGAGGTTTTTGCAGAAACTTTTCGACGGATCATCGCCTTGCCTTTTTCTTTTCTGGCCCCGGTTCCTCCTCATCGCTAAGATCTCGGTATATTGTTGTAGGCTGGGTCTCCTTCCATGCCTTTGTGAAAATCGGGTCTTTTTCAGCCTTTTCGGCATACTTCAGTAGGGCCTCGCGAGGATCCTCATCACGCATTGAACTAAGTGGAATATTCTCACGGATATGTCTCTCATCCGGCTGTGACTTTGCAAATGGGGTTGTCGCGGGTAAGTGAGGTCTTCTTGGGTCCCTTGGTCGACCGGACGCCGTCAATCCAATGGTTGGGTGCCGGGCGGACCAGGTAGCCGAGCTGTAATGCGGAACGCCGTTCGATCCGACCACAACAGAGTCACCTGAGATACCCTGTGTAAGGTTCATGGTTAGATTTGGATCGTCGTCAATGTGTCGACGCTTTGGAGCCTTGGACATGACCAGGGCGGCACCCTTGGTTGAGGTATTCGGGCTGTAGAGAACGTGGGTTTCGGCGTTGGCCGAGCCGGTGATAATCTGATTGAGCTTCTCATGCCACATGACATTAATAAGAGGAGATCCCGGGGTAACAGGTGTTACCAGCTCTGGTTTCAAAGTAGCGGGATTGAGGATGTGCAAGTGGCCCGTCTCGGAGCCAGTGACAACGTTCGCCGACGTTGGGGAGAATATAATGTTTGACGACGGATATCGAGAAGAACTGGATGGGTGCGCCACCGTGGTGATGGGGTGTTTGAACTTCCTCGTGTCCCATAGCTTGATGGTGTCATCCCCGCCCTTCGTGATAATCAGTCGTCCATCAGAACTGATATCAATGCCACTCGTCCACGTGCCTCGCGTATGGGCATCCCTAACCTCACCGCTAGGTCGAGTATATGGCCCCTTCCCACTCCACATCAACAGACTCCCGTCAAGTGCAGCTGAGACGAGGATGTTAGGGCCACCCTGTTTCGGAGACCCCCATGTGAGCGCCGTCATTTTGCTCCGCCCAGCGGATCCAGCCGCCTTCGATTTGTACATGATAACCTCCTTCTGCGACCTGCCCACATTTGCATCCCATATACGAACTGTGCTATCCGTTCCTGCAGTGGCGCATAGGTTTTCATCGGTGGGACACCATGCGCCGCTGGTCGCCTCCGCGATATGGCCCTTGGTGTGGTGTAGATCTCTCAAGTACATGTCACCCTTCACGAATTCCGTGATCGTATCGCCATCGCGACTCAGAATCCTTGGTTGTGGCGTAGCAGAGACAACCAGAACATATCCTGGGGATAGAGGGTTGAAGGCCGCAAAGTGAACCGCATGCGCCTCCTGTGCGGCGGAACCCTTCTTGGCGGAGGGATCGACCGATTTGAAGGAGTGTATGGTAGATGGTGTCATAGATGCGAAATCGTGAAGCTTTATCGTACAGTCCGTAGAACCGGTTATTAACCGCGACCCTGAAGGATCGACCGTGATTGTTGTGACGGCGCGTTCATGCGTTTTCATCGTAAGCTCGTGTGATACCGGAAACTCGTCCTCATCATCGTCGGAGTCGGAGTCGTCAGAGTCGTCGGAGGTACTATCTGAATCATCTTTCCGACTATCATCCTGCGGTTCGTCCTCTTGAGTTGTAACATTCGCGGCACTTGCTAGTTTCGGTTGCTCATTGTCACTATCATGCTTGTCGGGGCGTTTGGTTTGATGTATCTGGGCGCCGATGTCTGTTTTCTTTTCTTGCTTGCCGAATCCGGACGGGAAGAACTTCTTGAAAGCTTCTTCGTCAAACCCCTCCATTGTGAATGGTGCCAGTCCTAGGTAGATATCTCAGGTTGATGCTGAGAGTCATGGAAGAGGTTACCTGCTGTTTGTCACGTTTAGTATGTTTGCTGTGTTTGTCTTGAAGTTGAGACCCATGACATAAAAATGTGGCCTTCGGGTTCGAAGAACAGAATTATCGAGGTTACAAACTGGGTTGAGGTATGAGAGTAGAAATTTGATTCATAGTGCAATGGGAGGTACAAATTATTTATAGGTATCCAGCATATATGTCATACGGTCATTGATGACAGACTACTATGATCTTAGGATTAGAATACTCCAGTAAAACTCTCTATGCTCAGCGGTGCTGTCGCCTATGTTTAGATAAACCTAAGTTCAACACCGATTCCTCCACGTAAATCTACAAGTACAATCCCTCCACTGGCCCACCATCCTGCTTGGTCTTCATGATCCGTTCGCGGGCTGCACGGAAGTCGTCCATCTGCACCCTCATCCTGCGCTCTCTCAGGGCCATCAGACCAGCTTCAGTACAGATGGCGCGGATATCGGCACCAGAAAGATCATCCTTCTGGTTGATAAACTCGTCAAGGTCAACATCATCCCCGAGCGACATCTTCGAAGTGTGCAGGGTGAAGATCTTTTTCTTGGTGTTTTCTACAGGTTGTTAGTTTCCAAAAATAAAAACCTTAGCATGAATATAAAAAGACAACTTACGATCTGGATTCTCGAACAGAATCTTCCGGTCAATACGTCCCGGGCGAATCAGAGCAGGGTCCAAGGTTTCAATCTTGTTGGTGGCCATGATGACCTTGACATCACCACGGTCATCAAATCCATCCAGCTGGTTGAGAAGCTCAAGCATGGTACGCTGAATCTCTCGCTCACCACCTGATGTAGAATCGTAACGCTTTGTGCCGATAGCATCAATTTCGTCAATGAACACGATGGACGGTGCGTGTTCCGCGGCAACCTGGAAGATCTGGCGCACCAGACGAGGTCCGTCTCCCAGGTATTTCTGAATCAGCTCACTGCCCACAATACGAAGGAATGTGGCGCTTGTCTGGTTTGCAACTGCCTTGGCAAGCAAAGTTTTACCGGTTCCGGGAGCACCATAGAGGATGACACCCTTGGGTGGTTTGATACCCATCTCCTCGTAGAGTTCGGGATGGAGTAGCGGAAGCTCAACGGATTCCCGGACCTCTTGGATCTGAGACTCAAGTCCACCGATATCTGCGTACGACTCGGTCGGCGCCTTGTCCAGCTTCATGACGGAAACAAGGGGATCAGACTCTTCTGTGAGCACACCGACAACCGAAACAGATTTGTGGTGTAGCAGAATGCTCGCACCGGGCTCAAGAAGATCCTTATCAACAAAGGACATGATTGACACATAGTATTCTGGCCCGGTCGCACTCGAGACAATCGCATGGTCATCATCGATCAACTCCTCCAAGTTGCCAACTCCCATGGGACTACCTCTCATATCATCAACACGGCTCCGCTCGTCTGCGTTCCTGTCCATAATGTCGAAATCGCCACGGCTAACAGTATCATGAGAAGCCTGAGCCTTGGACTTCCGTAGTCGCTCCATATTCTCCACGTATTCCTCCTCCAGTAGCAGATGGTCATGGACCCGTTGCATCCTCAAGTATCGTAATTTACATCGCGACGTCGGGAAGATATCAGGTAGTTTCGATGCAGTACTGGGGCCTGCTGCCTTGCGCTTCTTGCGGCCAATGCGAGTAGTAGGGGGTGGTGGTGGTTCATATCTGGGCTTATCCTTCTACAGAATCCAAGTTTCGTTAGCGGAACCGACAACCTCACACGAACTGTATTAAGAAAGTATACCTTCTTATCCTTCTCATCTCTTCCATCTTCCCCGGGGCCACCGCCGATGTTGGACTGTTGGTTACCCTGTTTTGCCGTTTGTTAGCTAGGACAGATTAGATGAGACCAAGACGACTGAGGACTCACCATAGTCCGACTGTGAGAATAAAAGGTGAAGTTTGATTAAAACTGATTCGATAGGGTGGAGAAGCAGACGGAAAACACAGCTAGGTGAAAAATTGAAGATCAGGGAAGAAGGAGATGGATGGATGGATGAGGATGGAGCTTGACTTCACAGAGCGAGCTTGCTTGGGAGCTGCTGTTGTCGCCATCCGCGCCGTCTTGGCGCTGACCACTCTGGCATCTCACGTGACTGGCGTGATGTGTCAGCCTTGCGGAGGTTGTCTTTGGAATCCAAAGGAATCTGGTCAGGTATCAAAGACCTCACTCTCCATGGTTAGGCATTGAGTGAACCTTGAATGGAAGCTGATTTTTGCTAGTTGCATTACTGGTGAGAAAGAAAACCATCACTCGACCGTAACTCGGTAGTTTTCCCATGAACCGTAAACCTTAGTACTTCTGTACCTACACCTCAGTACTGTCCCTAGGTAGCTCAGGTATGCTCCGTGTGGGCTTTGGGTAACGAGAAAGCTCCGGGGCCCTTCGAATTGCTCCGCCATCTAACATCCCGACTCATCTCAGGCAACAACTCAGGATTTGACTCATTTCCCAGCTGGCTCATCTCCATATTTATTACTCCCTTGACAAGCGACTCGAATACCTCATTTCTAGTGGCTCAAGTCACCCCTCATCTCACGGACCAACCCCTCAGGTCCCCTCTATCTGAGTTGAGCCTCTTCCGCAACCCAAGGCAGCTTCCAGTCATTTATAGGTAATACTTTCTCCTCTTCTCCACGTCACACGTTTTGACTCCATCCCGAGAACGCCCTGGATTATTGACAACCTCGCTCATGATGACTTGAAGTTCTATATTAACCCTTACCAAAGTCATCTCCTAGAGCTTAACTGAAACGAGTGTCGGCCATCTACCCTCTAACTCCCGACTCTATTCTCCTTGTGAAACCAACCCCCGCTCCTCGATAGCCTGCATCTCATTTACGCATCGAAACTATGGCTTCCAACCGATCTCGCCGCATTGCGAAGGAGATCGCCGATATTCTTGCAGATACACACTCACAGATTACCGCGGAACCAGTTGGTGATGACGATGATATTACACATCTCCGAGGCTCATTCCCAGGGCCGCCGGGCACTCCGTATGAAGACGGCACATACTTTGTTGATATCCAAATACCTACCGAATATCCTTTCCGGCCACCGGTGATGAAGTTCGAAACTAAGGTTTGGCATCCCAATGTCAGCAGTCAAACGGTTGGTCTCCCCTCGCTGAAACATGTCAGGAAGGGTCTAGCGATGATTGACTGATTCTGTATATGTAGGGTGCCATCTGCCTGGATACGTTATCGACGGCGTGGTCTCCGATTCTTACCATCAAGGCTGCCCTTCTGTCGTTGCAGTCGTTGCTTAGCACGCCGGAACCCAAAGACCCCCAAGATGCGGAGGTAGCCAATATGCTGCTTCGAAAGCCTAAAGAGTTCGAGCGTGTCGCTCGCGAATGGGCTGCAGTATATGCAGGGGCCCCGAGAAGACTGGCAGGTGAAGGCAGTGGAGGCGCGACACACGAATCCCTTCGACAGCTCGAGCTCAAGGAGAAGGAAGACCGACTAAAGGAGGATCTATCCAAGTATGTTTCCTGCTTCATAATGATTCTCGTTGTCCTTTTAATATTGACGAACTTTTTTTCTCGTTTGCGAATAGATATGAGGGGTATAATAAAGATTTGATCGACCGATTTTGCATGATGGGCTTTGACGTTGATCGGGTTGTTGCGGCCTTTAAGTACTATGGCATCGACCGGAATGACGGTGAAGACTATGAGCTAGAAGAAGCTTACATGGGAGACATTACTGCGCGTCTCCTTGGTGAGCCATAACTAAAGATGAGTGCCGCAGCTTGGTTGAATTTGTTTACTATATGGCCTGAGGATAAGGTGGAATTGGTGACGAGCACGGTGCCTGGCGAATTCGTTGATTTCTGCGGTCGCCCTGTCTTTGATTTCGGGGCATTCCTATCGAGATTTAATGTTGTCATGACTATGATGTTTACTATATCCATTGATCAATCTCTGCTTTGATTGCTGGCTTTTATTGCCGATTACTTTTCATTTCTGTCAATTTATTACCATTTATACTTTTTTTTTGGCATACAGAATACAAGGTCTTTATTGAAGGCATCTAAAAGAATTCTAGAACTTCCTGTAGAGCTCTTTAAATCGTCGGGGGAGAAAGATGTCGTAGGAGCCTCGCCTCTGACTTGAGCTGTGGAGGGTAATCCGATAAGCACGTGGATCTCAACCATCGTCCAGATTTCAGCCTTCACTTTTACCCCAACACCTCTGCAACCCCACCTTAACCAACAGCTCAATGATGGATAGATGAGGCCGAATCTGCACTCGTATAGCGAGTATCCATATTTAACAGAACGAAGATACTCTCAAAGCTCACCTTGACCGCAACTTGTTGCCTGAAAACATAATTCGGGGCAGTTTCCGCCCTTTATCCCATTCACCATGATCGAAGATGATTTCTATCGCACATCTTCCCAATTCCGGCTATGGTCTTTCACGGAGGAGTCCCTACGTTCGCAGAGGATAACCACAAACAGTGTTGCAAGTGACCGCGTGCGAGCTGCGTTGCAACGAGCACGAGAGGCGAGGCAGTCAGCAAATTCCTCTGCCGCAGGGACTCCGACGGCGAATCCAAATGGAAGCGACGCTGACAGTAAAGGGGGCCAGGAAAAGGATATCGAATGTCTGACACCAGATGAGGAACGGGACCTTGTGAGGTATTACTGCGAGCAGATTATCCAGCTGGGGGAGAGCTACAAACCTCCCCTGCCGACAATCGTCAGGGTATGTTGGAAAGCTCTGGTTTATTTTTCAACTTGAAAAGATGAGAGGAAATATGAAATGAGCCATTTACTGACTTTGCGGTTTCTACAGGCGACTGCGATTCAGTACCTTCGACGTTTCTACCTCACAAACTCACCCATGACATATCATCCCAAAACTATCATGCCCTGCGCCCTCTTCCTCGCAACCAAGACCGACAACTACTACATGTCTCTGCGACAATTCGCCGACGGAGTCCCCGGTGATACCACAGCAGAGGATATCATCACCCCAGAGTTCCTCGTCATGCAAAGTCTCCGATTCACCTTTGACGTCCGCCATCCATTCCGCGGGCTCGAAGGCGGCGTCATGGAGCTCCAGGCCATCTCCCAAGGCATGGGCCAACCGGCCCCTCATCTCCCCGATCAAACTGCAGACGACCTTCGCCGTGGGCTACAAGCCCTCCCATCATCTCCAACTGCGCCCCCTTCATCCTCCATCTCCGACCGTCTCGCCCGAGCTCACCACAACACCCGCGAAGTCCTCAAATCTGCCGCCCAAATGACAGACGCCTACTTCCACTACACCCCCTCACAAATCTGGCTCTCCGCCCTCCTAATCTCAGACCGACCCATCGCCGAATTCTACCTCGACTCCAAACTCGGCATCACTCAGCCCGGCCACCCCCTCCACGAACTCCGCACGAAACTCCTCACCACCCTAACAGCCTGCTCTAACCTCCTCAACTCCTACAAACCACTCGGCTCAGACCCAGATCAGAAAAAGATCATGCGACGTATCGGCAAAAAGCTCTATCACTGCCAGAACCCCGAAAAGGCCGACCTCGTCGCCGGCCGGAAGCGCATCCCTGCCGCTGCTGCTGCCGTTACCACTTCGGCTGCAGTAGCTGCCAGTGACCCAGGGACATCTGAGAGTGAAATCGAGCGGCTAGCCAAAAAGCGGAAACTGGAGCGGGAGCAGAAGACGAGGGAGTCTCAGGATATCTTTGGTGGGGATTTGGTTATGCAGCGGACGAAGGAAAAGCAGCCGTTTGAATGATAATAATAATGATAATAACAATAAAAATAAAATAAAAAAGTAAGCAAAATATATGATGCTAATGAAGTATCTATACTATATATCGATTTGTAGTAGCTCTTTTTTATCAACATTCAGGATCCAAAAAAAAATCATTGACCTAGACAAGATAATGGAAGGTCCCTACCATTGTTGTCTACTGGCCAGATAACCAGACAATAACAGAATCATGGGCATGAGCATGAGCAGGAAGGGACAGTAGCCCTTCTACCACCAGTAGAGAATACCACCTACCATACCTACCAACCCTATTCACTCACACAGGAAACCAACAGCCACAGTTACTCGCACACCAAATGCTTCCCTGGAGCATAACTACTGTAGTATATCAGCGTGGATGTATCAGAATAAGCGAACCTTCCTCATTCTCTACTTCTAGATCATAACCTATTATGCTTATCCACGAAATGAAATAAAAGAAAAAGAAGAAAAAGAAACCAAATCAACCGGAGGCCCCTCTTGGTCATGAAGCACCCCAAAAAATTAAGAGATTGGATGGGTAAATTTCTACATCCGAATTATCTATAACAAAAAAAGAAGAGGCATCATGAAGGTAAAGGAAGAAGAAGAAAAAAAGATATCAAATTCAACCCTCCAACGCTCAGATCTAGTAGGAGGGGAAATGAGGTATGAAACAAAGGCCGTCTAAAACAAAGCACCCAAACGAAAAGAAAAGGAAGAACAGTAATATCTCCAGAAGCAGAAAAGAAAACAGAGCTGTTAACTGTGAACAGTCCTGTTTTCTCTCGGGACGGTTCGTCACTCCCGAGTCATATCAAAAACTTTTCCCTTCCCAAGTCTTTATTTGCATCATCATCTCTAGCATTCCAGTCATAAAGTAGGAGAAAAAGTTCCTTGATTTCCACTGCTTGATTTCTTTCGGTTTCGATTTTTTTTTTTTATAAAAAAAAATCCTCGAGAAAGATGTTTTCTTTTCCTGGTATTGTAGGCTTTTAGACAGCACCCGCGGAAATCATCTTCCTGCGCAAGTGATTCTTGTACTCGCCAATGCTTCCATCCCATCGGCGGACGGTCTTGTGTTCACACACCATGATATCCTTGGCGATCTTGTCGAGCAGTCGGAAATCGTGGGACACGACGACGACACCACCGGAGTAAGCGTTGATGGCATCAGCCAAACTGTCGATCGTGGGGATATCGAGACCGTTAGTAGGCTCGTCCAGCAGGATCATGTTGGGGGACTCGATGGCCAGCAGGGCGAACACGATACGGCTCTTTTGACCCTCAGACAGGGTGCCCATCAGGGCGGTTTGGCCTTCACCGGTAAGACCGTAGCGGCCCAGTTGTTGACGCCAGTACTGGAAATCTTGACTCTTGTCGGGGAATCTGTCGCGGACGAATTCGAGGGCGGACTTGGTGAGGTCGAGCTGTTCGGCCGAGTGCTGGCTGTACATTCCGAGCTTCAAGTGAGTGTGGCGAGACACACGGCCACCAATGGGGCTGAGCTTTCCGGTCATGAGACGCAGCAGGGTCGACTTTCCAACACCGTTGGGTCCGACCAGGGCAGTTCGGGAATCCATGTCAACACCCAGGTCCAGGTGCTCGTAGAGGGTGTCCTCCCATTCTCCGGAGTACGAGAACGAGACATCATCGAAGGACAGGACGGGAGGAGGAAGCTTCTCGACATCGGCGAAGCGGAAGGTGAAAACCCTGTCAGGGATAACAGGCTGGATGAAGCCGTCGGCTTCCATCTTGTCGAGAATCTTCTGGCGGGACTTGGCCTGTCGGACCAAGTTGGCGTAGGTACCGGCGGAGGCAATGAACTTCTTGATGTGAGAAATTTCTTCCTGCTGCTTGGTGTAGGCCTTCATCTGGTTGGTCTCCTGTTCTTCGCGGGTCTTGTGGTACGAGTCGTAGTTACCACCGTAGTACAGAAGCTGCTTCATGCGCATGTCGATCATGGTAGTGCAGACACCGTTCAGGAAATCCATGGAGTGGGACACCAGAACCAGGGTGCGCTCCCACTTCTTCAGGTACTCTTCAAGCCACACGCAGGCCTCGAGATCCAAGTGAGCGGTGGGGTCGTCGAGAAGGAGCAGGGAAGGCTTGACGAACAAGGCCTTGGCAAGGGCCACACGCATACGCCAACCACCGGACATGTCCTTGGTCTTCTTATGAATAGTTTGTTTGTTGAAACCCAGACCCGTTAGGATCAACGAGGCACGGGTGTGGAAGGTGGAGGGGTCCATTTTGTCCATACGCTATACATTGTAAGAAACAGGCTAAAAACACGACACCGATACAAGGGAGGGAGATAACTCACATCATAAAGATCCTCCAGGATAGGGCTATCGGGGCCTTCCTTCTCTAGAACCTCCTCGGCCTGCTTCTCCATACGATCCAGCTGGTTCTGTGCCTCAGTGACGACCCACTCAAGGGCTCCGAGGTCACTAGGAGGAGCACCCTCGTTGAGAAGGTAGATATCAATATGATCTGGGATGGGATATTCTCGGGAATCGATGGCCTTCAGTAGAGTGGACTTTCCACAGCCGTTCTCACCCAGAAGACCATAGCGACGACCGAAGTTCAGTTCGAGTGTGGAGTCGGTGATGAGAACCTTGCCGTGGAAGACCAGGGAGGCGGATGTGACCTTGACATCGCGAGATGCAGCCATGGATGAAAGCACACCGGTGGTGACACGATCGGATAGACCATGCTTGTCCATCTGGGCTGTGAGCTTCTCGACCTCCTTCATCTTGGCCTCCGTTGTGGCGGGTTGGTCTTCGGCGGGGGTGGTGGTATCGCCATCGACTGAAGTGCCGGGAGTATCCTCGACGTCCTTCTTCGACTTGCCGGCCTTCTTCTTATCGCCATCGGCGGCACGCTTGGCCATACGAGCGGCTTTGGAAGCTGAGACCATTTTGACTGTGGGCGGGGGGTGTAAGGAGGGAGGGGTTAAATAGGCGAAAATGAGGGAAAGAAGGGGGAAGCTCAGGAACGCCTGTCGTAGGAAACGAGTTTGAGAGTGAAAAAATGAACTCGACGAGAAAAAAGGTGGATCAGGTAATAGCGGGGTGTCAGAGAGAGGGGCGAAAGAGGCCTCTTCGTTCGATGGGTGGGGGGGGGACGAAGTTCCCTGGAAAAACCCTTATCGATAGGCTGTTTACTCTAATCCAGCCAAACAGTGGCAAAGCCTGTATAGGGAAGGAAATAGGAGGAAACAGAATTTAAGATAGCAAATATATACCTCTTATATAAACGGACCGGGGACTCAATGAACGAGCGGTCTGATGGCGATGATCGATGACGACGACGCCTTTTGAGGGAGGATGAAAACTCGAAAATTTTCTTTTCTGAGACGTTGTTTGTGCAAAATTCAAAGAGAGGAAATTCCTTTCAGCCAGTGGGCCGCCGGATCAAGCCTTGATTGGTCCAAATAACGTCACTGCTCGGGATGTGGCGCAGCCTTGCCTGATCGGGCATCCATCTTCACGTGACTCAGAGCCTTGTCGCCCAGGCATACGCGTATTACTAATCCCCTCACGGCTCTGAGGTATACAAGCCATCTATCTCTCCGGGGATGATTGTTGTCTATCAAGCACCCTAGAGAAGGGCGAGGCTTGATAGTTTGCGCCAAAATGGCCCTTCACGCTTAGTTCTACGTGTACCCCAGTCCGCACCAAGATTTCATGCTTACAGAGTGAGTTACAAGACCGTGGAGTAGGTATATCTCGCTTAAGATTAAATTTTTTATATACAGCCTTTTTTTATCTCTCTCCAATCTCAAATAGCCAGGGATCACAGACCCTCCCGTATATGATAAGCGGCTATTGTATTCGCTGGCTAATCTTCTCCAACATCTCCTTCTCATCGGCTGTCAACCAAAAGTTATCCGGCACCAACACCCTGCCCTCCTGGATAACGATTTGCATCGGGGACTTGGAAAACTCCGACTCAGATGAAGCCCCGGTATAGCTCTCCTTTTTATACTTCTCTCCACTCTCCGGGTCCTCCGGTTTCGGGCGAGACAGAGGATGCGGCGTCCACCAATACACTGGGAACCGCCGTTGGATATTGTTGAACAGCAGTGCAACCACCAGCATCAGTGCACAGCCTAGTAACATGATCGGAATGAGATACCAGCCGACAGCATACGCTTCCGTGACGGCGAGGAGAGCCGTTGCCCCAGCCGGCGGGTGGACGGTATTGGTGAGGACCATCAGCGCGGTCGTAATGGCACAAGCAAGTGCGCCTCCGATTTCAGGCATGGAATGAGCCTGCGGGTTCAGTGCGAATAGCTTGCCAATCGCCACTCCCACGATGCTTGCGATGAGCTGACTGAGAATGGCGTTTCGCGGTTGTGCGAAGGGGGATTCGATTGCGCAGAATTCTAGTACTGCGGCTGCACCCTGCGTGGCTGTTAGCGGGGGTGGATTCTTTCAAGGTAGGAAATCAGATGCGTAGGGTACTCACGAAACTGCCCACGATGATTGGGGCATGGTGGCTCCGAAAGGAGGGTACATGGAGTGATACTTCTGCGATTAAAAGCACACCACTGAAAACACCAAGAAGGGCCCAAAAGGCAATCACGAGATTTCCGATAGCCTTCGGTGGTTTGTCACCTCTATAACCGAAGAAGTGAGATACGGGACGAGGCAGCCATCGCCATGGCGGAGGCGGAATGAAGGGGTTCAACAGGGCATCGATGTCGAAATGCCAACGGGAGAAATCAATATGGCGGGACCGAGAAGACGATTGAGAATGATGATCCGGTTTATCGGGGACCGCCATGACTGATCGAAGACAGAGTAGTCGTGCCACAGTACATAATATTCTTTATGCACCACTATGAAAGTCAAACACCAGCCATCCAGTTAATGGTACCTGTGTATGGTCCTGTGGTAGTCGATATATAACGAATTTGATAACCCGTTCACCAAGTGTCGCGAGTGAGTGAAATGAATGTTTGATAGGACCAGGAAACCTTCTCAAAAGGTACGTCTCGAAGGGCAGGGAGGGTGGGAAATTTTATTGATCAACAGGGGCCGAGCATTTTCCGCGAGATTCCATTACTATTATGTACTCGATCCGGTTGCTCAAAGGCGTGAGGGGAACAGCGCCGCGAAAGAGCTCGGTATAAGTATCTCGACTCTGCGATGGGGCCAGGGCCTCCTGCCCCAGACGATTGAGGTCAACTCCGCTTGAATAGCGTGCTCCTAGTCACATCATTTGAGCCATTTACCCATCTTCAACCTTGTCACCAACGAAGACAAGTCACATCAGACGCAGGAAAAGACGGCAGGAAAACTCGGTCTGAAGGCATGGCAAACCGGCAACATGGATGGTATCTCCGCGGACACCAGCGAATACTATATGTTTCTACGGGAGACACAGACCTGACGAAAGTCACATCCTGGAGCACCGCAACGAGAAATGAGGAGGACTCAGAGCTGGTCTTCCAGTCATATAGTTTGCGTTGAGTAACAGAAACTCCGTGTTGGGTTTAGCGTCGGGGCCTGGCGGAGGATCTGGTCACTTGTACGTAACGAGCGAATGACCTCATTTCCCCGTTTCTGTCGAGTTCAGGTGTGAGGGGAAGAGAAGTAATAATAATATCTCCAATTCATGCGGGGATGGCCACAAGCAAAGCAAGACTATATATAATTGAGTTTAACTTTGTTGCACCGGAAAATTCACCCTCCTAAACTGCCAGCGTCCTCCCCTCCTTCGAACTCTGCTGAGCCAACTCAATCAGTCGGATCACTTCACGTGCCTCCTCGCCACTCGCAGGAAGGTCGCCTTGACCAGCCAGAGCGCGGGCAAATTTTCTATAGTATTCAGTCCAGGTGGGTGGTTCTACGGTGGGTGTGACCTCTCTCACGGGCTTGCCGTTTTGGATGGTAGTCAGGAAACCTAGATAGTACAGGCATATTAGTATTATACTCGATCAATGTCTTAAAAAAAAAAGCTTAGGGAACACCTACCATATCGCTCGCTTGGCTCTCTGCCGTAGCCAGTGTCTCCGGGCTTCATACCAGCCTTGAGCTGGTCTTCTTGTACGTCCAGATGGAACTGTTTTCGTCAGCATCCGCTTACACGCCCCCATCGACGTAGATTGTCTTACCTTCTTGAAGCTCCCCTTTTCTCCACGGACCCAGAATCGCAACTGCTCTTCCTCGGGGCTCACAACTCCTGCCTTCGCAGTGACTAGAACACCCTTGGGATAGTGCAGCAGCACGGTGAACGAATCCTCGTAGCCAGAGCTATTGCCCTCCCTCTGCGAGCCAATGAAGCCAGTGATGCTCTCTGGCTTTCCAAGCAAATGCACAGCCTGGTCAAGCAGGTGGGAACCGAGGTCATAGATTGAGCTGCCGCCGGGGATGACCTTGTTCTTCCATTTGGATACATCGGCGGTGGGCTCCTCGGGCCGATGACGGTCAAAGTGTGTTTCGAATTCGACGACACGACCCAGAGAGCCGTTCTTCACGAGCTTGGAGAGGGTCACGAAGTCGGCATCCCAGCGACGGTCTACGGGGTAGGGCCGGCCGTATTAGCTGATCGTTCGAATCCGAAATCGAGAAGGAAAAGGCTGCTTACTCTGGTACACGGCTAGTAGCTTGTTTTGCTTCTTTGCGAGGGCGACGAGTTCGTCGGCCTCTTGGGAGGTGGGTGTGAAGGGTTTTTCGCAGATGACTATCACGCATAGGTTAGAATTGAGACTAGTAGAGGAATCAACCGAATGTCAAAATGAACAAATGACTGACCATGCTTTCCATTCTCCAATGCCAACTTAGCCAGAGCATAGTGTGAATCCGGAGCAGTGGTGATGACAACCACATCGAGTTCCGCATCCTTCACCAGATCATCGGCACTTCGGTAGGATTTGATGCCGGGGTGGTCCTTCTCTGCATCGTCATCGGGCTTCGGGGTTCTCTGGACAACAGAATACAGCTTCAACTGAGGGACTTCCTGGATAAAGGGGATATGGAAGTACTTCGCGCTGAAGCCGTATCCCACAAGACCGCAGTTCCAGGTTTTGGAGGCCATAGTGATTGATGTGATGGTGGGGTATTGAGGGGTAAATGATTAACCAAGAAGTATGAGGGAGAAAAGGGCTTGTATGAAAATTCGTAACTTAAATTCAGGGAGAGGCAATGGCTATATATATAGAGCATAAAAGAAGACTTTTTTCTCTTAGCGAGGAAGAAAAACGGGATTAATCATCGTCATCGTCATGGTAGAAAGAGAGCTGGTGTGGGGGAAGGTCCTGGCGACGGCAACTATGGCTCCAGCGGGGCTCAACCAAACACCGTTGCTTTTCCGACCGACCATCGGGATGGTGAATTCCGATTCTACATATTCTGAATGACCCGGGAAGGTATGTGTATTATTAATTCGGTCTCAGAGAGAGAAAAAAAATCCATTGTATGACTCAATCAGACGGTGCATTTATCTACCATTGGTTTACCTACTCCTGGATCCCAACACATCGGGTGACCTCCACAGCGTCCTAAGACAAGTCAGTATACATCCAATCTACGCAAAAATCGACGAAAGAAGATAGAGAGAGAGAGAGAGAAAGAGAATAAAAAAGGTAAACTCACATGATACCCCTCCGGCTGCCGCAAAACACTCTCATAAACAATATTCGGGTTTCCGAAAATCTCAAATAACGGCACATCATCAACACCCATATACGACTGCGCCGTCCTCTCCGGAATCCCACTACGATCATACGTCGTCACGGCTCCCTTCTCGGCCTCCCTGCGCTTCTGCTCCACGGTACTGCGCACATACTCCAAGTACGGCGGATTGCCCGGCCGAATCACATTATCCGCCGCGATGACCGACACCCCAGGCACAATCAACCCCAGCTGCTCACACAGCTTCAGATCCGTCGTATACGCCGGCTTATAATGATCAATAAATAGCAGCTCCACCTCCTTCACCTCCCCACTACTGTACAGCTTGTGCAGCGACACATCACTCCTGCCGACGAGGATCCGCACGAAATCCCTCAACCCGGCCAACTCGAGCAACATGTTCGAGATCGCCGCGAACTCCGGGTTCAGCTCGAGACTGAAGTACCGCTTGCCGCCTGCGCGACGGACCGCGTCGCCGAATAGGATGGCAGAGTAGCCCACATACCCGCCCAGCTCGATCATGATCTGCGGCTTGCGCTCGGCGATCAGGTCGGCGATGATTTTGCCCTTCTGCGCGCCGACGTTCATGAAGTGGTAAGTTTTGTTGAATTCGTCGATTAGATCGAGGACTTTTTGTGGGTGGCCTTGGATCTCGTCGCGGTTGGGCTGGCTGTAGATGAAATGGAGAAGCTTGAGTTCTCGGCCGTCATGGCGCTGTACGGGGTGTTAGTAGGGGTCTCTTCCGCTTGAGAGGGTTGGAAGCCATACCGAGTCTCCGGGTGCAGGGTGTAAAGTAGCTTGTTGTTGAGTAGACATGGCGATATAAACTTAGTACAAACTAAGAGATGTGGAAGTCGTAGATAATCGTAAAAGCGAGTTCCGCTTGTTCGGTTTACCTAGGGATGCAACGAAGTATTTATGTATCTCCTTCCCAAGAAGTAAGGACGATGAGCAGCAAATATTTCCCAAGTTAGAGTCAGCGCAATCCCCTTTCAGCGTCACATTAATAATCTAAATAGCGCCGAGATTTGAATCGGAGGTATTAGCAGGCATCGTCTCGAACGGAACCCCGAGCGATGGATTCATGATGGGGTGGGGGGTTATCTATATCGGGTATTTAATCCCGAGCAACCTCGGAGACATTGATCATAACCAAAAGACCGAGTCAACTCGAGTAGCCGACAATGAGTCAGTAGTTTGGGACTCGGAATAACGCCTTCGCAGGCAGATATTAGCATCACCTTGCACGTCTGGACACCAATGGGCTTTTGTGTGTGCTGTTGAGCGCTCGAGCTAATACTCGGCCACCAGATACCATTTACTTTTGGAGTGATTGAGGATTTGCTGGTGGGGAATCGGATAAGGGCATGGCAGGATCAGATAAGATGGTCTGAGGAGTTAGCAATTGAAGTGAAACCGATTGATAAAATGGTCGAGTCTAGACTTGGAAACTTTGGTTCCTAGGCGAACCGACATGAACTCTCACATTGAGTAGAGATATTTGTCTCCCTAAGGGCAAGACACTACTCCACGGGTTGCGACTCATTCGGAGTCGTGACTTGTTGGTCGAGCGCTATACTCATACAGTCGTCATCATATCTGATGAGGAGCCGGAAGTAGCGAGGTGACCACCAAAAGCAACATCAGTCCTCGCCACTCTCATAAATAACGGCTCTACCCTTGTCTTCCTCCTTTGATGTCTTCGTCGCGTTGATGGGAGAGGATTGATACTCTTGGCTCCCACGTTGTTGCCTACAGGGCTTAGCTTAGTTCTTCGCCGCGCGGCCGCCGAGGCGAGGGCGACGTCCCTGGGTAGTGATGTGTTTAACTAAAGCCTTGCCTTGACAGTGGCTAGAGGAAATCGAGGCCTAGCTGCTGTTTAAGTTCGCGAATGCGAAAACGAACTTGCGTCCGTGTTTTAGTGATACTTCTGTGAGTGTGTTTGGTATCTGGGACACAAGTTTGCCATTAGCCAGCTCAGAACGATCGGCGCTGTCCTGTTTTCACAAGGCCAACCGTAATAATAGGGACAGGCACTGTATTGGCGGGATGGTCCGACTGCCAATGTCGCGTGGAAAGCCCATCAAGGACTTTATTTGACGGGTGCTTTATTTGTGCTGGAATGATGTGAGATTGGCTTTCAGCCACCTTGCTTAATCGTCGCTGCCTGCCTTTCGCATGAGGGGAACACAACACGCTAAATGATGAAGGGCTTCGGTATTCAATTCCAGCCCAGCCGGACCTTTGTTAGTATGATTCTTCCTATGTTTTCATTCGTCATTCCATTATATAGGTTCTGTTTTAATCAAATTAAGAATAGCGAGACTACGTAACTCACAGAAGGAGTACTTTGCCTCCCGTAAACCCAACAGCTCGTAGTCCTCCTGATTGGTTCCTTAGGGAGGCGTTGGTGTATGTCCGGGACACCTCATTGGCCCGTTTGAAAATGCCAGTGCCATCGGTTGAGGTGCTGGGCTCAGCCCTATTCCAGGCTTGCGAGCTTTTGCAGGTTATCACGGAGATTTTTGGCGACAAACGGAACCAAATCGGAAACCAGTCTCAAAGTGGACTCCAGAAAATTTTCGAGAGGTTCGTGAGATCGAATCAGGTATGCACTTGAGAATACTTATAGTGAATAGATAGAGTTGGGTACTTGAGGGGGCCAAACTTCATCCATCAATTCTAAAGAGATTCACGTGGTGGGATAAAGCGCTGATATACCATGACTCTGTCTTTCTGTATCTCTTCCTAATGAATTCTATAGGTAAACTCAATCTGGGGCCATTGAAAAGTAAATCTATATAGAAGATGGTGACTCTCGCAAGGTCTTTACCTTGCGAGAGTAATCAACTGTGTATAGCCATCTCCCATAAATCTCCCACAGCCCCAACCGATATACTCGGAATTAAGGCCCCCGGAAAGCCCAGGCATTATCATCAAATCGTCCCTCCTCCAGCCTCAACTCTATCGCAAGATTACTTGGGGGTGATTAAAATAAAATTGATCAAAGCCACCATTTTGTAAGATTAGTACCCTTGCTCGATACTTCCATGCTATTTCAGGGCCTCCAGATTAGTGACTACTCCTCTTCTGGGATAGCAGTATAGTTTCCCTCCGAGGGTGGCCCGGCATTAGCTCCAAAAGACGCGCAATAGTTAGGGCCGGCCTCTGGATTGAATATGACATTGCGTATACCACCAAACTTAGGCACCTATAATCAGGAGGCAAAGCAAAAAGAGCCGTATGGATGGAGACTTTCGATATGGCAGTATATAAAGAAGATCTAGGTAGGATAGAAGAGCAAATTCTTCAATCATATCCTCGTCCTGCATCCAGTTAACCACAGAGCATCAATGAACATGTATAACATATTGAAAAATTTCATACTTAGCCTCTCCACCCTCACTATCGCCCAAACACTCCCCTCCCAACGGCCCATCTATGCCATTGCCCACCGCGTCCTCCGCCCCGAAGCCGTCACGGCCGCCATATCCCACGGCGCCAACGCCCTCGAAATCGACCTAACAGCCTGGTCCAAAGAATGGTGGGCCGACCACGACGGCAAGTCTAACAGCGCCGGAGCCACGGCGCGTGAGCTCTTCGAGTTCATCGCAGCACAACGCCAATCCGGCGCCAACATCGGCTTCGTATGGCTCGACATCAAGAACCCAGACTACTGCGAGGATGGACGTGGCTGTTCTATGATATCGCTCCGGGATCTCGTTCGGGAGACGCTCGAGCCGGCGGGCGTGCAGGCGCTGTACGGGTTCTACCAGCTGGAGCATAGCAAGGGGTTCCTAGACATAGGGAAATCGCTGAATGCGAATGAAGCTGTGGTGCTGAGTGGGATGACAAGCTACGTGATGGAGCAGTATGATGAGACGAATATCACCGCTGCACAGAGGGTCATGGACTATGGATGGACGCAGTTAGATCAGGGATTCGGAATTTGTCTTGAAGAGGACTATTACACATGTACGGAGCTGCGGATGGGGAGCGAGACTCGGGATCGAGGGGAATTGGGGATGACCATGGGGTGGACGAGCACGGAGGGGGATAAGGAGAGAGTTCACCTGCTGTTAGATGTCGCTGCGGTGGATGGGATTATCTATGGGTTTCAGGAATCAGATTACTCCGATGACGCGGTGCCCAAGGCTGCGTGTCAGGATATTCTGGACTTTGTGGCGGCCCATGGGGATACGCATCGCATGGCGACAGTGGATTATGCGCCGTGGTAGGTTATTTATAGATTAGAGATGATTAGGATGCTGTTTCTTTATGACTTTTAGACATGATAGCCCTGTACATATAGTCAACATCAAAATTTCACCATATTATTTCGGAAGCTTAGCCATAATGGGAATTTTATTGGATACCTTTAGACCACCGTCCTTCCTATAATTGATCTATTGAATATCACTTAGCGGTGCAGCTGGGGCTACAGACGAAGATCTTGACCCTAACTCGGGTATAGGTCCAGCAATGCCTGTATCTGAGTTCGAGGCTTTGGATCGTGGGGAGATGGCGGAAGAAGGAGACGAGGATGACGATGGGATAGATAAACTCCCAAGGACTTGAGGACGGCTCTTGGAACATCCACCGAACTAGACAGACCAGTTGTTTTTCTTTCCCGCTTTGTTGCTTTTTTTTTCTATGGTTACTCGAATGGCCGGTGCACAAGCTGGATGTACTTAGGTCATTACTCCAGGATTCAATGCGTTTGTTAACCCATCTTGTAATTTTGTCGACCTCCACGTTTTTTAGAGGCATAGTGTCGGCTCAGTCTACCCCCGCATACAAGATATACGATTATCTCTGGTCCACCCCAAATCGGGACCCCGTGAATTCTCTTCCGGATCACAACATTTGGTCGCAATCTGGGGCCATTCATGGCGAATCAACTTATCAAACGTTGTGCGTGCCGTGTCGATTTTCTGCACCTCCAACCGAGTCGGGCACCGAAACAGGAAAGGATTGTTGATATCGTCATTATCCCACTCTTGGCGCCATTGTTCTTCCTCAACCACCCTTGCATAAATACTGCTTCAATTCTCAACAAATGCTCGATTCTATATCTTTGAATCCAGTCAATTACCTCTAACCTTTCGTGCAAGACATCTTACCCACGCCTAGTGCAGAATATAGACCAAAGGTTAATGTACCCTTCCAATAACCATAGCAATGCATCAACACAGGGCTGATCATGGAGCTGTTTCCTAGCACCCACTCGGAATGCGCTCTCTCTGGCTCTCCTCGGCCGCCGCCCTGCTACCTCTGGCCGCGGCGGACTGGCAGTTCAAGTCCCGAACCGACCTGGCTCCCCCGAGGCTAAACATCACCATCCCCGCCGCCGCAGACGTTGAGAAGGGATATCTCTTCGTCGCACCCTTTGCTGGTTTCCCAGATACCGTGGGGGAGATGCATGGCCCCCGTCAGGCGGCTCCGTACATCTTCCGTGACGACGGAGAGCTTGTGTGGTCCGGATACTCGTACTACTCGATCTGGGCCACCAACTTCCAAAAAGCACGCTGGAAGGGCAGGGACATTCTCTTCTGCTTTGAGGGAGACCACAATCCGGGTTATGGTCACGGGCATGGCCATACCACCATCCTGGACCAGCACTATGAGACCATTCGGGAGCTTCGTGCCGGCAACCACAAGATCACGGACAAGCATGAGTTCCATATCATCAACGAGGAGACTGCTCTGATCCAGATCTATCAGCCTGTACCACAGGACCTCACTCCATGGGGTGCTAGTCCTGAACAGCAATGGATTGTGGATGCCATAATCCAAGGTGCGTCAGCTCTTCTCCTGTCAGACGTACACACCTAACACGAAACTCTTCAGAACTTGACATTGAAACCGGCGAACTCCTCTTCGAATGGTCAAGTTTGGACCATGTCCTCCCAGATGGTCAGTACCACATAACCTGCTTGACCTATACATACTAAACTGCCTCTTGTAGAGGCCATCCTCCCCATCAACCCCGGCCAGGCAGGCTCCGGCTACAACTCCTCCGACGCCTGGGACTACTTCCACATCAACTCCGTCGACAAAGACTCCGAAGGCAACTACCTGATCTCCGCGCGCGACGCCTGCGCCGTGCACAAGATCAACGGCGCCACCGGCGAAATCATCTGGCGTCTCGGCGGCACCAAATCCGACTTTGAGCTTGGCCCCAACGTCAAGTTCTGCTTCCAGCACCACGCCCGCTTCGTCTCCAAGGACGGCAGCAAGGAAATCATCTCGCTCTACGACAACTCCGCCCATGGCACCGAAGACGGCCGCGGTCACGAAGTTCACACCTACCCTTTCTCACAGGGTAAGATCATCGAGATCGACACCGCTACCTGGAAAGCAACCATCGTCCAAGCCTTCCAGCCCCCCGATAACCTTCTCTCCAAGTCCCAAGGCAGTACCCAGCTCCTCCCCAACGGCAACGTCCTCGTAAACTGGGGCTCCGAAGGCGCCCTCACCGAGTTCCGCGCCGATGGCACCCCGATCTTCCACACCTACATGGACTCCGGCGCCCTCGGCCTCGGCGTCGAAAACTACCGCGGCTTCCGATACAACTGGACCGGTCTCCCGCATGAAGACCCCGCCATCGTCTCCCTGGCCAACGGCGACGGCACAACCGTCTACGTTTCCTGGAACGGCGACACCGAGACCAAGATCTGGCGCTTCTACAGCGTCATCGACGAGTACGGCTCGCGCGAGTTCCTTGGTGAGACCGAGCGGAAGGGCTTCGAGACCTCCGTGTCGCTGAAGGGTCACTCGTTGAGCGTTGTCGCTGCGGAGGCGATCGGTGCGAACGGTCGTGTGCTGACTTCCACCGCGGCCGTGAAGACAAAGGCGGAGATTCTTCCCCCCAAGGGATCCTCTTCTGCCGCGGCGGATGATGTCGCGTTCTTGGCTCCCACTTATACTCTCTACGATGAGAATGGGGAGCAGGTCCCGATGGGGGGGGCAGAAGAGCCGGTGGGAGGAGTATATGATCCTGAAGTTTGATCGGTTTTCGTTGAAACAAGCGGCCCTGCCTTGAGAGCTAAGTATTTACCTGGGGATCGATGTTCGTGTCGTGTCGAGTCGAGTTATGGGTGCGGATTATGTTATGGGCTCTGGGGCTCTCGTATCATCACTTTCATTTAACTGCCCCAACCGAATTGCAATATTCTGTTTCTTTTTTTATGGAGTGAAATTTTAACATCAGATGCTTCTCATGATAGCTTAGTATTAAAAGGGAGAAAAACTTCTTGTCATGGCCACATTCTCAGTACTCCCTAAATCAGCAAGTCCTCCTGGATGTGCTGGATTATATTACACCTATTATACCAAAATCCCGGACAAAGTACCTCTTATCACAGATGCAAAAGACACTTGGCTAAGCACATCCAGCCAGCTGAAGGCCAAGTCGTTGTCGAATCACCGCTGCTAATTGGTAGACACCGCGGGGATCGCCCCTGTACCTCCCACTCAACCCCAGCGGAGGTTGCATTTCACGAAGGAGGGAGGGTTCAGCGAACACCCCAGGGAATGAAGTCGCAACCATATTATTCGTGGAGGGGGTAAAATCCAAAGCTTACTTGGATTCTTCCACATTCTGAAACCCAGCATGGAAAGATCAGATGAGGGGGTGGTTGACGACGCCCTCCTGATTAGCTTTCTGCATGCAGCTGCCAGGTGTCGTGGAATGCGAGTATAAATATACACCTTTTCCTCCTGTAGCTGTCACCACAAAACATAACTATTTTAACAGTCACAATCTTCACTATACCAGAAATATATCGGCCTAAAATGACCCTTTTATTCCTCCCTCCCTTCCTCCTCCTATTCCCCCTCCTATGTATAGCTACAGCCACCACCACCAACCCAGAATGGTACTACCTCAAATCCCCCTCTACAGGAATGTACCTCTCCTCCTCAATAACTTACAACGGCCACATCAACTACGTCCTCCTCACCGACCGATCGCTCGCGCAGCCCCTCTCGCTCTTCCCTGGCGACGGCTCCATCACCGTCAACAGCAGCAACGTCATCGGCGCCAGCGCCCAGGCCCCGCTGTACCTCTCCGACACCGTCGGCTTCTCGGATCTCTACAAGCAGGTCCTCCTCGGCGACGACATGGCTGGGAAATCGACCTCCGGGTTCTCGTTTGCGGGGGACGGGAAGCTGGGGTTGGCGAAGGAGGGGTTCCATGGGTTTTTTGCCTGTGCGGCGGCGAGGGGGGTGAAGCAGTTGTATTGGGCGGATCGGGAGAGGGAGGCGGTGGTTAGTTGTGAGAGGGTAGAGTTTGTTAAAGAGGATAGTTTGTAGATTCTTGGGTAGTACTAGGTAGTTTGGGTATTTTGGGTTGGCTGTTGTCTGGTGGTCAGATGGATGGGGAGATCGACACTGCTAGGAAGGGAAATTCCTCGCTTTGCGAAGCAAATATGCGCTCAAAACTAATTAAAAACCGAATGTAAATGTAAATTTGGTATGGGATAAATTAAGTGTATAGATAGATATCTCATGTGGCACAGAATGCACAGAGATGCTATCTGCTGCAGAAATGCAACCTTGATTGATGGTTTAATGCATGTTAAACTGACTGTGCTCTGCCAATGTCATACCTAGGTACTACTAGTAGTACAACACAGACAGTGAGACGGAGAAGAAAACCAGGGTGACGTATACTTATCTAAAAAAATGCATATCCCTTGCATGGTGCATCGATACATCTCCTCGTGCCATACCTTAGAAGCTTATATCAGGATGTATCTCCCCCTTCAACCCCAACCCCAAATCATGGTCCGACAAGATCTCAATCCCGTTGCGAAGGAAAGAACTGAGTTCTTTTTGGACTTATTGTTGGGAGTAGGGCTCGGGGGTGATGGTGGTCAGGGGGGACATGACTGTGGATATCTGTGGTGGAGAGTTAGGGCTTGGAGGGTCTCGATTCTCTATAGAAGATGCCAGCCCAAGCGAAACGGACTGGACAGGCAGGATTCTAGATGAATCCTATCTTATTCACTCAACTCTTCCCTAGTAGTGAATCTCTACGCTAGGAATATCCTTCACTTCCAGAATAGTTAAGAAACATGGCTCCCTAGCACTAAAACAGCCAGTGACTGACAACCCCGCAACTCTTCTATAAATAAGACTTCCATACCTGCTTCAACCTTCCCTTCTTTTCTACTATTCAATTATCTTATACGCCTCCAGTCAACGTCGAGTCCTACCCCCTAAGTAGAGTGCAGTACTACCAACCGAGAAGTATATCCTTTCCCCTCACTGCATATACCGATCTGCTCTCTCCTCTTTTTTCTTCTTCGCATCACTCTTCTCTTCCTTGACTAATCTCTACTACATCTAGTCTCCATCAAGATATCATCGCACCTTTCAATTGACATCCGTCGTTGTCGACAAACAGACCTTATATCTCATCCCTTGAAAAACTAAAGGTATGCTAGAAGGTCCATTCTTCGCTCCTTCGAAAAGCTTACTTATTTGCTAATCAGGCTCTCATCGGGGGATATCTGATCTATAACCTCTATACGAACCGACAAGCCAATGGATGTCGAACTGCCTTCGCCTATGGTGGAGCTACAGGGCAATGTCATCACCGCGTCCCTCCACCCAGGCCGTCAGGAGAATCAGCTCCTCGCACCCCATTACGGATGAGCCGACACAGTACCATTTAAAAGTCAAAAGTAGCGACAATAAGATAGATTAAAGTCCAGCGACTGGGTCATCACCTTGGAGCTGAATGGAGAATAGACAAAATAGTAGGTGTGTTGGAACTATGGAGAAATTTTCTTCCAAAATGTGGACTTCATTGACCCTTTGAGGAAGTATCATGTACCTAGCATGCTGAATCCCCGGGTCAGGGAAATATCTTCGATACTACTCTCGACAACCGTCGTCAGATTGGCGTTGTGAGCGCCTCGTTTCTGATCTTCAAGCAGGTGACTGGCATATATTTTCGAATTTTCACGCCTTTCTAAATATGGCACCACGATTCGTTTGCCGGCCTTCTCGAGATCGACAGCGCAGCAATGCAGGCAGGAGGCCCCAACCGGTCCGAGTCCAGTAGGTGACTCGGAAAAAAACAACCCTCTGTTTTTGTATCAAAGACATTCGCTCAAAACCAAAATTCCCTGTCTTTCTGTTAAAATGGTCACACCACTTATCTCTGGAAACGGTGTGAAAGTCTTTATTGAACTTCCCACTTTGATTTTCTTCAAACGTACACAAACTTCACTCAAAATCAAAACCGGTTGAACCACCCAACTATGTCCGCCGAATATCCAAATTGATACCAAACTGAACAACAAAATGGAAAATGAAGCATTCAATCCCTGAGGCAGCCGGTAAGGTCATCGTCTTTAGTATGAGAAATCAGGGGGATTCAATTGATAATATCCTGGAGCAAGTTTCAACACCGGTCAGAATTATCTTGGGAGGAAAGGATATTAGCAGTATCACAATGCTGGCTAAACACCTACCAAGGACAAAACTGCAACGCTGCGGTGTACATGGGCTCCTTCTTTGCTGAGTGCTCTCAGACCCGTGAAGAGTGGCCACGCCTATCTGCTCCAATGACTTGATCAACATCCCCATTTTTTCTCTAGTCTCAACCCTTCGAACATCCTATTCTCAATACTACCGAAGACGAAGAAGTGCTCCCGTGCGGACGTCCGTACACCGCGAGTTGCACCTGATTCTCCCGGAAATAACGAGAAAATGCGATCAACCTGTTTCTTTACACCCATGAAGAGGAATTCAGTCCTCATCCTCCTATCTTGTTTGAGCAAATCCCATCCAAAGATCAGTTACGGGATCTTATAATAATCTTACATCCCTGAGGTGTTCTCACTGGGCAAGCTTCAAGATGGCCTCCCATCGTGACAGTGACCACAAAGTAATGATATTTCCCGCTCTCATACACATGGTACAGTAAGTGATCAACAGGGCCAGGTCTACTAATCTGATTTGGTTTGAGGTTGGAATGACAGCTCAAGGAGTAAGACCTATCCTCATCCATGAATACCTCACCGATACTCTCCCTCTCGATCAGTGTACGGGATGCTATAGCATCATTTTCTCCTCGAAATCAGGGAACCGGCAATGCGGAAGCGTGTCGCCAGGGTGAAGCAGAAAGTTCTATGGATTTACTCTCTTTCTATCTGGAGGCTTGATTAAGCCGTAAACGGCAACGCAAGACTTACCACAGCTCGGCCCTGAGCTCCGCGAGTTAAAATGGGCGAAGAAGCCCCCTTTCGTGAGCGCACGCCCTTGACGGATGGCCAATTACAGGACAGATCAGTATTCGAGACAACAAAGATTGTTGCCGAGTGTAAGAGAGATTGGTGGTAATTACAAGGTGGTACTATGGGGTAGCACTTCCCTTACGTCTCGTATATCTTCGATTTGGAAGTGAAGAGGACTACTAGACCACAGCCAGGTAGGCAGAGAAGCAGTTGAGCCGTCCACCACCATGCAAGAGTCGGTCTCCCCGCTGGTCGTTTCTTCTCTGAACTCGCTGTTATGATCCATTGCGTTTGAGGGTCCTCCATATTCTTCTTTCTCTCACGATCGTTTCGATATCCAGATTCGCTACGACTACATATCACCACACACCAAAGCCAAACACATTCCATTCTCTCCCATGATACAACAAACAGCTGAGCATGTTTGGAACACGGCCACGTCTCTGAGATAGGCTCACCCAACAGCGACTCAGGGAAAATTACCTGAAGATTAAACGAATTTGACTCAAATACTACCTCCCTTTTCCCATCGCAGTCCGAATCGAGAGCGTAGCACAGTAAATAATGTCGTTAGACCTTTTACAATTACCACCTCAATCAGCTAGTTATAGCCCCCATCACACCTCCCGAATTCCACCCGTGAACAGCTGATTAGAAGGAACCGCATTCTTATCCCTCATCTTCGCCGCCGTCTCCGCTCCAACAGCTGGAACGCGGACCTCGAATCGCTTCCCAGGCGCGGGTTGCCTATCCATGGCATACGGGAAGGGCACATACTCGGGCATCAGCCCCAGTTGCACCAGCACCGTTGCTTGATCCCACGAGATGTGTTCGTGATATAGCCGGTCCCCGCGGATGTTGACTACCGACGTGAAAGGGATCTCGAGTTTGCGGCCTGTGGGTGGGATTCCGGGGATTCTATTCACGCCATCATTAATTTTTTTTTCTTTCCTTTTTAGTTGGAGATACATAGTGCGAAAGAAGGTAACCTACAGCCAGTCTATCTCGGAGTCGTGCGTCAGAATCAGAATAAACTCATCCACAACACGATCGATCCCGATGGTTCGACTAATCAACTCCATTTTTGAATCTTGGGGGTTCTTAAAGATGAAATGGTCCCGGTAGAAACGGGTTAGGTTGTCGCGACCGATGCCTCCGGTTAGCTGGATATACTGTGTTAGAACAGATGCAACATAGCGATGAGGGATAAAAGATGCTCACTGTGGGAATATCGTTGACATAAGGTTCCTGCACCATCGTGCTCATGGTGTGCTCCACCGAGCGGTTCTCGAACTCAAAGTACGTGTGTTCTTCCCAGATCGCTTCGAGATCGAAGTATGGCCCGTTCATGTGTTTCTTGAGGAAGGTGATGTTCCGCGTGTGAGAGATGGCCTCGGTGCCGTAATGGAACTCGGAGGAGTTGGAGAGGGGGAATGCTGCAGTGTTCATGCTAGGGTAGTTGTATTCCATTAGGGTGTCTGTTCGTTGGAGTTTGCTGGACGATTGACCGGCCAGGTGTCGTACGGTTGGGATAGAAGCTGGTTGCAATGTCGAAGCCTCGGTGACAGTTGTGTAGATGGCCGCTGCTGCGATTGGGTGGTTAGAGATATCCGTGGAGGCGACTTTGTTCCATAGTGTCGGACTGTAGGCTGCGAAACATCAATTAAATTAGTTTGACCAAGCAGAGATCCAAAAGAATACTGAGGACAGACATACCAACTACACCAATAGAGCCCTTTGGCGTACACTTATCCTGCCCTCTCAGCGCCTCGATAACCCGGCCTAGCAGGTTTTCGCTGTTTATCGCCAACTCTCGAATTTCAATAACGGTGTATCCCTCCTCCGCCCACTTCAACGCGGGAGAAGGCGCCCCGTTATCGATCGTGGTAGTTGGCAAAGCAGAGTCAGGCACGAGGACGACCATACCTGGTCCACTTCCCTTGCGAGAGAGCGGCTGGAGAAGGGAGATTCCTGGCTCCAGCGCAGTGACCGAAGGGACAGGCAGAGGTCGGAGAGGTATATCGATGGACGAACTCATTTTATCTACTGGGTTTTCTTCTTTGCTGCCGAGATTAGTTGACCATAAACATCAACTAAGTGTTTTGAGATAAATCATGGAATAAGAATAGAAGTGCGAGGCAAAGAATCTTATATGGCGATCAACATGATGTATGAGGTTGCATTGTGTATGCCACCCTACAAACTCTATTCAAACCAGCTTCTTCTTGCTTGCACAGACCACGAATATATAAAGGCTTCTTGGCTAAGGCTTTATTCCATCTATCTCTCCTTAAAGCTTGTTTGGGGGCATACTTCGGTTGTGCATACAGGCTCTACCACCTAGTTACGAAACAAGAGGAGAGACCCCGATCTGTGTCGCCCAACAAGCAACCGGCAAATCATCGATCAGATCTTTCAGGTCAGCGAATGAATTCCGGACTTGTCGACGCTGTAAGCCTTTCGAATACTGGAGAGTGCTAGGCATAGCCTCAATAACCCCTCCCTTCACCCTGAGATATAACGAAATAATATCCACACCTGACGTAGGGCCGACCCATCAACCCCCTCTTCTGGTTAGTTTGCCATTTCTAGCATGATCATTGATACGCAATCTTACTCATAATCTCCTTGTTTACGTTCGGAGTCTCTGGCCTCATAGCCCCCACCTAGTCCAGGCAGCCAGTCGATCTGACGACGAGCTGGCGACAATCTGGCAAAGATTCCAAACTCGTTTCTCCATCTCATACCAAGTCTTTACCGCACTTCAATACCGTTTTCGCGACCACGCCTGTGGCAGACGATCTACCAGCGGACCCCACCCCTTTCGCTATAGCAGCTAGGGGGAAAGAGATCACAGGGCTGGAGATCTTCCAAAAGACCAAAGACGAAATTACGACAGCCAGGGTAGAAGAGCTCATTACAGAAATGAACGCAGACCAACCCACCGGAGGTACAGGCATGGCATATGGAACGGGGGACGCTCAGCATCCCCGCTTCTGGACAGCCAAATCATCCGCTGGCAAGGTTCCCCCTCCAATCGTCCTGTTTGTTCATGGCGGCAGTTGGCGATCAGGAACATACTTGGGCTCCATCGGCTCGACCAAAGTGGATCATCTGACAGGCAAGGGCTACGCCTTCGCCACCGTCAACTATACGCTCATCCCCTCGGTGACCGTGGAAGAGCAGGTGCAGGAGGTGGCGAGCTCGCTGGCCTACCTAGCCAAAAATGCAACCAGACTTGACTTTGACTCCGAACGGGCCGTCCTGATGGGCCACAGTTCCGGTGCGCACGTCGCCACCCTGCTGGGGACCGACCCGACCTACCTGGAACGGGCAGGAGTTCCCATCCGCATCGTGCGGGCCGTCATCTCGCTCGACGGCTCGAATTACAACGCCCTGGCCGAGATCACGGATAGTCCGGGCCCGGTAACGGAGAACCTGATATACGGGCTCGGTACGGACCCGAAGCGACTCAAGGCAATGTCGCCTACCTATCACGCGCGCGTTCCTGCTCGTCCATGTTCACAGGCAAGGTGACGTCCGCCAGGCAGTCGAGCTGGCTGCGGCGCTGAATGCTGCAGGGACCGACGCTGCTCTGCACGTATTCGAGGGACAGTCTTTCAAAGGCCACGTGCAATTGCTCCTCCGGCTGGGGGATCCGGCCTATCCTGCGACATTGGTCATGGATGACTGGCTCAAGATGCACGTCCCAGTGTCCTACTTACAGTCTTGTTAAGGGGTAGATAGACTCCAGTTCCCCGGTCCTTAATTTTTGCAGTGGGGGGAAGCTCGCCATTGCAGGGGCCTGGAGAGTGTGAAGGGGCATGAAGTGGATCGCGAAGCTGAGGGAACAGAACCTGATATGACCCTCAGCCGGAACCCAGCAAAGCAGGTACCGGAGGTCCAGACGGCCGTAAAACACAGTACTTTGTAGTCGAGCTCGTGTCTCCAAGCCACGGTGTGGGGACCATCTGCATCTCACCCGATGTGTAGTCGCTCGTGGGTCGCGGCATATTCGACGTAGAATATCGTGAGAAACCCCCAGATCCGATAGATCACTTCTTCAGAGGGAGTTCAAGCATTGCATCCCTGCAACCTCTCTCTCTCTCACTCTCTCTCTCTCCTTTCTTTTTTTTCTTTTCCAGCCCCTTCTTCATTCAGAACAAAATAGACCAAAACGACGCCAAACCACAACCAGTGATCTTGTCAGTCCAGGCATCTGGACAAATGTGGGGGGAAGGGGGGTTGAATTTTATATAGACATCTGGGCCCCTTCGGATGTTTTTACCGAAGTGCCTTTCCTAAAGCCTAGTCTCGATCTGGCGAAAACTTATTGAGGGTCTGAGACTCGATGGACAGCCAGGAGCAGGGGCTTAATACACACATACCACGGATAAAGAGCCCACGGTTTTGATAGCATTGAGGGCATTTGCGTGGTATGTGGGCCTCGTGCGCGCCAACGCGCCCAAGGAAGAAAATTCCGTGTTAATCAAAGGTTCCAGAGCACAACTATCTCGGTGGCCTACAGGTGGGAGTGTTTTGGGCAGAAAGAATTTCTGGGCCTTCAAAGTGGTCCAATCAGGGATGATCCCTGAAGCCATTGACGACCTGGAGAATGGAGGGAAAAAAGAAAAGTAAAAAAAGAAATTAAAAGACAATAGAACAGGGCTTCGCTAAGGGATCGTCTCGACTGCTTTTATCCTTGATCCTTCTGTGTCTTTGGGGGGGAGCGATTGGATTAAGATGGACGGTATGGTTCTTTGTTCTTTTTATAGATGGTTTGATGTTATTAACATATATTAGCTATTATTATTAAGGATTTATCGTTTATATAGACATCTTTCATCTTCAAAATACACGCGAAAGGCCGAGCACTCGCACGCAGGTTCCTGCCGCCATCCGAGACATGATTGATGGCGATCAAGTCAACAGCGTTGACAGCTCACGAAAAAAAAAAAAAAAGTCTTTTCAGTACGCATCCCTTCGGGAATCAAGGGAGTGCCAGAACCGTCGCGGTACCTCTGGAAGGAAGAAGAAAGCAAGGCAGCCAACGAATCCGTCCACGATCCACCGGCCAGATCCCATTCGGTGCCTTCGGAGAATATTATCCAAATAATAAGCCCTGTTGCAGGCGTTTCTCGCGTCAAATAGCAATGCACCACCATCCGCGATCGTAGGTAAGGGTAGAAAGGTAGTTGGAAAGAGAAATAAATATATCTGCTGCGCTATAGCGACCTTTGTGTATTCTGTGTAACATTCTGGGCTCGATTTAATCTCCCCCTTTCGATGATTCCTTTGGATGGGGGGGGGTTTTTTTCCTGGCCTCTCAGTCGACCAGCCATTCCAAAAAACCGGGTCGTGGAGCAAGGGAAGCAAAGGAATTGCCCAGGGAATGTGTCGACTGCCTGGCAGCCAACGCATCGTTTTCTTTCGTGCCACTCACGTTGCCGATCGACCTGGAGCGTACATTGCACATGCGCAATTCCAATTTAACAGCGGATACTGCTGCATTGCAGCGATCCTGTATATATTAGCCCGTGCTCTCTCGGCGTCATATTTTTTTCACCTTTCCTGCCTCACTCCCGGTCATCTGCCTCAATGCCATAGAGATCAGTCGCCAGTCTTTCGTTTAGTTTGCATTTTAATTGTTTTGGCGTTGCAGTTCATAGCCCCTCGTTAGATATCCCATCCGTTCCTTTTGATAGAACATCCTTTTGCATTTTTGTCCAGCATCGATTCGCTCTCTGTTTCTCGTGCGCCTGTTTTAGCATCCACTTGCATCGGTCCTGTTTGTATTTAGCGGCCGATAACCGACACGCCGTCTGCCTCCATTCGTTCTACCGTTGCGTCAAATAGCGACCAACCATCCCTTGGGAACTGTCACGCCATGGAGTGTTTCCGGCAGATAGTTCTTCTCATCAAATCCCCGTTTCGCCGGACCCAGCACAGGGTTTTAGAGATCGTGAGTTGAATCCACCACAAAACAATCTGGAGCGGAGGTACTAATACAGGGGCTGTTAGGGACCCCCAACTGATTTTCGAAAGGAAGAAATCTCCTTTTTCACCGATGATGAGTTCGTCCCCGGTTATCGCTTCTAAAGTTGTTTGGACAGTATTTTCTGACAGCAAGGTACAGCGCGTTGACACTGCACAGTCGCACAGCATTCGAGAAGGACACAATTATCAAGACCATTGAACATGAGCCAACCACCCAGGAGAGGATCAAGAGCAAGGTTCGGCGACTGAGCGTCAAGATGGCTCAGCCACTTGTCAAATGACGGGATGTACATCACGGGAGAAAGCTGCACCTATGACTTGGCCTAGAATCACGTATTAATGCCCTCCCTATCGCAATGAGACACCATTGTCCAAAAGATATACTCATTGCGAGACTCAGAACAAGAATGTTGGAACTTCACTCAGTCGTGCCTTTTTTGCTCCTGTATTTTTACCGTTGAGATCTTTCTGTGGCGTTTTCATCGAAGACGCGAGTCTCTGGCTCTGCTGGTGACTCGACTTGCGGAGCGCGGGAAGCTCGTCAAAGTCGTCAAATTTGATTCTCCTTTCCGGTTTCATGCTGTGTGTATCGTATGCAGAGTTCATAGATAACGGTCTCTTTGCGCGATGTTCTGTCAAATGAGCCGTCAAGGGACTGGAAGAAGAATTCGACCGTTTATTTTCCAACGACATGCGATCCTTTCTCCTCTGTACACTTGGAGGTTGCGTAGGTTGCCTCGAGCGAGTGGGCGCATCTAAATCATCATCGTCATCCGACGCGGTCTCCCCCAGTAGATCCTTATCCGCTTGAGTTTCCGCTCCAGCTTCCCCATCACCCGGACCCTCTTCCCTAGCTCCAGACGCCTGCAAGTACCCCGCCGCCGCCCTTGTTGACGACTTGACGCCCTCCATGTCAACCAACGATCGCGCCCTTCGTGGACTTAACATCAGATCGTATAATGAGGTCCCTACCCACGAATCATTCTCGTCGGGGTCTTCCGCAGCATCCTCGTCATGCTGCCCCTGTATCCGCTCCAAGCCGGCCTTCTGTTTCACGGCGAGTGCTTGGCCTTCTTGCCTTTTTTTAATCGAGGTACTGAGTGGCGTTACCCCGTTCGTCGGACGGGCAAGGTCCTCGATTGTCGCCGCGTTCTGTTCTTTCGCCTCTCTTTTGCGTCGCACGTATTCAGCGTAGTGGAGGTGCTGGGTGTAGATCTGGGCGACCGCATAGAATTCGTCCTCGACCATCATATATATATCATCGTTCTCGAAGCCTTCAACAAGGAACCTATGGTTCCATCGTGTCAGTATCAAGGATACCAGCGAATGAAAAAGAACGTACATACTCTTCCGACGGACATCGATGAATCGGAGAAGATGGCGGTGACGGGGCTATTACAAAAAAAAAGGTCACAGTCAGTAGAAGCTCGGTGGAAGAAATATGAACCTGGTAGGTATTCGCGCACATACAGGATCTGAAAAAGTCTCGCTTCGAAGAGGATGCGACTGTTTTGCTTGGTGTTTCCTCCTTCGCTTTCCTGAGAATCCTTGCCTTCGTGTCACGTTCTCTTGATTGTTCACCACTCCCCATGGACTTAAGCCACGGCAAGGTTCGGGGCATTGTTGTCGCTGAAGATTATAACTGAAATTCCGCATCGGTGAGATCGTCAGAAAGTCGATGTGAGACGAGGTGGAATCGCGAAATATACGCGAACGCGGCTCTTTCGGCCCCGCGTCCCGCAATTTGGAGAAATGCCAAGCCCGAGATGAGAGATAACTGAGTCAGAGGGGACAACGTCGCTCTCTTCAAGGATAGATATCATTTTACCAGTGAGAGTTAATAAGAAGAAGTTGCAAAAACTCTACTTAAATTGTTTGGGTATCTGTTTCAATCTGTCTTCCCTATTATAATAGAGGGATCATAATGAAAGTTCAAAACAAATCATGCTCGCGCAATATCCGAGAACGCCGATAAGATGACCATGATGCCCACAAACCTCCGATGACCGAAGTCACTGTGATGTAAGCGAGAAAAAAAAGAGAAAAATAAGAAAAGCCAATGTCGTTTCAGGCATTATATCTCCCGGCTATGCCTCTCCAGGTCGCTTGCTGTTACAGCTCACGATCTTCACCTTGTCCGCCGTAACACTGTTCTGGTTGTCCAGCTTGAAAGTGACATCCTTGATAAGGAAGGTCCATACTTCATCGCAGAATCGGTATGTGTCGAGGTGGCCCTAGAGAAACAGAAAAATGCCTTTTGGTTAGCGTCTCTTCCAGAAACCTTCATCCCTTATAAACAGTCGCAGGAGAGATCCCTACGCATCTCTCTCGATCTTAGATTGCCTCGGGGAAACCATGTTATACCTTGAATGTCAGCCGTGTGCGGACCTTGTCCGCCAGAACCTCTGTTATAATACGATCAAAGGTGGAAAGAATCTTCATGGCGAGCTGAGGCTCGATCCGCCCTTCGTTGATCAGGTCATCTAGGGTATCGGTTAAGGAGAGTCCGAGACTGAAGTGAGAGCGAGATTAGTCAACGACGGTATTTCTTCGCACTCAATGAGGCCAGAAATACCTGCTCCCGCGGTAAAGCTCGTAGTATGCCTGTGCGCTCATGTTGGAGGGTCAAGTGGCACGGCGAAAGGGGATGAGGCTGATTGTGGTAGTGGGAGGGTTGGATCGGGCCGAGAGACGGAGGCTCAAGTATGGTCAGCACGTGATGTAAATGTAGTGTCACGTGTCTGGTTGAAGACGCCAGAAGAGCAGTTGAAAGTGAGGGTTTCTTGAAGAGAGAATGATCCAAAAGGCTTTAAGTGTCAGGAAGAATGAGTAGGCTATCAAATTTCTCTAAATCTTTCAGTTTAGTATCCAAATGGGCCACCCACTCCTCAACCCGGTCACGATACATTTCCTCCACGCGACAACAACCTGATTCCCCAGGTGGTGCGTAAAACCATACCCAGAAAACCAACACAGTGATTATACCTACTAAGTTTTCTCATAGATAAAGCAACACCCAATGCTAACAGTGGATTGACAAAAGACCGTCAAAACTCTTCCTCGTCGAAGCCCAACAGGCCAGAAAGAACCAAGTCGGTGGCTGAGGCAGATCAAGAGCTCCGGGAGCGCCTCGAGCTGATGTCCGGTGGGGGTGGAGCTTCTGGAATCGAATATGAGGACGGTAAACTGCAAGCCATGAAGCGGAGTGTACGGAATAACATGTTCCGCTACATTTGATTCAACACCAGCAAAACTTGATCGGAATTTTTGGAGTCAGTTGGGCGAGTATGGAATGCTTGAGATCGTATCTTCCCTACCCCTCTCGGCAAATTATGCTTCTCCTTCATTAACGTGGCCATATGGTTCATTATCGCTTAAGACCCATGTGGATTTGGATGTGGGAGGACAACATCTGATATTTAAGATGCAATCTGTCTGTCATGCTTTTGCATACAGGGGTAGTTGGTCAGTTGCTATTTACCGAAATCCAATAGACACTATATATAAACATAACCAGGTGAAAGGACATAAGTACGTAATGCAGACTACCCCTCTCGAACGCCTTTCATACATCAAAGGGGACTCCTCTAGTTCATAAACGGATGAATAATCATTAACAGAAAAAAAATCATGGCCCCGGCGCTGGATATTGAGCATATTCGAAAATCATTTCACGTCAATGAGACCACAAGGCGTCTAGATGGCACTAGTGTTTAGCCACCATTCCCGCTAGAACACCAGCGCCAATCACACCACCATCAGAGGCCTCCCGCAAAAACACTGATTTCCCGCTCTTTTGGGGGCCGGTTCGCATTATGAGTCGATCGATGGACTGTTGGCACATCTCCTTGAAATTAGGGTAATACTGAATGATGCCACCGGTATAAGCGACAACAAGTTCCTCCGGACCTGATTGCCAATCTGCAGGGACGGGAGAAGGAGAGAGGACAGGAACTATTGGTCCCCGACTGCCATTCATACCATTCGGACTTGACACTGTGCTCATGGGGAGAGGGAATAGATCTGAACTGCCATTGTGTTCAGGGGAGGCAGCGCTCGATGCCTGCGGCGTACCCTCGTGGCTGTCAAGTTTCAATTCAATTTCACCAGCGCAGGCTAGCAAACCGACGACAGCAGCTGCTATTAGTCCAGCAGATCGCCTCTGTACGGTCCTGGCAATCTGTCGGAAAACATCTGCAGTGATTTCATCCCACTGCCAAGTAGCATGTTTTGGGGGAGGTAAAGAACGGCCCAACTCTTGAGTAAGCTCCGTATTTGAACGAGCACGGCCAACCTTGTCTGATACATATGAGGTTGTCAAAGCATATTCTTGATTCAGTACCACTGGAAGCGCATTCTGCGGTATCCTGGCAACATTTACCAAGTAGTCGGAAAGGATTATTCGAATCAGTTCACCAATGTATCGACCACCGGTCATATACTCAAACGGTTGGAAGCCAGGGCGAGCACAAGCCCTATCAAGCTGATCATCCCACTTGGTGATAATGTTAAGCTCTTTCAGAGGAGGGGCTGCACCTGAGATTGTCCACTCGGTGTTGACAACAATCTCGGAGGTCTCCGGGTTCTTTGACTTGACCAATTTCACTTTTGATTCATGCAGAGCACTCAGCTTCATTGGTATCGTTGCATTACAGCCCGTGCCGACAATAATGCCCATCGCAACCCGGCTGTTAGGTAGAGATTTCACGGCATAGGCAAGAGAAGCAAGTGTAGCTACAGTGTCGTTGGTTATTGCGGCAATTTTAAGCTTGGGAAGAGCAAAAAGCTTCCTGCGCTTGGTCGACGGCTCGGCTTCGTCGTCTGGCCGTCTTGTATGCTTTTCGTAGCCGGTTAGAAGTATCTTATGAAGGTTCAGGTCCGAAGTGATGGCAAATCCCTTGCCCATGGGCATGAGGGTAGCCTCAGATAGAGATTCTTGCCTACCAACCGATTAGCTTGCTGTACCCAATGTAAATTCTATAGTCTTTGGAGTAATGATCGGGCCTCCACGGAAGGACTCACATTATGGGGAAGCTGAAAGTGATGCCCATTTCAAGCTCTTCCGGTATATTGCCCTTTGTGGCATCCGAACTCAAGCTTTCGGCCACGACCTCCGCAATACAATCACCAATCCATGCGAATAAGTCTTCCGCCTTATCCTTTTTCAGGTGCTCCTGGATAGGCCAGGCTCTTTCAAGAGTTCGTTTTACACGTTGAATTTGCGCCTTACGGATTGGCCTCTCAGAAGCATTTGTGGAGGATATATCCAAGTCGGGAGTATCTCCTAATAGTTCGATGAAGGCAACCCGCAGGTTACTTCCTCCAACATCGATAGCCAAGTATCGCCCCGTCTCTAGACCAGTGGGCAGTTTCGTCACTGGGGTAGGGAGAAACTGTTGGTCTGAGTTTAGAGCAAGAGTCCGGTATGTGTCTGACAATCGACGGGCAAGCTTATACAGAATAGCCTCATCGAGATACAATGGCGAAAGAAAGTCCTCCACTATTCGCCGGCGTTCTTCGTACGCCCTTACGGAGGGATCCATTTCGATATTATCCTCGTCTTGTTCCTCATCCTCATAAATTGTGTCATCGTGAATATGTTCATTCTCTTCATCCCTGCTTATCTCTGTGTGCGCTAGACTTGCAGGGGCCATCATGTTGCGAGAATCAGGGCACGAGCGGGTATGTGGGGTGTGGAGGCTGAGGTATAGCGAAATCGGTCCGTGACTCACACGGTTGGTGTTCGTATTCAACAGACAGCGAAGCTCGCACCGGGTCTCGTGTTCAACAGGAAGCTTGGTCGGGATTAAAGGACGTTGTCGATAATCGATGTTATATATGTATTCTCGCCGAGGGAAAACTTATGAGAGGACGAGGCATGTACAGGGATGAGGAATATAAACCTGAGGGAGAAGATATGCGCATGCAAAGTGAGAAGCCAGACTAAAGCCTTGGGCGGAAACCGCGGGCAAGCTGACTTGGGGTATGCAATGAATCTATACAGGATTGGCAAATAGTCAGACACAATGTTACAATGAATGCCAATGCGGTGACGCGTGTCCGCATAGCTGCAATGGCGAGGAAGAACACAACGGTAACAATCATCATGCAGGGAGCCAGAGCGCACGCAGCAAGAAGACTGGTTCTGAACGGGAGAGCTGGCTGTAGGAGATAAAAGGGAAAAGCAAAAAGCACCGTTTACCTCTCACAATATGCTTGAACACATCACTCGGGTTGGATTGGTGGTGGATGGGTACACAAGGACAGGGTCTGGGAAGAGGGAGGGAAGGCGGCAAGCAATTAAGTACGATGATTACTTACGATCAAGGGAAGGCGAGAGATGGAGGGAGAGACGATGAGGAGTAAGAGGAAGAGGAAGAGAGACAGAAAGCCAGGAGAGAGAGAGAGAGAAAGAGAGAGCGAGGTAGAAGGAAAAAGGTTAAAAGCCACAGGACCAGCCAGCGACATTCCCCACCATTCGGGTGACAAGACAGGAAGAAGAAAAAATAGGAGACGGAGAGGGAAAGCAAAAGCAAAAATAAAATAAAATAATATTGATAATAATGAGGAAAGAGAAGGGAAGACAAGGACAGAGGAGCAGAGAGAATTTGATGCTGTTGGGACGGAGCAATGGGATGCGACCATCAGCCAGACGATGTGACGCTGCCTGGTCGGTTGTATGTCCTGGGACACAACCACAATTAGAGATTGCGTTTGCCTTGTCGAGCCTACGGCGGATGATTGCTACGATTGTGAAAATTTTTTCTTTCATCCTATGGATTTTTCGCCGACTAGCAGCTCGAGCCATAATGATTTATCGCATGTTGTTGTGACCCGATCTCTTGCGGTCGACTCGGAGTTCCTCCACTTGCTCCGGGTCATCAACATCATCTCAGGTCGAGTCTCCACATATCTCCAGTCTTGGCTTCCCGGTCCTGGCCTGACTCCTGGCAGGGTATCTGGAAAAAGAATGAAAAGCAAATAAAAAATCAAAGAAAGAGAGTAATATTAGCAACAATAATAATAGTAGCGAACAGCTAAGTGACTCCGCCTCCCGATTAATTAACAGCCGCCGCTATTAAATTGTTGTCTGCGATGATTCAACAAACTATTCAAGCCATGTGGTCCAAGTAGCTGGTGGGGCTGCCTCCCAAGCGCTAAGCAAAGGTGGCTAACTCGGTATACGGAGGAGTCGATTCCAAACCGCCAACTGCTCAGGCCTTAGGCAGGAGTAGTTAGACTACCTTGTCCCCATCAAGTCAAAGCCCGTAAATTTCCAAGCCCTGGCTCTGGCTCCCCAAACATGGAAAATAACCCCGGAACCCTGATTCGTTCAAATGCCCGCGTGGATCGATCGGCGTCAAGGCCGTGACGTTGGCATGAAACAGGTGCCTAGGAGCTTGATATGAAGTCAGAAATCTATGGGAGTGCCTTGGTGGTAGTCGCAATCAAGAAACAGAGGCTATCTAGTCCTCCTCAAGTTGTGCGATACGAGATGGATCGTCAAATCTCGTCTATCCTCGTGCTTATGCTCGTACCCTCGTTCTCCAGCCACAGACATGTCAACTGACCCCGCAGGTGAGCCCACTGGACTAAGCGTGTCCCGTCTGTTTGGTCGAGGACCGCCTTGACCATCGACTAAATATCGCCTTGGTTATTCATTGTCCATTAATCAACACCAGGATGGAAGGTTGTTCGTAATTCCTTCGGAGCACGGTAGGGCGGATGGTGGTAGATTGTGGAACCGGCCAGACACGCAACCCATCATCAGTCCTCGGAAGAAAAAGGAACAACAATAATAGTAATCGCGTATACCCAAAGTATATTGCTTTCTTTTTGTTGGTTCTCATGGGGGCGGACAAGGGCCCAGTCATACTCCGCCGGTGCGCCTCCGAAGTCGGAGACCCTTTTGGGGAGTTGGAGATTGACAAGCAGCTTTCCTTGCTTGACCATCACCAGCGATAGCACTCCCCGGCGGTTAATTGGCCAAGTCACAACCTGACGAAAGTCCCTTGGGTCTCTCTAATGTTAGGTAATTTGCTACAGCCCATGATCTATTGATAGCAGGTTCTTTTTTCCTTGTAGCCTCGCAGAATCAAGGCTCAAGGATCCATGTCGCTAATAATCATCAACCCTTGCCGGTTAGGCGATTCCCAAGAAACCATGTTACTTCCCAAGTATGCCGGAGAGCAGGGAGTGCAGTAGTGTGCAGAGAGCAGCAAATAGCATCAAGACGGCAATTCCGAACGTTTCAGAAAATAGTTCGTGCGCAAGATTTTTGATGTCATCAATGAAAAGTATTTTGAGCCCCTCCATCCACAATTTGATGATTTCTAGGAGTTATTCCGTCATAGACTTTCTTTTTCTCCGTCAGAAAAGAAATATATTGCCTCGAGAACAACTTTCTCCTTCTTTCTGTTTGACATGGTAACGCTCTGAACGTTTTAGAGGGAAAGCCATCCTGTCATCATATTTGCACTCTTGATAATGGGATCATATGTCAATAGGGCGGCTATGAACGAAATCTCCCCGGTGACTCACAATTCATACACCCATGGGTGACAGACTGGCTCTACTCCAGACCCATTCTGACCGTGTTTGATCCACTTCGCGTAGAGGGTGTGCTGTCGTTGATGATTATTATTCCATAGTCTGTGGCGCTTGATAGGATTCGATGTCGGTCATAGCTCGAAATATGCCGTGGTCTTTGCTCTGTGCTAAGATCTCCTGCTGCTGCAACTCTCACTGCAACGCTGATCTAGCATTTGATAGGTTGGCGAAAGGAAAGACACGTTAGCTGGAATGCCTAGCTTGCTTCTAAGATGATATCTATTTTCGAATAAATAGCTTTCAAGGTACCCAACTATTGCCGAAGGATAATCCGTAAGTCTTGGTGTTGTGGGCTGGGCCGTTTGATCAGGTTTTCAAGTGAGTGTAACCTTTTTGTCCTGATGTGGTGTTGGTCTTTCTCCGCAGTCGCATCAGATCGTAAGCTTCCCCCCACATCCTTACCTCGATCTTATCCCATCTCCTCCCGGACCATAATACTGTCCACACCACACCTAGCTGATGCCAACCAATCATGGAGAAATCAAAAAATAAATGCGAAGATGAGGGCTTGTCCTCCGAACTCCCGGTACCCGCCGGTTCGCGCTCTGGCAGGACCGGACGCGACCGGATCGTCAACTGGAGGGCTGCACTCTTGGGCACCTTCTCACTGCTGTTTTTTGCTGCACACTGGTTTTCGATTCCCATTCCCAGCCTCAAATTTCATTCTTGCCATAAGCATGGGGCGGATCGAGGCGATATCCAATTTCAAAACAACGAGGAGGCGCCCTTGATGGACGCTCTCTCACATGACAAGAAACCACGGAGCCAAGGTGTCCCACTTGAGGCTCACATCATGAGCAAATGCCCCGATGCGGCGTACTGCCTACAAAAGCTCGTCGTTCCTACCATGGAACAAGTCAGCGATAAGGTTGATTTCGAATTGTCGTTTATTGCGAGGTAAGTGGAGATTTCACAATACCTAGTCCATGATCTCTCCCAAAAAATCTAATGATATGACTAGCGTATCCAACAAATCCTCAGATGTAGAGTGCATGCACGGTCCTGCTGAATGCATCGGTAACATGCTCATGCTCTGCGCTGCGAATCTCCCGTTCCCACCAGACAGTGAGGCCGCTGAATTAGAGGGCTCGCGCATCCCCACTATCCGATCTCTCGGCTTTGCGAACTGCCTTATTGGCTCCTACTCTGATATTCCGGACAGATCCTTAGTTGAGGATTGTGCCTGGCAGCATGGGATTGACTTCGATGCTCTTAACGAATGTGTTAGCCGACAAGAGGACGACTTCCACCACAACGAACGAACACCACTGAGTGGAGTTGCATTACTCCGCCAAAGCGCCCTCCACAGTGCTGAACTCGGAGTCAGAACAAGCTGCACTCTTCGTCTGGATGATACCATATGGTGTGTCCGCGATGGCGGAGTTTGGAAGGATTGCGCTAAAGGCGGGAAAGGTAGTGAAGTGTCAGTACTTTCTGAAGAAATTGATCGACTCTGGAAAGAGAGGAATTGACGATCTTTGGCTACTGGTATTTTTAATTTGAGTGGGCTACGTAATATATTGCCAGTTGAAGCGAATTAGCCCTCCCCCTAATGTTAATAAGAATGACCATCCCAATTTTCCTTTTATACGAGTTCATTAAAAAGGCCTTTTTAGACATGGCATTCTACTTCAAGACAGTAGTTGTCTAGCTAAGAGTAAGTGCGTATTTCATTCTTCTTAGACCAGGGTAACTTTGGGCCGCTTTGCTATATAAAAATTCTTTAGCCCATCCAATTCTAGCTTGCTTTTTTTTACTTTCTCTGTATGTCTTGTTGTGATCATTTTGCTCAAAAATCATATCATTTTATTTACTTCTTTCTTATAGGATAACTCTTTTCTTTGAGAGAACAATCCTTGACATAGTTTTCTATATCGCCTTTCTTTAAAAATAGAAAAGAATTATAAAAAGAGAAAGCTAGTTTTTCTAAAGAAATTCAACACTTCTACATATACAAAGCTTTGCGATTTAACAACCAAAAAACGAGGTTGTCATTCACTCTCAAATATTCTAGCATTATCCCCTCACAAACAACACGCCTTGAAAACAACAAACCCCTGCTCATGTCATTGTTCCCTAAACACATCGGCTCCACAAATGAAACACCTTCCCTTAGGCATTCTTCACTTCTATTATTCCCTAATATCTCACACTGCTTGTTCCTCTTTCTACCAAGTTGATTAGAATACCCCACAGAGCAGACAATAACCATGTCATCCTCTCATATCCACCACATCAGTGGTATCACTCAGTTTAAAAAAGTAGAGGATCTAGTGCGCAAGTACCAGAAAATCAACAGTCCAAGCCCCGTCATGAAGGTTATCCTCAAAAGCTCCAGGGAGTACACACTTCTCGTCGGCGCCATTCGACGCCAGGTTTCTCTCGTCAAATGTCGCTCCCAAAACTTCGAGGACGGCCAGGTCACGATATACGACAAGGCCCTACTTCAGCTTTCAAAATATGGAGAAGCCCCGGCTGATCTTGGAGCCCTTGAGCTCTACCTGACCGAGTTTCTTGGAATCGTCCCCATCGGCGGTCTCTCTGATGGCAAAGATACGGTCGCCAGCCACATCGAGCTCCATGGGTTCTTTACTAAGGGCAAGTCAAATTTCCCCGTTTTAGTTGTGTTATTAAAAACTTACTAACAGTGTCTACCTCCTGGACCAGCAAAAGGCACTGACGAAATTTCGGCTCTCTACAAGCGTCTCCCGAGAGATCAGATACAGATGTCTACCACTGACAATGGCAAATCAGACGAGGCTCTTCAAGACAACAACCCTCGTAAGGACCACAAATCTAAAGACCCCAGAACTAGCGGAGAGCCAGGCAAAGACGAAGGACAGCATCATGATAAAGTTGAAAGAATGTTAGAGATCTATCGCCAAGCCAAACATGAATACTTCAGCATGACAGATAGAGACGGGCCTGCCATGCTTAACGCTGTCCGATTTCTTCGGGATACCGCCGAGAATGTACTGCGGTATCTGCACTCGAACGGTCTCTCTGGTAATGCTTGCGTTCCGGACCTAGAGCGCGTCTTCGCCATCGCAAGGGACAAGACGGCCGAAGTTTTAGGGCGAAAGAGGCATTTTGACGATGAGACTGGCAGACGGAGCCGGAAGAGGGGTCGTCGGGTTGTAGATTCGTATCGCCCTCAGAAAGGCAGACGTTAAGATTTGGAATGTTGGTGTTGATGCCCGTGTGTTGTTGTACTATATGACCTGGATTTCAGGAGTTTGGTTGTCGAAGAAGGAATCCCCTAAGGTTTACGGTTTCCGTGTCGTTTTTACTTTGCCAATTGCGCTTTTTTTTCATTTCTAGTTTCCTTTATTTTTCCTTCTTATCTCACTTTTCTCTTTTTTGCCATGTTTGTTACTACCCGCATGGAGAGGATGATCGACTGAGGGATTAAAGGTAGAATCCTGAAGGCCCCTATTGGCTGCAGCTTAGCGCGAACAAGAATCACGGGGAAGAGTCACACACCAGACCAGAGGAGCTGCACGTGCCACCAGACTAAATGTATTCAATGTCTTTTCTGGCTGCATCTCTTCGCCCAGAAATAATTCTGTCAATTTCCGTGTTGCAACCACCTACCTTTACTTCGCCCGACTAGCTGTACTAGAGAATTAAGGATGAAACTCTAGGCAGCGTAGCCTCGTACCGCCTGTTGAGATGACCTCCCCACGGCCCTCCCCGATCGGGGTCGCATCCGAGAGCAGCGGATCATCTGCGAATGTTCAATACACCCCTGTTTCCGACAGGTCGGTGGATGAACGGCCCTCGCCATATCACGGCCGTCATCCATCCGGCTCTTTGAGGGTGCAGACCGATTTTGGCACGTTAGGGGACCAGTTCTCCGATAATGACGAAATTGACGAAGAGTACAACTACAACGATGAAGCGCAACCCAAGTTCTACCAGCCGAGGTTTCCCAGGTATACAGAAATAGAGGAGAAGCAGGTTGTAAAGAGGTTCGATAGCAGGCTCGTTCCATTTCTTGCTCTTCTTTATTTGCTTTCCTTTCTAGACCGTTCAAGTACGTCCATTGGCTCCTTTTCCCCTCCTTAATATTTTATTATCTTGAGGTGCGCCTGTTGACATGGGTTTAGATATTGGAAATGCCAAAATAGCAGGTCTCATGGACGATCTGCATCTTTCGTCTTCGCAGTATGAGTGGCTTCTTACAGCGTTCTATATCACCTACATTCTTTTCGAATGGATGACTCTGCTTTACCGGATAGTGCCCGCCCACGTTTATATTTCCCTGTGCGTCTGTGGCTGGGGTCTTGTGGCATCATTTCAATCCTTAGCTTCCTCATTTGGGACCATGGTGTTCCTGCGGGTGGTGCTAGGAATCACTGAAGCGGCATTTGGGCCCGGCGTTCCGTTCTACCTCTCGTTGTTCTATAAGCGTGAGGAGCTCGCATTTCGAAACGGACTTTTCGTCTCCGCGGCTCCGTTGGCTTCGTCATTCGCCAGTACTCTCGCCTGGTTGATTGTGAAATCCAGCAGTGACGGGCCGATTGCCCCGTGGCGGACCCTTTTCTTAGTGGAGGGGTTTCCGAGTGTGATCGTTGCCGTCTTTGCCTGGTTCCTGATTCCCGACTCGCCTGGAACCGCATCATTCCTCGAACCCCGACAGAGGATGGTAGCCCACGTGCGAATGGGAGGTAGAAGCTCAGAGCATCCCGGTCACCAGGGAAGATTCAACTGGGGTGAGATTGGGAAGACTTTGATGGATCCCAGATCGTACATTACCGCTGTAAGTCCTCTATCTTTCGGACAATGGATATTGGATTAACATTTCATTTAGTCCATGTTTTTCAGTTGCAATGTTGCATTCAGTTCCATGCCCGTGTTTCTACCAACAATCATACAAGAGTACGTGCAGGATCTCCTCTCTATATTGACTATGAACTAACAAGAATGCTCTGAAGCATGGGTTACTCCTCCCTCAACGCACAAGCTCTCAGTGCACCACCATACCTGGTCGCATTTGTCATAGTGCTAGTCACTGCCTATTTGTCAGACCGCAGTCGGTCACGAAGCCCCTATCTCATCGCACATGCTGCGGTATCCTCCATAGCCTATCTAATCATCGCCCTCACGGGCCACTTCCACGAGCATATGTCGACGAGCGTCCACACTTTCGTCCGATACATCTGCGTCTATCCGGCTACCTCCGGGTTTTTCTCATCCATCACCCTGATCATCACCTGGTCAATGGACAACCGCGTCGCCAAAGAAGGCAAAGGTGCGAGCGTGGCCATCCTCAATATCATTGGCCAGTGTGGCCCTCTCCTCGGGACCCGACTGTACCCCAGCACGGACAGACCCTGGTATGTGCGGGGGATGGCAGTTTGCGCCTTTTTCATGGGGCTGGTTGCTCTCCTGGCGTTCGTGCTCAGGGTCAGTTTGCAAAGAGCCAACCAGGCCGGAGGTGGCGACGACGATGCTGCCGGAGAGCGCGAGGTGCTCATGGGCGGCCGCGTGAATATCACCAATAACGAGGAACGGTTTACGTATATCATATAAATTTGGGATACCCTATCTCAGGCTAAACATTTACTTATATTTACTTGTTGGATAAACAAAATACATCACTGCAATAACATTTTTACCAGTTTCGGGAAAACACAACTTTCAAAATATACCTTTTTTATGACCGCCATTGGCATGCTTGAGAGAAAGAAAGGAAACGAACCACAACGACACGCCAAACTAAAGGTCCAAGAAGAAATGAAATGCAAAAAAGAAACAGTTATGATACATTGAGCAAAACCTCAATTTTCGTCGCCCTTTTTTTTTTCAACGCTCAACTCCAAGATAAAGATTATATATCATGCATTATGTATAATTATCTCCCTTTTACCAGCTTCCTAATTGGTAGATTACCAAGCGGTATGCCCGCCGTCAATCAACATCGTGCTCCCCGTCATGAAGCTGCTCGCATCACTCAACGCAAACAACGCCGCCCCCCTAAACTCCTCTGGCGTCGCCAACCGCCCCAGCATATTCTCTGCTTCCCACACGGCCCTCGACGCCGGATTCTGCTGAAACACCTGCTCCACCATCGGCGTGATAATGTGTCCCGGACACAGACTATTCACTCGAACGCCATGCCGTCCCCACTCCATCGCCAGGGACCGCGAGAGCTGAATCACCGCCGCCTTGGATGAATTATACACCGGTGATGTCATCCCCTTGTTCGCAATGAGCCCGCTCATACTAGCGATCAACAGAATCGACCCCTTCTGCTGGTAATTGAACATCTGGCGCGCCGCAGCGGTCGCAGAGTTGAAGACCCCGTTGTAGTTGATCTCCATGACCTCTTTGAGGGCGACCTGTGAGTGCTCCAGGGCGCTCTGGAGGTGGTTGATCCCCGCCGCGGCGACCAAGCCGTCCAGTCGGCCGTGCTGGGCTGCGATCTCGGCGAAGATGTTGTTGACTTCGGATTCGTTCCGGATGTCTAGCCGGTGGTAGTGCAGGCTGCCGCCGTAGTTGGTTTCGGCGTGTTCTTTGGCAGCCATGAAATCTGGGTGGGGGGTTTCGAGGCGGTCGACGCAGTATACTTGTCATCCTCGCTTGTCAGCATTGGTTTGGATTGGCAAGGTATGGTTTGGTGAGAAGGGGAGAGAAAAGAAGGGGAAGAGCTTACCCTTTGCACCGGCCTCCATGAGAGCTTCAGCCATGGCTAGACCGAGGCCTCGTCCTCCGCCCGTGACGATGTAGACACGGTCTTCGAGGTCGAATTCGCGGAATCGGTGCGGCTTAGATGGCTCTTTCAGTGGTGGGATCCGGGTTTGGATGTGATGGGATCCGTGAGGGGTGGTCGTCGAGGATGTGGAATAGGCCAACCTGGTGAATGGGTGGGGGATGGCGTATGGGATGCGAGTCCATGATGATCGTGCTGAGGCCAGCGACGATACAGGGCGCAGCGACCGGGGGATTGCGCTGCGCATGGCTACGTGTGGAGGAGGTATTGAGCAAAGAAGGGGAGGATTAAGATATGCTAGAGAAAGGGGGAAGAGAAACGACGAAAGCAGCAAAGCAAAGAAAGTGAGAATAAAGGGAGGGAGAGGGGGGTACTATATATTATAAGGATAAATGCTATGTTCAGAACTGCTATCGTTACTCAGTCGTAGAAAAGATGTGAGCGAGGAGGAGGAATTCGAAGTTCACTTTATACTTCTCCCGCTCTCACCGAAAACGACCAGTGGAAAAAGATTCCCAGTTGATAATCCTAATCACAATAAAAGAAATAAGAGAAAAGGGAAAAAAAAAAAATAACAGACCCCCCGCGTGATCAATGCCGATGGAGACCGCCCACCTCTTTCACGATGACTTCAATATCGACCCCGATCCAGACCACGCACGTACTGGAAAGCTTCCACGGTACAGCGAGGTCAGCCTGCACAACTTGCACGCAATGCAAATAATCAAGGATTGAGCTGAAATATCCTTGCTACTGTGTTTTTTCGACAAGAAATGTAGAGTATTATACTAGAAAATCATCATGATACTGTAAGGAAGTAGGTATTCGATATGGGTGGCGATGAACGGGATGGCTCCCGAACAATGAAGCCAAGAAAGGAGTATCGTGAGAATCATCGTGACTTGCTCCGGGGGGGCGGTAACATTGGTGACTGAAGACGGCAAATTCAATTCTATTTTTTATTTTTATTTTTTATTATTCCTTTTTTTTTAAATTTTCAATTGATCAGTTGATCGCAAATCCTGCAGTTCCATCGAGTGGAATGGTCCACATTATTTTTATCATATTATTTTTTTTATTATTTCCATCGGGATAGCCCAGTCTGGGGGACCGAGTGGGTTTCAGGTTGTTCTTGCGAAGTATACCTTACTCTCAGCCTGACACTGACAATTCATAAAAATCATATCGGCTATCTTTAACACTAAGATTTCATGGATTAAATATTGATTATTGAATTGTGTTACCCATTTATGGAGATAAGTTCCGGCATCCCATCCCGATGAATGACAGCTCTATCCAATGATGCTCTCGGCATTGGAGACCTGGTTCTTGGGGGGTCGTAGTGGTGGTGTAATCCATTCAACCTCAATAGACTTTACCTCGTTTCCTGGGTCGACCTTTCTCGACCTTAAAACTTGGTTCTTTCTTCCCCATGGGCACAACTACCATCTTATTATCTTGTCTCTTTGATAGCGTGCTTCGGTTTCCGACCATTTTCACAATCTACAAGGGAGTAGTAGTACTAGTAGATACCTACCTAGATAGGTATTGAGTGGACATAATTACTAAGGATTCATATGCACGTTTGTCCCCGGAGAAGTGCTACTGGGTAAACGGTATTGCCGTTCACAGCAATATATGGTACTTTTGACCCAACAGGAGAGTACGTACTTAAAATTTTAGAATCACTTGGATCTGCGATGGAAGGCTCTCGCATAATCTAGAGCCTAGACGAACTTGACCTTGCATTGGAGGTCTTGGATTACTAAAAATCCTTTGGTCAGATATGTCTATCAAGGACATACCTATCAGGCTGAAGAATCTAGGTCCTCCACGATCGGGTTACCCGTTTAGGAAACCGAGATATCAACTCGTTGGGAGGGCCTATGGAGTATGGACAACTCAACAGCATGATCATGTGTGTCTTCAGATTTTCACGTTGGAAGATCCATTCTGACAATGCTTCTTTCTGGTTCTCTTTCCATAGTAGTTGTTCTTTCCGGCTGGGCTTTACCCCACAGCGAACATCCAGAGGTGATCCTTCAACCCCTGGTTTCTTTTTCTCTCTTTCTCTTTCTGGTGATCCCTTAAACCACCACGGATACACCGTACTGTACATCGACTTCCCAGGAACCAAACCCGCGAAAATAAGATCGCCGCCCAGTAACTCCGATAATCATGAAACATGGGTAACTACGCCAGAGAGGGGGGGAATAACAGACTCCGACAGGGGCTGATCAGCCAAAACTGCTTTCATGATGGTTTTAATATTAACCTAGATCTAGACCCAGACCACGTTGAACTCCCACATACTATAAAACTTCCACGGTACAGCAAAGTCAACTTAAGAACATTATATACAAGTATCCAGAATTGAACAAAGGCATATCTCGACGTGGTATCATTTTCTAGCTACTAGAACAAGGAGAAATTGGAAAGTAAAATACATAAACATGGCGCGGTAGGACACAACCCATCTCGTAGTGAGTCTTCTGTGGTTCTCTGTTATCACTGTTTCTCTTGTCATTTCTCATTGCCTTTTCTCTTTTGCTTTTTCTTCTCTTCTTTTCTTTTCTCGGCCATAATCCATGGCAGAAGAAACACTTCTTCTACTTCATGCTTTAGTCTATATGCCATACCACAGGGAGGTTAATTAAATCTACCGTTGGTCATTGTGGACAGGATGTAAGGAGCTTCTGTTTAAAAATCATGAGGAAGAAAATTTTTGGAGGATCCAGAGAACTCACGCGGCATAAACACCTCATGTGCGAATTTCTTCAGCTAGGCTAATTCCCCATGGCATTTCCAAAGTCCAGCTTCATCAACAGTCGATCTACACCTGCTGCCTTGCGTGGCACATACGCACCCGCACTACCCGCCACTTGGCCGATCGACCAGTTCCCATGATTGGTTTTTGCCAGATCGAATATCTTCCGTCCCTCTTCGGCTCGACTGTCATCGATATCGCGTAGTCGTGCCGCGACATCCTTCATCCCGGCCTCGACACCCTCCCGTGCCGCACGAAGCGCCCGCCAGACTTCTCCCTCCTCGCTAGCGTAGTCTACCAGGGCATCGACCACGCCCTCGTCAGTTTCTAGGTCCATGTTGCGTTGGATTGTTTCGAGGCGGATTACAAGAGCGATGAAATGGTCGACCTTGGTCAGTAGGGATCGCAGAGCTTGGGTGAATGGAGTGTCGGTGAGAAAGAGGGACTGCACGAGAGAGAAAAGGTGTCGGCGGTGAGCCGCTGTCAGGGTTTCTGGGTCATGTCGTTTGGGACTAGGTGTCTCCGTTGACAAGTCCGATCGAGCTTCTGTTACCAGGGACAGATCGATGGCCTTGGTTTTCGACGAAGAGGCGGTCCCCGGTCGGGACCCCGAGACGGAACCCGTGTCAGATGTCCCGGCTTCAATCCAATCCCGGAAGTGCTGCCAAGATCCGTTGATGACTTCTCCTTGGAAAAAGCTTCCTATCTCTGACAGTACGAAGAGGGACGCGCTGCTCGTCGCCCAGATGGCCCGCATCTGCGAAATTCGGCTATTGTCCCTCTCTCTGCCCATTCGAAGTCTGTTTTGGCCAAAGGTGCTGTTACTCCGAGGCGGGCCCCAGGGTGAGGGGTAGCTTCTTCGTAACGACGTGTGTTTCCAGAGATCGCCTAGGCGGATTTGTGCCCGTCGAATACCCAGGAGGTAAGAGTGAATCTTTGAGTAAACAGCGATATCTGATATAGAAATGAAGAGGTCCAAGGGGGGGCGGACTTGGACCTGAAGCGATGTGGGAGAGGGAAACAAGAGGTCATCAAACGAAACGGCAGACGTTTCTGCCACCAGTTCATCCCCAGCGACTTCCGCAGAGGACTGTGCAGCCGGGCCTCTAGAATTTATTTTTAATCGGAGAAGATCCCTAGCAAGATCCAGCTCGTCGTCGGCAGGATCTTCCTCACTTTGCAGGGAGTATAGCTCAGCCCAGGTCTGTGTCAGAGCCGTCACCACATCGCCCTCCTTAATAGCAATACCGTCTAGGCCTTCCGAGACTATGTTTCGAGATACCGCGCTTTCCGATTTCCGTTGTATTTCAAGTAGGCGCGTATCGGCGTGTGCAACTAACGCTGTCGCAAATTCACCGCGTCGTAAGAGCAAAAAGTCGTGAAGGAGAGAGAGGATCTCGAGAATTTTGGGGAGCGGGAGTAGTTTTGAAAGGGTGCTCTGCGACAGTGACAATCTAATGGAATCAATGGCGCTAGTCAACCGAGACGCTGCTATTGGCGACTTAAGTGCAGAAAGATGGTCGATATGTTCTCCATGGAGGGTGACTGGGGACGTCAAGAGGTCACTTGAAGTATTCCCGGTGAAAGCTCCCCGCTTGGCTCGAATAAGATTCAAAGTCTTGCCGACAAACAAGATAGACGACGCTGTGTGGGGAGAGACAAACTGTGGTAGCAACTGCGTGTGGATGACAAAATGTGTCGCGGAGCTAGCCCGGTCGTTTTCGTGCCCACTGTCCGCTTGGATGAAGAAATCATCCTTGCCCAGAATAGGTAGATTCCCGTAGAGCAGCCATGTAGATAACTGCCTCATCCAGGCCGTTTCCGCCGTACTAACAAGGTGCACCGCCATTTCTTCAAGGTCGACATAGCCGGTCTGCGCCTCCCCTCGAAGGTGGTCGATCAAACGAGCACCAGTGCAATTTTGAGAGCCGTCTTTTTTGTTGACGGGTTGGATAAAGCGTATAATCTCCCAAAGCCATTCGAGCCGCCGTGTCCAGGGGGAGAACTCGCCGACAATGGTCGCTAACGGGACGATTCCGTAACCTCCGACATAGCTGCTATCCTCGACCAAAATCGCTTTCTCAACTTCGAGTATCTTCTTCTGGAATCCGCCGAGGTGCTGTGATCTGATAGAGGTCGAAACGGCCCGACATATGACTGAGGGATGTGAGGAAGAGATCAACGCTGTATGCGATCGGAGCTTTGCGTGGAGACGGCTCAAACGGGCAAGGGAGGAGAGGAGGGCTTTTTCCGGGGGCGACAGAAGCGGAAAAGATTCTTCAGCGACGGTATCTTCCTCCTTTTGGAAATTGAAGAGAGGCGACTGCTGGCCCGAGAGGGAGAGTAGGATCTCGTGGAGCATTCTGGTTGAAGTTCGCTGTCGATGGGTCAGCTCAGATCGATAATGATGTTTTATTGTGGCTGCTATCGACCACTAACACTAATCGAAATGGCAGGTCCCCGCTCTGGATTGACTTATGGCGTTGCCAGTACAAAAGACTGCTTCCAAGAATCTCGAACCGACACATGTAAGGAAACTGGGAGAGCAATTCTTGTCATGGGAGCTGAGTTCCGGCTTGCCCAACTATTGCGTCGCGTCGCGTGAGTCGGGGGGGATCAGTCCAAGTTAAAGGATTAGGCGAAGGAATGATGTTGAATCTCGAGGCCAAATTCTTATGATTCCGTCATTTGGAAGCATAGGCATGGTTAAGCTGCAGCAAACTCCCGCAGTCATCCCATCGTCGTCATTTGCTCCGGTTCACTCAATAGTTGTTGGTGGTCCATGTCCCTGCCTAAGGCAATCATGTGTTGTCGCCTGAAACCCAAGGTCCTCCCCGCCTCACCGCCTCTCGCCGATGGTGGGGCTCTAGCCAATCACCACCAGATAACCTGATGAGTCATCCAGATTAGCTCAAGCACCCGTATCGGCAAGGTTAGTAACCTGAGGCAACCAACCAGGTGACAGGGCAGGTTTTGGGGACAGTTCCCCTCTTGGGTCGTTGTTACTGGAACCTCGCTGACTGATGAGCTCTTTAAACGCCGCTACAGCCTCCATTAGTGATCATCTTTCTTTCTCTTTCGTCATTCTGCCATCGTTCTCTTCCCTATTTCCCCTTTGACCACTGTTTTGTTCTCTTCATTCAGCCTCATCTATAGAGAGGAATCTATCTGGTTTCTCCTACTCTACCCCACCTTGCCAGCTTGTTCTAAGCTTTCCCCGTCACGCAAACCTCCGTCCGTAGTCGGGACTTCGTCGCTCTTGCCCCTCTTGGGTCTGCGCTCCAGGCTGTGGACACGAGTCGATACTGTTGGAAAGTCTTGCCTCCAAGCAAGACTTCCATCCCTATTTCTTCACCATTTCCTCCGATCTTCCCGTTCGTGACGCTGCGAAGCTGGGAAAGCGAAGAGCGTCTGCCGAATCAGAACTTCGACCAGAAAAGAAAGTCATGACGGTATGCCTGATGGCCAACACCTGCTTTTCTTGCGCTGTATACTCCTTGATCGGCTCTAATATTTGATGAACACCAGGACTCTTCGATGCAGATCGATACGCCTCAGCAGGCACCCATCGAACAAATCAAGCATGGCGAAATCGATGAATCCTTGTACAGCCGACAGCTGTATGTGCCCGTCAAAATTCCCATCGACCACTACTGAAGCTTTCGGAATAACTCTGTTGACACTATCTCCTTAGGTATGTCCTTGGACATGAAGCAATGAAACGGATGGGTTCCTCAAACGTCCTCGTCGTCGGCTTGAAGGGACTGGGTGTCGAAATCGGTAGGTCCTTCAATTTCGTAATACGCTCGGCACCCTGTTGTTAACGGTTCCAGCCAAAAACATTGCCCTTGCTGGTGTCAAGTCCCTTACATTATACGATCCCGCTCCCGTCGCCATCTCCGATCTCTCCTCCCAGTTCTTCCTCCAGCCACAAGATGTTGGCAAGTCCCGCGCTGAGGTGACCGTCCCCAAAGTTGCCGAGCTGAACTCATATGTCCCCGTCACGGTCCATGAGGGTGGTAATATCGCGGATAATTTGGAGCAGCTGAAGCGCTATCAGGCAGTCGTCTTGACCTTGACACCGCTCAAGGATCAGCTTGCGATTGCCGACTTCTGCCACAAAAACGGCATCTACCTGACCATCACCGACACATTCGGCCTTTTTGGATACCTCTTCAACGACTTCGGAAAGAATTTCACCATTGGGGATGCTACAGGAGAGGAACCTGTGAGCGGGATTGTCGCCGATATCGACGATGAAGGTCTGGTTTCGGCGCTCGACGAGACTCGACACGGTTTGGAAGATGGGGATTTTGTCACATTTACCGAAATCAGGGGCATGGAAGGCTTAAACGGCTCTGCCCCTCGGAAGGTCACTGTCAAAGGTCCTTACACATTCACAATTGGAGATGTGTCTGGTCTAGGCTCATACAAGGGCGGCGGTCTCTTCACTCAGGTCAAGATGCCCAAATTCGTTGACTTTGAACCTCTGTTCGAGCAGATCAAAAAGCCCGAGCTCCTGGTTTCGGACTTTGCCAAATTTGATCGACCTCAGCAGCTACATATTGGAGTTCAAGCTCTGCACAAATTTGCGGAGGCCCATGACGCCCAATTCCCTCGACCCCACAATGAGAGTGACGCTGAAGAAGTGCTGAAGATCTCCAAGGAGCTAGCTTCCAGCCAGGAAGAAAACGTTGAACTAGATGAGAAGCTCATCAAGGAGTTGAGTTATCAGGCCCGCGGTGATATTAACGCCTTGGCCGCCTTCTTCGGAGGAGTTGCGGCCCAGGAGGTGCTCAAGGCAGTGTCCGGAAAGTTCAGCCCCGTGCGCCAATGGCTTTATCTCGACTCGCTGGAGTCCCTCCCTACTTCAACCACTCGCTCCGAGGAGACTTGCAAGCCTCTCGGTACTCGATATGATGGTCAGATTGCGGTCTTTGGCAAGGAGTTTCAGGACAAGATCGCCAATCTTACCCAATTTTTAGTCGGTGCAGGAGCTATTGGCTGTGAGACACTCAAGAACTGGGCTATGATGGGCTTGGGAACTGGTCCTGAAGGAAAAATCTACGTCACTGATATGGATCAAATTGAGAAGAGCAATCTCAACCGACAGTTCCTTTTCCGTAGCAAGGATGTTGGCAAGCTCAAGAGTGAATGCGCTTCCGCCGCTGTTGAGACCATGAACTCTGACTTGAAGGGTAAGATCGTGGCATTCAAGGACCGTGTCGGACCTGACACGGAAGATGTCTTCAATGAGGAATTTTGGGAGCAGCTCGATGGTATTACCAATGCTCTTGACAATGTTGATGCAAGAACCTACGTCGACCGCCGTTGTGTTTTCTTCCGAAAGCCCCTACTCGAGAGCGGCACTCTTGGAACCAAGGGAAATACTCAGGTCGTTCTCCCACGCATCACCGAATCCTATTCCAGCTCCCAAGACCCCCCAGAGAAGTCCTTCCCAATGTGTACTCTCAAGAGTTTCCCCAACCGAATCGAGCATACGATTGCTTGGGCCAGGGATCTCTTCCAGACATACTTTGTTGGCCCCCCGGAATCCGTCAACATGTACCTGTCGCAGCCCGATTTTATCGAAAAGAGCCTTAAACAGGCGGGCAGTGAGAAGCAGACATTAGAGAGTCTCCGTGACTTCTTGGTGACCGAGAAACCATTGACTTTTGATGACTGCATTGTATGGGCTCGTCATCAATTCGAATCCCAGTACAACAACGCCATTCAGCAACTACTCTACAACTTCCCTCGAGACTCCACGACCTCCTCCGGTCAGCCATTCTGGTCCGGCCCCAAGCGTGCCCCGACGCCATTGAAGTTTGATAGCACCAACCCTACCCATCTTGGGTTTATCACTGCTGCAGCAAACTTGCACGGCTTCAACTACGACATCAAGAACCCCGGTGCTGACAAAGAATACTACAGGAAGGTTGTCGACAACCTAATCATCCCTGAATTTTCACCAAGGTCAGGTGTGAAGATCCAAGCTGATGAGAATGAGCCTGATCCAAATGCCGGAGCAGGTGGATCTTCCTTCGACGACGGCGCCGAGATTAAGGGTCTCGTAGACTCTCTCCCATCCCCCAAGTCGCTTGCGGGATTCCGCCTGAACCCGGTTGAGTTTGAGAAGGACGACGATACGAACTACCACATTGATTTCATTACGGCCGCTAGCAACCTCCGTGCTGACAACTATGACATCCCCCAGGCAGACCGCCACAAGACTAAGTTCATCGCTGGCAAGATCATTCCTGCCATTGCTACAACTACCGCGCTGGTCACGGGTCTAGTTGCCTTAGAGCTGTACAAGATCATTGACGGCAAAGACGACATCGAACAATTCAAAAATGGTTTCATAAACCTCGCACTCCCATTCTTTGGGTTCAGTGAGCCTATTGCAAGCCCTAAGGGTAAATACCAGGGCAAGGAAGGTGAGGTGACGATCGATCAGATCTGGGACCGCTTTGAAGTGGAGGACATTCCCCTACAAGACTTCCTCAAGCACTTCTCGGACCTGGGCCTCGAGATCAGCATGGTCAGCTCAGGTGTCAGCCTATTGTATGCCAGCTTTTACGGCCCGTCCAAGGTCAAGGACCGTCTTCCCATGCCGTACGTCTCCCTTTTTCCCTCTTTTATGGTCTAACTTTTGCTGATGTTTAACTGTACAGAATGAGCAAACTGGTAGCGCATATCAGCAAGAAGCCTATCCCCGGTCATCAGAAGAACATCATCTTCGAAGTTACCGCCGAGGATCAAACGGAGGAGGATGTAGAGATTCCATATGTGATGGTGAAGCTGAGGAAGTAGAGGAGTTTCGCACTTAAAAATAAGCCGGCCCTTAAATTTCACCAAATCATGCAACATACACACACCCTTTACACATCTATCTAGAGGAACTTGAATGCCAGCCCTGTTATTATTTTTGCCTCGCCTCGCATGTTCAATTCTTGCTCCAGTGCTCCATACCCTCAGTGATCAGGGCTCCAATGTAGAACTACTAGTAAGATGCATGATGAGCAAAGATTTTGTCAGCTTTTTTTTAGGTTAGTAATAATACTAGTGGCTCATTATTACCACTCACTCACTCACTCAGCATCAGCTAATCAGCGTATCAGACGTCATCTGCGCAAAAGCTCCCCGCACCCCCTCCAAAGCTCTCTCATACCTATATTATTGCCAACGCCAGCCCTCAAAACCTCCAGTCAATCTTTTTTTTTCTTCATGTTTATCGCCCTGCGGAGATCGCAACAAGTATCTTTGTATATCGCATCGTCCAGGCTCGTTGCAAGGCTCTCGAGTACCGCTACCCCTTCCAGAAGCTCTTTTTTCGTCTCCGCACTGCCAATCACTCCAATCAGAAACATGGCGGTTCGTTGCCTGAATAATGACTGAGCTCTTCATCTCAAGATACCGAGGTACTGATTTATTATCGATTCTTCCAGACAGGTGATGCGAGTAAGATTACCGATTGGGTTAACCCTGCCGACAAATCGGGTGAATTCAAACGTCAAGTATCGTCTTTCCGTAATTGGATCTCCCAGGAACCCGGTGCAGAGTTTCCTCCAGAGAAGGATCGCTACCATCTCTATGTCTCTTATGCTTGTCCTTGGGGTAAGTTTTTTCTTCTTTGTAGCTTCATGCAAGTCGTCCCTCAGTAAATAAAAGACATGAGCTGACCGAATGCCAATTTCCACCCCCGCCAGCGCATCGCACCCTGATTACGCTCAAGCTCAAGGGTCTTGAGGATATCATCTCCTACACCTCTGTCCACTGGCACTTGGCTCAGAATGGTTTGTCTAATTTTACCAATTAATACTACTATTCAGACGAAGAGCAACCTGATAACTAACTCCTGAAAAAAAAAAAAAAGGCTGGCGCTTCGCAACTGCAGACGAAAAGCTCCCTGGCAAAAATGCCACTCCCGATCCATTGCACGCTTCCTTCACCCACCTGCGCGATATCTACTTCGCCACAGAACCCGACTACACTGGCAGATTCACCGTGCCCGTTCTTTATGATAAGAAGACCCAGCGCATCGTAAGCAACGAAGTACGTCTACACAATCCCTCCCTTCATCCCTCTCTTCAACTTGCTTCGCACAACTAACCAAAGAACCAACCCGTCAGAGCTCTGAGATCATCCGCATGTTCTACCACGAATTCGACTCCCTCCTCCCCGAAAAATACGCCAAAGTTGATCCCTTCCCCCCAGCCCTCCAGGACGCCATCAACTCCTCCAACGAATGGATATATAACGACGTCAACAACGGCGTCTACAAGTCCGGCTTCGCAACCACCCAAGAAGCCTACGAGCGTGCCGTGACAACTCTCTTCTCCTCCCTCGACAGGATTGAAGCCCACCTCGCCGACGAGAAGAACTCGCCCTTCTTCTTCGGGTCCGAGATCACAGAAGCTGATATTCGGCTCTTCACTACGATCGTCCGCTTTGATCCTGTTTACGTGCAGCATTTCAAGTGCAATATTCACGATATCCGCTCCGGGTACCCGGCTATTCATCGCTGGTTGAGGACGCTTTATTGGGATTACCCAGCTTTCCAGGAGACGACCCAGTTTGAGCATATTAAAAAGCATTATACGAAGAGTCATACCCAGATCAATCAGTTTGCCATTACGCCTGTGGGACCGACTCCGGATATTCTTCCCAAGGAGGATGAGGTTAGGGCTGTACGGAAGTAATGGAATATCGAAAAGAAACCTGTTGATATTTTTTGGAAGATGGGCTAACCTGCAGGGTATCTACGCACGTCCAATGTCAATAGAGATTTTGGTGACAAGAATTGTCATTCATATTTCCTCTATACAGTATATATTTCTATCCTCCAGCAACCAATCGCAATCATAGCTAGATACACTTGAAAAAGGGAAAAAAAAAATAAAAAAGGCTACTACCATGCTTTAACTGCCCCTGGGAAACCATTATACATATGAAATAGCAAAAGCGATTTAACTCCGTAATATGCTTCACCGCACGACGCCATGCCATGCGAGTGGTTGTGATGGTGTAGAAAAAAAAAAGGGAAATTAAAGAGAAAATTTCCCATCCCAAAACAATTGATCGTTAAAAGCAGACGCTTGTCTTCTTCTAACGCCAAGAATGAAAGGACTAGCTCAAGTAGTAAATACAACTGTATTGCGGGTGAGAGGATGGAGGATAAAGGTGTGTTGAGGACAGAGGGTGTTGTTAGCTTTTGAGGTAACCAAAGCAGGGATGCCCACGGGTTTCGGATATCGGGTTATAATGTGACTTGCTTCAAGGGTATCTCGACAACGCGGCTTTCTAAAGGCCTGAAAGAAAAAAAAATGAAGATGCAGAAAGGTGATATCACGAAATCGGGGCGAAGTTTCCGGGTCGAACCACGGATTTATTGTAGCTGTTAAGCAGTAGACTCCACTCATGCAGTAGTGGCTTATTTTAACCCGAGCATTCGTTTGGAGTTTTCGTAAACAATGTAGCTGATAGACACCGCAGGTGCAACCTTGAGGAGATTAGGTGTCAAACCTTTATAGAACCCACGAAATCCTTCCGACTGGATTGTTTTACGAGCAACATCACCGATGCTGTCGTATGTAGTGGGATGGAGGATGGTGCCTTGAGCCTGCAATCGTGTTCGAAGGACATTCAATGGGTAGACAACGGAGGCACTGAGGCCACCACTAAGTGCACCGATGGTACCGGTAGTGAAATTACTGAGGGGAACATCATCCTCATGACAGTTGTTAAGGCGAGCTTTCCGGGCGAGTAATGCCCGTTTAAGATATTCGAATGTAGTCAGGTCGATAGCAGCATAAGGGAACATGCCGACAAGGCCAAGTGGAAGACCACGGAAAAAGCCAAAGAGACCATTCTTGTTCCATACTTTTCGAGCCGTGGCTGCAATAAGCTGATTTCCTTTGAGTCCACCTTCGACGACTTCACACTGCATCCGACTGGTAGAATTGGTAAGATTCGGGAAACGTAAATAACTAAGGGCATTGGAAGGATGCTTACAATTTCAGGGTATCAAGTGGATAGACAAAGCATCTGGTTCCTTGTTAGATGATCCATTGGTGAGAAGCTGTCCAGTGCACATACTGAGCGACCATTCCACCAAAACCCCCAGATAAAAACTGCGAAGTAGGCGCAAGACGTCTTGGGTCATTGTGTCCTTCAAGGCGAGCAAACGCGCGTTTTGCAGACTGCAAGAGTGTCAGCATCCGGCTCGGTTTCTCTAAGCCACTTCAGCGAGTAGTCTAACCTCATAAGCCCCGAATTTTATAGCTGATTCGGGCATAACCTTGACAACGTTCAATCCATTCCCTTAAATTGTCAATGAGACAGATTCATCTGCCAAGACTCCTACAACGTACCTGCGAACAAACTCCGGATACCCCCAGCGCGCCACAGCTCTTTCATGGCCCCGATCAGCGTCTTCGACGCCCTCCCAGCTGCTTGTAGTGGAGCTCCTTCAGTCACTGCGCGAGCAGCTGACGGCTTCACATCGGTCTGCGCAATGAGATAGACTTTAAGTCGGTCCAAAGGCGCAGTGGCTGTCCTCGACACGGCGCCTGCCAAACCACCTGCAAGAAAATAACCTAATTGAGGAGTATTTTCGGTCAACTTCTGTTCAAAATATCGAAAGGACATCCACATGGCGACGGTCCTGGGTATGGGCAGCCACTCCAATTCCAAGTCACCATCAAAAGAGATGGAATCATGATCAAACGCAGAAACAGGCTGTGATAACCCAACAGCTTCTGCATAGGCTGATGGAAAGAAGGTTGTCAAAATGTGTGCTGGGAATGTATTGTACAGAAAACTTTTGATGGCCAGGATATAAATTTTAAGAAATGAGTGGTCTGTACCTAAACCCTGCAGATCGTTGATGTGGACATCTCCTTCCGGGTTTAGATTTCCCGTGGCTGTGTAGTATGACAGGACAGCGTGCAGATTCGAGGACGAGTAGGCGGGAAGGAAAAGGAGAAAATCCCTGTAGATATGTTGTAAGTCACCGGAAGAGCCTCATTTGACCACTCGTCAGGAACATACCTCCATTCCGGATAAGAGATGACGCCATCCTTATTCGTATCGACGTCCGCGAAGAATTCGTCCAGTTTAGCGTTCGACACTGTGACGCCAGACTGTGCGAACGCAGACTTTAGCTCATTCTTGTCGATTTCCCCGTTATGGTTGTGGTCAATACTTTGGAACAGTTGCCATAGCTCCAGCTCGGTACGATCGACGAAGGCCCGGAATTCTGGTGATTATTAGGTTGGTCAAAACACCGGCTGGCTGCCAGTTTCTCTAGTTTCGAAAACTAGTCATGATACAATACGTGTGATCTTACCAGAATAATCTATGGACCCATCGCCATTGGTGTCAACTGACTTCAGAACATTTTGCAACAAGTTATCCGCATTTTTGAGGGCTAGTGAAAAGAGCCGCTGAGTCAGTCAGGTGCAACCAGGCAAAAAATAAAAACACACGAGAGCGGATCACGGAGGAAAGTGCTCACGGTGGTCGATTTTCCTCAAGCCCTTCCTCAGCCCATTGAGATCGAGTTGGTCTTCCCTTGTAGCACCCAGACGTGTCCAGAGTCTAGCAACCCTTTGGTCACGTTCATCCTTCGACTCTCCGACGGCCATGTTCGGTAGCAAAATCTATCGGGCACCCGTCATTCTTTTCAAGGAGGGGTTGCAAGGGTTGGGAGCGGATATATCCCCGATGCAGCAGGGGAGGGCAGACCGTAGCGATAACTTGAGCATCGAATCCGTCGCGTTGAATTATAAGGATAGCGGTGGTTAATGGCAGATATCGTAGGCTAGTTTAAGGCCCAATCGTCATGAGAAATCCAGCCGCGATGATTTGCTTCGACGAGAACAACCGGAACAACGAAAAGTCCCGGCCCGGTTCACGGGACCACCGGGGAACAGCCCTACTATCCCTTTTTGGGAAAGTTATCTGGCTGTGGATGGAGGTCACCTGTTCACCACCTCTCTCGATTGCTTCACCTTCGATTTCTTCTGCTACGTCGAACTCAAGGCTGTTTAAGGGAGTGATCCTAGTTGCTCTAAATACAGGGGGTGGTGTAAGGCTTTTTTTCTATTCTTGCAAAAACAGAGGGAAGTCCGCTCCAGCCGTCAAGCGAGACCACTGAATCGCCTCCACCTCGAACTTCACGATGCGGAGTAGTATGGTCTCAACTTGTTGAATTCTAGCCTGTCAGTTAAGCACTCGTTATGGCTGCCAACTATTGGGCATCGACACAACGGCGACATTGGCTCTTCTCGAGAGAGAGGCTAGCGGAGATCCGAGAGAACTTTAAGGAAAAGGATAAAGTTGCCCATTCACAGTTCCCTTTGCCGGATCAAAGATTGCTCAACATCTACTTTAGCCAACGTAAGGCATGCTCTAGATAGCTACTAAGTGACATTCAGACACTAATTACCTGACAGAGCTCATTAAACTTGGCAAGCGAATGTCGACCAGACAGCAAGCACTCGCTACAGCCCAGGTGTATATCAAGAGATACTACACAAAAAATGAGATCAGACATACAAACCCGTACCTCGTTCTCACTACGGCATTCTACCTCGCATGCAAGATGGAAGAGTGTCCTCAACATATTCGATTTGTTGTAGGGGAGGCCCGCGGCCTCTGGCCAGGTACGAGCGCCCTCGAGTTCAGGTCTTGCTGACCGCCACTAATGCACCACACCCAGAGTTTATTGCCCCGGATGTCTCAAAACTCGGGGAGTGTGAGTTTTCTTTGATCTCAGAGATGAACTCTCAGCTTATTGTACATCACCCGTACCGAACTCTTTCCGATCTCCAACCCGAGTTGGCCCTTACATCGGACGAAGTCGCTCTGGCATGGTCAGTGATCAACGACCACTACCTGACTGACTTACCCTTACTATACCCGCCTCACGTTATTGCCGTCATGGCAATTATAGTGGCTGTTGTTTTCAAACCAAGCAGCCAGACAGCCTTCCATGGAACTGCCGCACCGCTGGCCGGCGCAATGAGAGACGGAGGGGGGATGAATATCCTCGCAGCACTTGGGGATAAAAATGGCACTGGCCCTCCCCCAAGGATTCAGAAACTTATCGGCTGGCTTGCCGAAAGCGATGTTGATATCAAAGCGGTCATTGAGTGCACACAAGAGCTAGTGTCTCTGTACGAAGTCTGGGAACAATACAGTGAAAAGCACTGTAAAGAGCTTTTGAGCAGGATGATCAAAAGCAAAAATCTAGACAAGTGAAGATTCTGGTTATTCTTTTTTTCTTTTCCTTTTCTCGACAAATCAGAATTGGTGTTCCGGGTTTACTTCGATATTACGGCATGAGTGTTTCTTGCATTTCAGTGTTTGGTTGGCGTTGGCGATTCATATTCAACATTTACCTCAGGCATATACCACTATAGTGCATCATATAAGCATACTACATAGATGAGCATGAAGTTATTTATCCAGACTTTCAAGATTTACGTGTCCCCGACCCGCCAAGGCACACCAACATACTTCTAGAATAATGAAGGTCTAGGTAAAACCGTGGGAGAAAGCTAAAGGAGCACAAAGAAAGTTCCTCTCAGACCTACAAGCCAAGCTTCGCAGCTCACCTAGCAGACTACTCAATCAAACTTTTGGGGGAGGCACAAGAGGCAGTCGTTGTGTGCCACTTTTCCATTCACGTCATAAACTACCTACAGTAAGTAGTCTACCAAGTCTATGCAAAATGCATCCATTAAAGCTGCAACAGAAGTTATTCCCTCCAGAGGAGGTGCAGGAAACAACAAAACATCGGGCAAATACCAGCCGAAATTAAATCCATTCTCTTCGATCTGAGAAGGAATTCCTGCGAGGGGGAAGCTCCTTCGCGTGCTTTCCTTTTTCTCCCTTGCCTCGCCTCGACAAATGTGTCCTTCGGAGTAAGAAAACTGATGTTTACACAAATCCAGTGTGAGCATGTGTCTCAGACATATATACCTAGATCTGACTCTTGCCGTGCCACCGATACTCCAGGTTTCCAACAGTTTTTATACAGTGGCTAGTGGGAAGCGAAGGAATTTGATTCTGAAAGATCAGTATCTCAGACGTTTCCGGCATTCGGAGCCTGTCATCATTATTAAATTGACACTCTAGGAAACAGTAAGCCGAGGAAAAGCAAACAATCATCCTCAATCGCAAACACACGCTGATACGAGGATGTGTTCACAGTGAGTGTCCATTAACGAGACTGATTCCCGAAGCGCCGCAAAAATAAGAATAGTACTGGGGCAAAGCCAGGCATCTTTTAGCTCGCCGACGGAGGTGCCTCCAGACATGAGCGCTAAAACATAATTGGAAATTGGAATATTCCGACGAAATGGAAATCGTTCAGCTAGGGGGAAAGGATTCATTGGGTAAAGACACAAGCACAAGTATGCAATCGACAACATGGGCGTCTTCTTTGCTTTCATCGGCGGGTTCGCCTTGAAAGATCGTGTTTCGTATCCCTTGCTTAAGGGGACGTGCATTGCTTACTCCGAACGTCGGCGCTTCAAGATGAGGCAGAGACAGCCTATCACAGCCCGCAAGCTAGTTCCCCGAAAGAAAAGCAAATAAAGATGACTGTGGAAGCTCGCATTCTCTCCTTGGTTGCCCCACTCTCTCCCTTTCACAAGGAGTGCAGGGAATGATATCCGGGGTACCTTAGTCCTGACAATGTTTTCTTGCTGCTGCACTTGTGTCACTCGTAACTCCAGTGAGACCTATCCCCTGTCTTTGGTGGCGATAACAAATATCATCTGTCTTCAAAACAATCTTCTCATCGCCATCATCATTCAGCAAACGATCATCAAAATCCCACACTCTCGCGATGATCGTTTCGAGTTAAGACTAAATACCTTCCCAAATAGGCCATGTACATGCAAAAGGGCGGTGAGATCGAAGGTGCATAAGGAACAAATTGTTGGTTTCAAGCTAAGATTCTTGAAGGCCAACCAATGCTTGAAATGTCGGGTACCCTTTTTTAGTACCCAGTAATCAAAATCCAAAGCTGCATCTTCAAGCAGGGCCAGCCCATCGACTCCATGCAAGCGGGATATCCATTCCGTTGTCGATACACTGATATTATTCAGTCGTTGACCTCCACTGCAGCCAAAGTGTGTCAGACCAAGTCAAAGGGCAGGTCCCCTTATTCGTCAGCGGTGGTTAATCAAGCCATGATGGCTATCCGACCGTGCAGGTTATGCACCTCTGTGTCCTCCAGGATGATGCAGGAGCCGCCACTAGTAGTCCAATAAAGGTTCCTGAAATCTCCTTTGAGCTTCATCTCAATGTAACACTTCAGCAATTATCGAGAGAGGAGTCCAGAACTCTATTATTATTGTGCCAGCGTCCATGCACATACTTCAGGTCATACAAGTTGGTCTTCAAACCCGTTTGTTATTATCTAGTCCTGCTGTCCCAGTGTGGACGTTACCCGTTTCATCCCAGGTGTGGGGAGAAGAAGGTAAGCATTATTATTCACGGGGCATCCTATTTGTCTCTGCGTCGGGGCCAAAGGAGAAGCTCGGAAACTTAGAAACCTGAGCTCATCCCGTAAAAGGGGCCAGACTCGACTGCTATGACATGACCACGAGCGCATTGTTGTTCCTGTTCAAGGGGGGAGAATTAAGATTAATGACGATGACGTCCAATGCTGGCGGCGCAAAGCCACAATTATGTGGCTTGACAGACCCGGATGCTCCGTGTTTTTATTTACTTTGCATTTCGAGTGAGCTAGTCATTCATTAGTCGGTTGCTGCGGAGTTGAAAAAAGAAAGGCTTTCGCACTAAAAAGCAAAGACTGTCAAATAATAATAATAATAATCGATAAAAACAGCAATAATGATCATGGGCGATCATGGGCATGGACTATCCAGTGTAGCGCAAGTCCTTCAAAGATAGTTTACAAACTATTACTACTTGGGAAAGTCGGACATGCAAAATCTCTTCAATGAAGAACTCGCACGGTTCAAGGGAAAGGTACGAGTACCGACAGCATTTACCACAAATCATGCTACTGCTGGGGGTGGAGCCACATCATTTTGGTTGCAAATCATTACCCGCAGATGTCGTGGTGAGAATTTGGCCGCTTCCCAGGCTGCTAAGTGTCCAACGCACGCCTGTCTTCGGAAGTGGGTGCCACACACAGGGCAGACTGTTCCAACTTCCCTCCCTTTTTTCCACTGAAGAGAAAATTGTGAAAACTTCCAACCATATCATGGGACAGTTGATGCCCAGGCACGATCTATCCTCCAGACTATATCTCAATCAATCATTTACAAATAATGATGTTTATCGTTATTCCCACTGGAATCTTAGTCAAACAACATCAAGAACGACTTCACTTTTGCCCCTCTTTCATTCCCCAGTAATTCGTCCAATGAATCGGCTCGAAGGCTGTGTGAATGGCCGGATGCATCAGAAAGTGGGTGGTCAATCTGCTCTATCGTATTATTACCCTATGCAGCCCAGCGGGGACTAGATCGTTCCTTTTTAAGTAGCGATACGACTGCAAGCCTGAACCCCATTGGAGATTTGGTCACGGCCAAAAGCCACCACTCCTGGATCAAGGTGTCGAATGTCGAGTGCCAGTGCTTTGAAGGTCGCTGTCCCAAAGAGGATTAGCTGGTATCTGATGGACGTCATTTGAACCCACTTTATGTAGCCGCCCAGAGCCGTCGAAGAAAACTCTTATTGGTGTTAATTAACGGTGGCTGTAAATAAGACCCACTTGGAACTCTTCTTAGGGGCCATCATTGGGTATTCCAGATTTTCTTGCCACTGAGCTGCCGCTGTTGGGGTTCTGGTTGGGTCCTTTTCTGCCCTAAAGATGGTGCATGACCAAGCTAGCGCCGAAGCTTGTGGAACAAGTGTGTTGCAAAAGTTACAGGGCTCCCATTGGTTTCCCAGCCCTTGTGGAGGACGATGATGGTGTCGCTCGTACGGTAATTTACGGATTTCCTGCAGCCCTTGCGGTGGCTCCACTTGTTTTGGGAGTGACTCCCACCCAAACTCAGCCCCAGCACCAGGACCAACAAAGCAACCCCTCTCGCTGCTCTTTTCTTCGCTCTTGTTCCTCTTTTCTCCCTCTCTTGTCCCGCCATCGATTGATAATTCCCCATCCCACAACCTAAGCGCAAATTCGACCCGACCTTTTCGCATTCACTTTTTTCTATCTCATATTTTCTCATCTGCTATTATTATTCCCTTTTCTTCTGCTTTAATCTTGTCAAAAATTCTCTAAAAAGCAGCATTCCAACTTCCTCCTTGTCATCATTCTTCTCCCCATTTCCTTCTCAAAAACAATAAAGGCTTCCGCTCCTCGCTTGCTGGTCCTTGCTTGTATTGTATACATCAAGATCCTTTCAACGATATAACGTCTGCACTTCTTCACTGTTTTCATACGATAACGCCAATATGTCGACATTTTTCTACGGACAGCATCAGCACCAGCATCAGCAAACCCCTCACCATGGTGCCACCACGCATATGCCAGCAACATCGAATAACCACCATGGAGGACGCTCTAGAAGAGGGCCCAAGATGGCATCCCAAAATGCTCAGCGCCAGTTCCGTGGCGTCAAGAGCATGAGGGAGCTGGCTGAGGCTCCTGCCGTGACTGCTTTCCGGGCACGATTCGAAGCCGGGCGGTCTTTCGACCTAGACGACGATCTGGAGTTCTGCCCCGGTCTCCTTACAGAAGACGATGTATGTTGCCACAGCCCGGGATCAAAACCCTCCGTCCACCAGACTCGGGTGGCCCTTTCCCCATAATGATCCCCTGTGCCAGTAATAACCCTTGTTGACAATCCGGATTCGCAGCTGCATTCAATCCACTCTGCTTCCTCAGATCGGTCATCTCTGTCCAGTGGCTCCCCTGATTCGTCCCCCATTCAGCATCAAATCCAGCCCGTTCAACAGGTTACGCCGTCGATTTCCTTGTCGCCTGCTTCATCCAACTCTTACATTCACTCAGGAGTTGCCGGTAATCTTAATCAAGTGAACTTCGCTCAGCCCTCCGCGACCCGCACACGAAAAGTCATTCCCATTATCAACCCTAATACCGGAATGACCTTGACCAGCCCACCCACCTCACTCTCGCCTCCCTCGATGCAGAATGCTCAACGTCGTTGGTGAAACCCTCGATCTGACAATTCGCCATCTTACTAGTGAGGGGCACCACCGTTCGCCCATGACTTCTCCAATTTCGTTCAGCTTCTGCATCATCGGATTCCCTAACCGCGGGTCATAATTTTCGCTGCTATTGTTTTCTTGTTCGACACGGCTATCCCTTTCTCACGACCTAACTGAAAATACCCTTTTCTTCGTTCACCATATCCGGGACAACAAAAGGATAAACCAGTGATTTTTCTGTATATACACCTTACTCCGATTACGACTTTCGAGCACTTATATCTAGACTGATGCTTTCGATTTTCTGCGAGCGACGGCGCATTCGATATTCTTGCATTCTTCTCACCCACGATACCTTGTTTTATCTTTCGGTTAGGGACAAAAAAAAACCTTATTTCTGGCTTCGGCGGTTATGGCCACGGTGATGTATAGACAGCGCGGCGATATGCCATATGGGCGCTAATATTTCTCTTTTTCGTTACGGAGTTGCTTCTTGGAGTACGTTGGCGGCTATGCCAGATTTGCTCAGCGATTTGTGTCATGATTCTTGGTGTTCTTTTTGCAACCAATATCTTTTAGGTTGGATGGATTTTCATGCTTTTAGGGATCTAGAAAGGCGGAAACGATATACGTCTGCATTGGTTGGGTTTTGTTGAGCTTGTTCGGAAGGTTTGCCACGTTGATTTTCGATTGATATCTCTCGCATTTGTTTCTATTTGACACCTCTGCTATTTCCTTTTCTTTTCGTGTATATGGGTTAGGGATTGGTGACCATATGTGGTTCTTGTTCTCTTTTTGGATCAGTTGGCTGTGAATCCATGGACTGGATGCGGAGTTCATTTTATGGGGTCTCTCGCTGTTGGCGGGATATAGACCGTTTTGCAGTTAAAACCACTGTGTTATTATATCGTCGTTGGTCGACGACATATTTCCATTCTCGCATCTTTAACCTCCACGTTGATTCGGTTGGATGTTCATTTTATTCTGTTCTGGGAGCTCCCGGAGAGTGATGTGGTGTATGATTTTATCTACTATATTATCCAGTTATCATTCGATATTCCATCATTTCTTGAATCAACATCTCTTTTGTTCACACCATTTCTTCACCACTTATGGCCCACAATCCATATATCTCTCTAATTCTGAGGGGAGTTTCCAAACTGCAATCTTATGTCGGTATTTTCTTATCAGGATGTCACTTCTAGTGGGCGTTGTAACCCACGTCAAAAACTACTTGGTAAAAATGATGTTTGAAAGTAGGAGGGGATATAAATTTAAGAGCTATCAACCAGACCAAACCCGTGCAATACACTAAGTTATATATCTCCACCTCGTTCCCTATTTTTTTAAATATACACTTTGATGATACTATGAATGCACGGATAATCTAGCCTCCAACAATGCGTTTGTTCTAAGTACCCTTGAGGATGTTAAGCAGCCCCATGGGGGTCACTCGGAGCCAACGATATGGAGGGCTCTGCATATACAATCAAGTCATTGAAACAGTCAGAATACACATTACACTAGATACTTAGCTATATATACACTATAGTAGTTCTAAAAATACCTATCATCTCGCTCAGACGTCCCAAGGGGGAAGCAGTGCCCGACGCCGTCCTATAGATGGGCCGGGGGTTTCGTTCATCGAAGCAGCTTGAGAATAGCCAATCCGTCAATCACCATGGCTAATTACCATTTGAAACAAAAGAAAAAGAAAAGGAAAATAAAAGAACGAGACAGTCCCTGTCCTCGAATCTGCTGCAAATAGCGAACCCTGTCATCTTATAACCACTGATCCCTTTGCTACTTTTGACAGCACCCTCAACCCCTTCTCTCTTCCCTAAAGAGACCATATGCCCCGTCTACTCCGTATAAGAGCTTCCCGACTTTCCCCTGAAGTATCCTTGACATATTTACGGTAAAAATGAAATGGTTGACGAAAGCACGTCTCGCCAAAGCCCATTATTGGAAGTTGGAACAGGGCCACAATGAAGTATGCATGACGTCACTAATGACATTGGACGACTCTTTCCAATCCATTATTATGATCTCAAATACAGCATTCCAGGTTGGAAGCATGGGGAATGACGCCAGGGACTTGGGATAATTCCTAAATTCCCACGGTCAGACTGCCGATTGTCGTTGTTTTAAATAGACCACCCTCGGTGGGAAAGGCCCTATACAAAACCACCAAACCATCTCAATCACAAAAGCCTTTCATTCTATTCACCTTTAGACCCCAAGAGTATCTCTGCATATCAACGTGAGTTGACGGATTTCTCTATCGCACAAAAAGCCAATGACGATGCTAACATAAATGCTAACAGACCTCGAATCAACATGTCCTTTCTCACCTCCGTACGAGCATCCATCAACCCCCGTCTCACCCTGAGACAACCCTACACTGCGGTGTCGGCATTCCATACTTCGTCCGCACGTCCGGGATTGAAGGAATCCGATCATAGTTCGTGCTCACGTCGAAATATTCCGGGATTGGGCTTTCTAGACTAACCGAACGATCTAGACCGCGAGAACCTGGGCAGCATCTACGAATCCCACAAGCAGGAGCAGTTGAAGAGCCGCAAGGAGGGAAAGGCAAACTGGAGCCAGGATCTTGCTAGCAATAGTGAGGCATCGGTAAGTGCTTTCAGTGTCCAAACTGGGCACCCGGAGACAACGGAATGTGGATATTGACTCTTTTTTGTAGGTCAAGGCGGATCGAGGCGAGGCGGATGGTGAGAAAAACTTTCAGGATTTGCAGAACCGCACGAAAAATGCGCCCCGGCGGTGATTTGAATTAGATATTCTGTTGTGTGGCCTTACTCTTGTATGCATTTCTATGAGGCAGAGTGGTGGTGCTATTAGGAGCTCGGGGTTGACAAAGCTGAGGTTTCTAAAGCGTATATGATAATACCTCGTATTAACCTATTCTCCGTGGTTGTCAATGTGAAGTGATACGAGTAAAAAGATAAAGTATTGTAGTGTATTATCGCTCAGAACTGTACAAAGCATGAGGCTCTTGTGCATCGCAACGCCCATAATCCAGTCATCCCTGTCAACAAGGTAGGTGATAGTAGTGGTGATTCCAGTCCCACGGAAAGAAAGAAGTAGAAACAGAATCCAGGAGCGCCATATTCGCCTTCCAAAGAATTTCACCCGTACCGTTGAGGTATGAAAAATAACAGAACAAAGCAAAAGGGGAAAGAAAAACAAAGAGTATATATAATATGATAAGGACCCCCGGGATCTATCTCCATTCCCGGATTCAGATCATCCCCCAGCTCATTTTAAAAGGACGATCAGGATAACCAGGATGATAATTAAGCCGATGATCGTCATCATACTCCAGTTCTCACTCGCACTTCTCCTAATTTTATCGAGGCCACGTTTTGCCTGATCCAGCCGGGTCTGGTGTCGTTCCACATCCCCATCCATTCCATCCAGTAACGCAACATGTCCGTCAAGCTCATCGCCGATCTGGATGCTGAGCTGGTGCTGGCGCCCTATCGACTCCCCCAGGCGATCCAGCTGCTCATCCTGGTCCCGCATAACCTGTTCATGATGATCGTAGATCTGTTCGTTGGACATGTCAGACGTGTCCATGCCCTTCGGGGACGGCGAGTCGCGGTACGGCTGGAACAGGTTGCGCCGGTTCAGATCCTCCTCCTCAGCGGCGGAATCCATGAACCGCACGGACTTAGACGGCGGGTGTTGCGGAACCGGTTGTTTAAGGTCTGGGGGGGATGAGGCTTTGACGGTGGTAAACTCCGCTTCGTCGCCGTGGAATTGGGCCGACAGGTCCCGGTATTGGGATTGCAGATGGCCTAGCTGGTCTTTTAGATCGGTGGCTCCATCGTCGTTGTTTGATTCTAGTCGCGCGTGTTCGGCTGCAACGCTTTCGATGCCTTCTCGGAGGGACTCAAGGGAGCGGGAGATTTCCCCATCCTGGCTGTTGGGTTCTAGATTCAGCGAGATCGCTCGTTGTCGCTCTAATAGGGAAAGTTTTATGTGATCGGCCAGAAGGAAGAGTTGGGACGGGTTAGGCATGGTGGGAAATGAAGGAATAAGAGACGTTATTAATCAGTTGTTGGTCGCAGAAGGGGGTGGTTGAGGTCTAGGAAGTCGGGGCGGCGGCTGAAGGTGAGGTCGCGGAAGGGGAAATCAACGCTAGGACGGTGTTGGGTGGTGGTCAGTGAGATATACCGAGGTGGTGGTGATCGGATATGTTGTCGTGGGCGTCAAGAAGCCCAAAAGGGATATTAAAAGAGGATAGAGGAGAGGTTGAGATTCAATTAATCGTCCGACCCAAAGTCATGGCACTCCTAGTTGATTCCCGGTCGAGGCCGGAATGAATCCCAACTCCAAGCCATCAGAAGAAATTCCCACCTTTAGGCAGACACCAACACTTTGGCTGGTCTACGGGTCAAGATTCGTTCATTCTTCGCTTCACTCTTCTCGCAGGTCTCTATTCTGCCTTTTTTTTTCTTTTTTAATTAACTGATGGGAATACCGCTTCAAGGGCGGGAAATAGTCGATGATGATGGTCGGATAATCCAGCATTAAGTCATCCACTCCCCGCAATGGGTCTGTCTGTCTGTCTGTCTATCTTTCCCTGCACCTGACGCATTCCCCGGTCCTCACTTCTCTCACACCCAAACACTTGGCTTTCATGTTTCAGCCCAGAGAACATCGTACTTTTTGCGTCTTCCATAAATAAGAATACTAGCGCCACTGTGTCACCCTCATGGGTGCTCTCTCGGGGCTATTGTTTCATCCCCTCACCCCCCACCAATCCCGAACGGCCGATCCATTGAAGCAGTTGAGAACCGACCCCTTTCTTCACGAAACCCTCCGTTGATAGAGCCTCAAGTGGGCTGAAAATATAATCCAGCTGACCCTCGCTGGTTCCAGCGTTGGTTTCTTTTTTTCCCTCAGTATGAATCTGGAACAGTTTCTCAGGATGGAGGCAGCCTGTGGCCGCGACGAGATTATCGACCTGCGCTCACTGGATTATGTATCCAGCTATGACGACCATCTCATGTGCCCAATATGCCACTGCCCCTTCATCCGACCGGTGCGCCTAGAGTGCGATCATGTCTTTTGTCAGAAGTGTTTGAATACTGCCATCAGTGCCACCAACGCTGGCTTCGCTGGTCGATCCGAGGACTTTCCGTGTCCCACATGCCGCACACCCACCCGCGATGTCTACCTCAATGTTCCCCGTTTATTGATTAACATGTGCGATGATATCCGCGCCCGATGTCCCTTTTCGAATGAAGGATGCAAGGAAATCGTTCCCCGAGGTCATATTCAGCCCCACACCGACAAGTACTGCCGCTTCAAACCAATGGACTGTCCTGATCGGTCATGCGACAAGAAGACTCGGAAAAAGGACATGAATGAGGACGGAAAATGCATGCATGAATTACATAAATGCCTGCGTTGTGAAGAAGAGATCATGGAACAAGATTACGAGGTGAGTGGAATAGGCGAACCATGTATATGGGCATCGCTCACTAACGCATTTCTCTGTTTAGGAGCACGTGAAAGAGCTCTGCCCGAGTCTGAAAACAACATGTCCTGACTGCCAGGCCACCGTTTTCCGAAAAGCCTTAAGAGAGCATATCGAGGCATGCCCCGAGGCAATCCACCCTTGCGCGGCTTCGAAATATGGTTGTCCTGTTAAATTGAAACGAGCGGATTTGGGCACCCACGAGAGAAGTTGTCCGTTAATAACTATCGGCCCCTACTTCGACGCCCAGAACTCCCGACTCGATTCAATGGAGTTGACAATTCGTCATCTCCAGCAACGGAACGAAATTTTCGAGGATGGACTCGCCAACATCCGATCCACATTCGTCGAGTCATCGCGTGCTCTGTCTGCCCACGGTGCAGATTTGGCGGGTAGCTCCGCCAGTAGACCTCCAACAGTTGCGGAATCGTCGTCGAACGACCAGTCTCAAATGGACGGTCCCTCCAATGTCTTCACTAATGCCACCACATACCTGCTCTCTCTTCACGAGTCTCTACGAGAAGAAGTCTCCCGCCTCGAGCACGCAATCACGGACCTTGATGCTCGCGCCAGTATGGCGATTATGAATGAATGCCTCCAGATCAAGGAAAGCATGGCGCACACGAACGCCGCTGTTGGAAGCATCCGCATGCAGGTACAGTGGCTCATGAACCCCCGTCTACATCAAGGACAGCGGGCCGCCAACAACGCCCAGGCCCACGATGCAAGAGAGCTAGGCTCTTCAACCGCCGGGCCAAGTAATGGAGTCAGTCCATCCCACGGTTCATTACGGCCCCGTCGATTAAGCGACGGTGGACGTGAGGGGACCAAACTTTGATGCCGTCCAAAACCCTTTTTGAGCGCAGACGAATAACGACACTATACCATACACCACTATATTTCCATAGATTTGACTACGAAACTGGACTGGACTTGATCGGCTCTGGACGTATATTTCTGAGGCGGGGGTAATTACTTTACTTAATCTAATCCATTACGCATCTAGATACAGGTGTGAAATACCGCTCACTGGGGTTTTGGGTAAATGAGGGTTGGCTTCGACCGAGGCAAATTGTCTGTTTATCTACCTTGAATTGGAGTCCTGGACACCACACGCACCCATCATGGTCGGTGAGTCTATTCCCTTCGGGTATTCAGCACTGGCAATCAACTCACCCAGACTCAGTGGGTATTGTTCTCTTTCACTTGAGTGAAACGAAACTGTACATATTTTAGGAAACTGGCTTGTTTTGTGCCATCATGCTTCAGGTAAATCGATTACCCGGGTTAATAAATTCAATGTTTACCATCTGTCTTTTCTACTACGTGAGATAATGACACGAAGGAATGGAGGTGGGATTTAAACAGCTGGTGGTGGGAATCCCATTCCGCCTATATATATATTCTGTCTTTGTATATCTTTTGTAGTCAGAAGCCCATCAAGGGGCCCCACTCAACCCAGGTGTCGAGACATCGTCCAAGGTTAAGCGAAACAAACCCACGAATGACACATAGGCCACCAACAATCTGACAACCAACATCGATAAAAAAAAAACACGACTAGGGAGTATCCAGGATCCAGGTAATAATAACCAATGAATAAAAAAAAGCCCCACGCGGGGGTCGAACCCGCAACCTTGAGATTAAGAGTCTCACGCTCTGCCGATTGAGCTAGCGAGGCTTCTTGTTGAAAGCCGGAATTACTATTGCCTATATAGCCCTTTGCAAAGGCTCTCCGACAGTCCTGATTCTTGTATGGTAGGTACTGGATGTAAATGTGCCCACGACACTTGAGATTAAGAGTTTCACGGGGCTGTTGATCGGCGTAGCTAGGCAGGTCGGTGATCGAGAATCATGAGCTAGACGATGGTTCTATATCCTGGGAAATAGAATAAAGCGTCTTTTCTTTCTTTCTTTCTTTTTTCTTGGAAACCTAGGTGGACTTACAGTGGGCGGAAGTTAAATTGTAAGGGTTTAAAAAGGAATAGAAGTTATTCAGACATCTCTCCTTACTTTTTTTTCTCATTCATTTGTGGGTGGGATAAATAGGACAATAGACGAGGGTAATATGATATCATTCCATATCTTTTCTCACAACTCATGACATAGAACAAAGAAAAGGTAGAGCGGATCAATAGCCATGCCCTTGTCCATACCCATGACTGTGTCCGTGGCCGTATCCTTGATTTGGGGGCTGATTATGGGAGGACTGGTTATATCCGTATGGTGGTTCCTGGGAATGGCCGTATCCAGAGTCACTGGGTGGATACTGTGGGTGATGTCCATGCCTACTATAGTGGTCGCCGTGGTCTCCACCAGAATGGTGCTGCTGAGGTGGCTGATATGGAGCGGAGTCATTCTCCTCCCTTGACGATCCACCGCCCAACCCAAAACTGGAGAAAGCGCTGTTCAGTTTGTTGAGCTTGCCGACTCCAGGAATGGGGAGACTGGTTAATTGGTCCGAGAGTTTTCCCCAGGGAAGCTGAGAGCCTCCACTGCTACTACCGCCACCCCCGTGTTGGGGATGGTGCTGGGACGAATGCTGGGACGATTGATGGTAGTGTGATTGTTGATGGTTGCCTCCATGTGCATTGCCATGGGCGTGTGAGGCACCTCCCAAGGCGGGAAATGCGCCGTGCGAATGACCGACTTCTCCGCCGTTGTTCTTGCCGGACTTGACACCCTCCGAGCTGAGGATGTTATTGAGCTTGGCTCCGCGGTCTGGCATGGCGTGGACCCAAGATTGAACGGCATCGAACATGGTGCGGTGAGCTTCGTTACGCATGTTGCGGAGCGCCGGGTGGTGGAACACATGCAGGCAGTCGTCAAGGACCTGCTGCTCTGAGATACTGATGTCTTGCCATGCGTGCAGCACACGGGGGGTCACGTACTTGAGGATGGCGGAGGCGACATGACCGGCAGGCTCGTTGAGGATGTTGGAGAAGTGATCTTTGGACAGCATCGAGTGGGTGGGATCAGTGCAGCTTGGGTTGGTCCAGGGTTCAAACTGGTGCTTCCCAGAGGCGTCAATCACGCCAGCGGATCCGGTCTGCAGAGACTGGGAAGCTGCATTGATGATGGGACGAATGAACGGGGCCAAAAGAGACATAATGAAAACCGTCAGGGTTTCGGTAATCTTCTCAACAAGCGCCTCCAAACCTGGAATCTTCTCAATAACCGACGAGATTTTCTTAACAACCCTGTCGCGGAATTCAAGAATGGGGTAGATCTGGGCGATGGTCTTCTTGGGATCAAAGTCCGGCATCCCTGGCAAACCGGATGGGGGGTTGTTTTCATTGGACGCCCTGGTTCTGCTCTGCTGGTCCCCAGCGCCACGGGTGTGCTCTACACCGTCATCGTTGAATGCCCGAGCAACCTCACGAGCTGCGTATCCTGTGTGAGCGCCGGTGTGCCTGTTTGCTGATTGCTGGGCCTCTGAGCGGCGCTTGAGCGCCTCTGCTTCAGAAACCAGGTCACTACAACCGGGTACCTTTCCTAGCAGGCCCGTCAACGAGCTGAGAGAGTTTGAAGACGAGCTCGACTGAGCGTCACCCAGTGCAATATCCATCTCGTTAATTTCCGACTGAGTGAAGTGGTCTGTGGCCTCTCCGAGGACCGAGTGGAAGAAATCGACCATACCAAAGGTCCCCGTCACCAGCGGAAAGACATGATGACCACGGATGTTCATCTCTGTCCTTGTGCCGGTGTGCGGGAAAACATGGCGGAATCCCATCTCGCGAAGCGCAAGCTCGATGTAGTTGGTATGGGCAGCGAAATCCTCAAGGGTGTGGAGACCCTGACCAAGACACCGCAGGGCCTCGTACAAATCCTCCTCGTTTCCTTTCCGGTGGCCACCGCTGGTGTACATGCGGCCGTAGTGGATGCTCCGGGCCAGGCTGTACTTGATGTATCCCGCGCTGGTTGCCCAATCCCCTCTCTCATTTGAAATATAGTTCTTCATGCCGGTGTCGGGGTCGATGTCGAGCTCGACTTGACGGATAGGGCCGCGTAGGCGGCTGTCGGACGTGCGCGCATCTTCGTTATCGGCATAATCTTTAGGGTTACTGGGGGTTGAATTAAAAAATCAGCCGCTGCTAAAGCACTTATGCCAACAAATGAAGAGGGAACCCACTCAATATGTTCTTCGGGGCGATAGACTCCCAGCCGCTCGGCCGTCACTTCAAATTCCGCTGTCGCGTATCCAAAGGACAAAAACGACAGAATCCAGACGAGAATTCGGATCGTATCGGCGGGGAGATTCTTGAGCGTACCGACGTCCATGGCCTGCGAGCTAGAAATGAAAAGTCAATATTACGCCCATGCCAATGCCTCTTCTTGGCCACTAACTAATCCCGCAGCCAGTTCCCAAAGTAGACACGCTTGACCATGTTTGAAGTCCATTTATGGCCTTTGATGAACGCGATCGTCTTGAGCAGATCCTCGATATCGCCATGGCGCCAGTTTTTGCCTTCAACCTTTGAAATCGATGCGATGTCTGATTGATGTTAGCGGGGTAGCTTTCTTTTCACCCGGAGAGTTGGAAGTTTTAACGTACTACCAGCGCCAAAGGCCTGCGCCTGACCGGGAAGAACGGCCAAGATCAGCCCTAGGATAAGCAGGGCACTCAGGCCTAGGTTTATTCGGGTAGCCATCGCTTCTTGTCAGGAAACGCTGGATGCGTCAATGAACGCCCACGACTAGTTGGCAAAGGACAGACAGCAAAGGGAAACGAAATAAAGGTGCATGCAGAATGTGAACGGCTTCCGATTGGCTGTTTAGAGTACTGAATAAAAGAGCAGGAAAATGGGGGGAGAGGAAGGGTTTGGACACGAGATGCGGGGGGTGAGGGTAAAATTCGCGAGAGACTGACGTTGCCTGCCTGACCCTGGTGAGCGTTGGGACAAAACGGAAGCAAAATTGGGAAGCTGAAAGTATGGGCCCCGCTATCAGCTCAGGTGGATGAGAGACTAGAGGGGTAAAGGATACTAAAAGGACCCTCGGCGGTTCTTAGCGGAGGGGAGGGGATTGCACAGCCCTATGCCCTGGGGAGATGAAAATACATTGCACAATGATGTGAATAATTCCCATCCTGGTCTATACAGCGGTACTGGTAGGTATTGAATTACTGCAAAATCTCAGGTATGGTGTCAAAATTGATGAAACAGTACCCAAAGTATGAAGCGGGACAATGAACCACACACGGCTAGGTACAAGTCCTACTACTACTAAGTAGTAGCACTAGCATTGCTGGCCCACTTCGCTTCGAATGCTTATCACTCTTGGAAAATGATCGAGAATCGGATTGCTCTCTTACACCCCACAGTATGGTACTTGAACAGTATGCTACTACTCATAAGAGTGAGATAAACCATAGCGCCATGCGATTTACATACTGATCAGACTTCAAACCTCAATTGCCACCGGATCTGGAGATATCCTGCGCGGCGGTTTCTGCTCTTGTTGATCATCATTCTAAATGGTGCAAAGTGGAGTACATAAACCCAGCGCCCACACTCTCCGTGCCATGGATATCTCTCTGGGTGTATCTTAGCCTTAGGCTTGAAAGGTCCAGCGGCTTCGCACAAAATAGCCATGGTCCGTACCATTCAAGCTGTCGGAATTATGAGACCGCCCCTCTGCTGTCTGTTGCTGATTTGCTGTCGTTAGTGGGACCAACATGGGTGCTCTGCACGACCAACCCGTAGATTCCAGATGACAAACTATTTCGCAGGCAAGTTGGTAACTGATCCTATGATATCGCCACAATTCACCTCATTATTAGGTTGTGGCCTATAATCCATTTACAGTCATGTTTCACATCCAGAGTCAAAGCGTAAAAAAAAAAAAAACCAAGACAGATACCGTCAGCGTCATGGCTTCATCCTTCTATCAATCGTCGATGATTCATCCTTTATCCTAAGCTTTGAAGCTTCTCCTGCTCTGATGGGGTTAGTGAGGCGAAGAGCTGTTGAAATTCAGGCTTAGTCGATGCATTTCGGAAGAAGTCGAGCAAGAAGCCTTGGGTCTCGTCGTCTCGCTTGCGCACGCCAAATACACCTTCTGTTCCACCCTCACCGAAAGCCATCAGTTCTTGCTTTGTGACTCCCAGGTTGAGATCAAGGGTGTTGCTTGGGATGTCTTCCCACTCATCGTCATCGCTGTCTTCTTCCTCCAGAGCGGCGGCAGTAGCGGCATCGATTTCTTTGCTTCCGGAGGCTGCCGCTAGCTCCTCTACGAGGACCTTGATGATCTTCAAAGGCGCGGAAATTGTTGTGTACTGGTCCGGATTGTTGCGTGTCTGGGATCGGGTCTTGATGCGACCGGTATCTTGAATAATGAGATCTCCTTTGACTTGAACTTGGGATAAGCGGGGGTCCTCAAGGTTGTATAGCGTTGCCAGGGCGATAATGTTCTGCTTGATCTCTTCGTATCCGGCGAAATTGACGGAGTTCTCGAGCCACTTGCTCATCACAATGGGGAGTCCGCTCTGACCGCCAATATCGACCTGGGCCAGGAAGTCAACAACCTCACTGGCGCTGATGAGTGTCAGTCTGGCGAATACAAGGATAAGGCTTTGAATAAACTGGGCTCTCTCCGCTGTGGCAAGACGACGTGCCACGGCCTGGAGCAGCTGTGGTAAGTAGGGACCGAGTCTATCTGAACCTGCCCTCTCCACCAATTCGGCCGCAAGTTGTCCAACTTCGGTTGCTGCGTTGTCATCCACTGACGGACCTAGTAATCGATCAATGATCACTAGCACAACTTCCGTTGCCTCTTTCCCACTATGTGGATCTTGCCAGGAAATGAATTGATTGAAATCGTGAGATAGCACTTGTCTTACGGCTTCGGTGGCCGGGCGGATCAGTTCTGCATCAGATGAGTCTAGCAGCAGTCGATTAAGCTTTGGCATGACAGTCTCCACAAACCCTGCTGGGAGCGGCTCGAGAGCTCTTTCTGCAAGGGCCCGGAGAAGATCCGCAGCAAAGTTCGTCAGAGCATTTTCCTGGGTCAGATTCCCAACATCGATGGCTCCTGTCAAGGATGGTAAAACCTTTTCACAAAGACGAACAAAGGGCTCATGACCTTGTTCGGCGATAGATTCGGCAATGTCTTCAAACGCCTCAGTAACAATCATGGTTAGCTGATAGTTTGTAGCACCATTGCTAGCAACGTTGAATAGAATGTCAATGGCGATTGACGATAGAACAACGCTCGGGTTGATCATGATTATATCACGGAGAGTTTCCGCAATCGTTACTTTAAGATCATCACTGTCAGATGAATCGCGAAGATCGTGAGCGGAGACGAAATCGGATATCGCTGAGATCACCGAGACTTGCAAAGGAATGATAGCACTCGAAGGGAGCGAAGGGATAAGATCCTGAAGTCCGCGAATGCAAGCGACTTTGACTACTTCTGAAGCATCGTTAGTGATTGCTTTTATGGTAGCCTCTAAGTAAGATAGAGCGGTTGGTTGGAACGCTTCCCGCGCCGCAACCTGGGCCAGGACTCCTGCGACAAGGTAACCACGGGCCCGCAAGAATTCCTCTTCCTGCTGCATCGAAAATTGAATGAAATTACTGAACCCATTAGCAAGCTCTGGAGAGATGTTTTGGGACACTTCGTTCAGGTCTCGGAGGAGCTGGTTTAGAATGAAGAGGGATGACTCGCGAGATTTCCACCTGGCATAAATAGTTAGTTTTTGTTTGAATACATAGTGGAGGAGGGTGCTCTTACGTAGCAGTGGAGTCGGAGAAAATATTGTTCAAGAGTGTCAGAAGGCTTTGAGCGGTGGCATCTTTGATCCATTCACCAAGTTTAATGATGAGGTCGCCACCGCATGTGCGAGGAGTACAGTTTGCAGTGACGGATGTTTCTTCCGAAAGAAAAAGATTCACATCAATATCCCACAGGCCTTCTTCCTCAGTCGTGATCTGCGCGTACGAACTGGCCAGCCTCAGAAGTTCGGGTAGCCAGCCGGAGGTGGTTGCAGCTTGCCCAGAGTTCTGTAGTTGCTGTTGAAGCTCTGCCTTGACTGGAGGTGCCTTAAGGAGGGCTTGTATTAGATCCAGTTCCTCCAATACTAAAAAGTCGAGTGTATACGGAAGTCCATCAATGTCTTCCAAGCGGCCTTGCCTTTCATCCAAGATGTAAAATTCATGGTACGCGGCTTGAATATTTGATAGCTCTGTCCAGATAGTCGAGAAGTAAACGGGGCTTTGAGCTGTCAGGAGACCAGGAAAGACCATTCGAATCTTCATTAGGGTCTAAACGTGGTGTTAGTTTGGGTCATACGGGGAATTGAAGGGATTAGAGAGATATACCTTGAGCACCTGTAGCTTCAGTCCAATTACACCTCGCCATTGAGAGGGAATCTCACCATCTTTGGATTCCTCATATTCACTAGGAGCTTGGGGTAAAGGGGCCTCGAGCGTTGAAATGAAGAAAGGAGACCAGCCACTCAGCACTTCATCCATGAACTGTTTGACAGCGACCTTGTGTTGCTCGAGAACCATTTCTAGAGTGTCAAAGCACGAGCGGAAGACCGCGACGGCTAACGCCCGCAACATGGGCTTTCTCGACTCATTTGTAGCCACATTGAACAGAGTAGCAACGAGATCTCTGGCAACATTGAAGAATTGCTCTTCGTTAAACCCGGTGTCAACTAAATCCAGCAATACTTTCAGTGCACCGTGGAGAGCACCGGCTGTGCTATTCCCGTCATTGATGATCTGAAGCAACGAAGGCAGAAGGTCCGGCCACTGCTCGGGGAAATCGGCGCTGGCGATCTTGCTGACGGCGTAACTGGCGGAAGCCTTGACTTTTCGCTCCGGAATTTCTGTGATAGTCGCAAGATCCAGAAGCACTTTGCGAATCTGCGCCTTGTTTATATCATTGATCAAGACGCGACCCTTGAACTCATCTAGATTCGGAGACCAGGCAGCAGCAATGAAAGTCCGCAGAACCGAAAGAGCGGACTGGCGGAGATTGGTGGGGACGGAGTCGTGAGAGGAGATGGCAGCGAGAGAGAGTGGGAAGCTTTCGTTCGAATAGAGCTGGAGCAGACGCAGTTCAGCGGACTTTCTCGTGTCAGCAGTTGGCGACTGGGTGTCCGCGAGGAGGGGTAGGAGCTCTTGCTCCATGGTGGATGGATTGCCGGAAGTAGGAGGGGAAACTGGAGGAAGAGAAGGAAGGTTAAAAAAAACCTATCCTGTATGGGAACCAAAGTCAATCAACTTGTCGAGCAGTTAATTTTCGCGCTCGCGGATCCCCCAAACACGGTTGTCTAGCTCCAGATCGAAAGCGTCGCGAATTGTCGCGTCAAGAAGAGGGGCAGAAGCGAATGCTTAGAATGAGGGAGGCGGTGAAGCATTTCGTCGAAAATAAAATACATCCCGCACATCCTCCGCCAAACCAGGTAATGCCACACAATTGTACTGTGTATCATATTTTCAGCCTTTATGAATCGTATATTGGCATAAGAGGCGTTGGTTTTTGTATACCGCTACTAGATATTGCTCTCATAGCTGGTGTGTTCTTCTGGGTTTCTGGCCTTACCCAAGCCATTTTCTCACCAGTTAACCCATCGTCCCCGCTTGTTGATGCTGAGGTAAGTTTGCCATAGACCCATGCATCTGTTGGAGAGTAGTAGTGCCTTTCGATAGAAATACAGAGGACAGAGTTCGGAGAATGAAGATCATGGATGTCTCCCGGATTTACTCAAAAAGCCAAGAATTATAAAACGCATGCATTGTACTTTTGCCCTTACGGCATATTTTGACTGCAGGAATGACGTAGGAACTACTCCGTATAGGGTACCCTCGAGGATCTTCCGGTAAAGGAATGGGGAATCCAGCATCCTGTACAGCCCTCTTAAAGCACCTTGTCGGATGGCGAATAATCCACATTTATCGTTGAATGGACAAACATTTTTTGAAGCAAAGAAAGATGTCAATCCCAAGTGGATGCATTACGTAGTCGGCGGCATTCTTCCAGGATGTGGATCGGCACAACCCAACCATGGTCCCTTTTTGTACTGGGTATTATTGGGGCGTAAGGAAAACTACATCTGGTACTACTAGCCCTTGAAATCCATCTTATTATTCCTCCTACAAGTTAGGATGTACCTGAGCGGAGGCTTTGGTTCAGTGAGCCTCAAAATAATAATAATGGATTCTTCTCGAAGGAAATTCATGAATCTTTAGTGGATGTTTTAGCTTCGACTCCTCTTAACCCTTTATCTCGATGTAGATGGTATTACTAGCCGCTACAGTCGTGCCTAAACAGCTTCAATCAAGGCACGGCTCATCTCTTATCTGAATATACGCTTGCTTCCCCTGGGGTGATTGTACCGTGGGTTATTGATATAAAACTTTAAGGTGAAGAAGGGTTTCCACGGGACTTGGTTTATTAGGCTCCTCAGACAAGGGACAGCGGATGATACAAGTACTGTTTTTTTCAATTCCAGATAGAGTGGATCCACTATATACTTTGTAATTAACCTATAAATTAGTGGAAAGTCAAGAACAATAATAAGAAAATAAGATGATGATGCAAAGAGCCCATCGTCTTCAGACTTCAGCTCTCTCCATCTCTGACACTATATGTTTTGGCATCATATATCATTCTCCCATTCATCGCTTGGGCATTTCACCTTTGTTTGCAGTTCTCTAGGCCGAGTATCGTAGTCTGCAGCCCTAAAAGTACTCCTAGTCAGATAGAGTAGTGGCCAGCACCTGCTCCTCGTTCTTGCTTTTCCTGATGATGTCGAGTTGCTGTGCACAAACCACATGCATGATCCCGCCACGTGACGTCGTGGAGTGGTAACCTTTGGGCGTCTTTTCCCACATCTTTTCTTCCTTGACGACCCATCGCCCGACACGCCTTCCCCTCCACAAGACTAACTACTGAGTCTCACTGCCAGCTCTCTGCCCTCCTTTCTCTTTCCCTCTTTCCTACTCTCTCTCTCCTCCCTCCCTCTTTTGGTTTCTTTGTTTCACTTTTGAGCTCTCCTCCTCACTTTCGTTCCACCCCCCCTCCCTCACTTTGGGACTGAGCGGCCCTTCCCGGTTAACTCGGCCCTTCCCAATAATAATAGGCTCCAGTTCCCACGCCGCCCACCTCTCCCTTCTACCTACTTTGTACACTTCCTCAGGGTTGGTTCCGTCTGCCCGCTCCCTCCTCTCCCCTCCCCAAAAATAAATAAAACACAATAATTATTAATATTTTAATTCAGTATTTTTAAAAAAAAAGGTTTCCAGGAACAAAAACTTCCAAGGGAGAGGGGAGCCAACATAAAAAAAAGAGAAAATAATTACAAAAGAGGAATCCCGGCCAGGGCGAAGAAGGAAATTTTGTCATCATTGTCTTCACTTTGATTGATCCTACCACGGACTCAATACTCGCATCTTGTCACACTTGCAACGATTTCCACCCATGCTTTGAGAGCTTTTGCCCTGTTCTGTTCCGTCCACCCACCGTATGTTTAATCCATCCTTTTCTCTCTTTCCCTTTCTCTCCCGCGCCTAAGCCAATTTGCGTCTTCACCTCTCCTCTCGCACTTTCCCCAAGCAAACGCCATTATTCCCAACCTTCACCTCCTCCATCACTCGACCTAGAGCTCTACATTCTACAACCAACATACTCCAACGCCCCCCTCTCTGTACATTCCGCTTGATTACCTTCACTACGAATTTTTGGATATTTATTTTCAACCTATGATTGACATCATCCTTGTTCGTTCCTGCTATCCCCTCCATAGCTCTCGACCCCCACCCCACTCTTCCATCCTCCTTCCCTTTCACTCACACCCGGAGTTTACCGGAATTAGAGAGAAAGACTGAAGAAACACACTTGTTGACACTATATCTGGAAAAAGGCAGAGCGATGATTAGCTTCAGGGTGGAACGGCACTCAGATTTCCCAAACTCCCGACAAGACCATATTTCCCTTGGAAACTACGATACCAGAGCCTTCGACGGCAATGCCGATAGCCAGTGAGAGCACTACCATCAACTCTATGACTACAACAACCATGACAACATTTTCCGCACCGGTGACAGCACCCAAGTCGATACCCAACAACCAGTCTGCGTTGGCGGCTTCTTTCACCAGTTTCCTCACGGTTTCTATACACCAGATTTTATTTCTCAGATCGGTATACCCGCGAGCAACTTTTCTGCCCGTCCGGGCTTATAACTATCCTGTTCGACAATCCCGCCATCCCAAGGTGTGTGACTACATAAACGATGCCTCTTTTGCGGTCGGAACGGAGATTCTGAAAGGCACAATCACCGCTGTCAGTATTATTATTTCATCTCTCCGCACAAACCAACCTCTTGAACGATATGCCTTCGACCTGTCAGGTTTCCCACGTGTTCCTCCGAACGAGATCAATACAACCTTTGAAGATAGAAAGGAAGAACCTTCCAAGCCCGGCGTTTCCGTGCCTGACCGGAGTTCCACTCCCCAGACCGTCGACCTCGAAGCACAATTTCGTGCCTGTCTTGCCAGACTAGCGTCCGCGTGTGCACGACTGACCCCGTTACCTCGCGATGAGGAGTTCAGTTTTACTGTCTGTATAGAAGTCAGGGAGGACGCTTTACCCCCTGCCGGTACCACGACAGAGGAACAAACCTGGATTGTCGCAGAGCCAGGCAAAGTTCATTTGAGGTCATGTACCGCTCCATATTCAGTTTCAAAATTGAGAAATGGCGAGCCACAACAACCACCACCCAGGGTGTCCAACGGCCGGGCCAAAACAGTACCCGTACGACGAGTAGAAGCCGGTGAGCTTCGCTTGGAACTATGGGTGGAAGAAGCACGACAGAAGTTTAATGAACCCGTGGATTCGGAATATCCACTATGAATCTTGTTGTTCTAGCACTGTGTTTGTTTTCTGTTCATCTACTTCACATCCTTCGAAATATCTGCCGCTTTTGATTAACCGATTATCTCATTATTGTTTTAGCGTGACCAATGATCGAACATACATGATGGATGAGGGCATTAGGAACTGTCGTCCGAGTGAGTGGCGCAAATACATAAAATGGGGAGCGAACGATTTTTGGGACTCGCATGGCATTACATAGATCTGGTTCATATCTTTCCTTCCCCCCAACTTCTTCCATTTTCATTTCTTTTCACCTTATACTCTCTTCTCGCAATTTTACCGTCCCTTCTCTTCACGTTCCTTTTTCTCTTCTTCATTACTACCACTTCTTACCCATTACTTCACCTTCAGATCGCCTTTTCCCATACTATTGGTTATTGTATTTCTCCAATCTCCTTTGTCGAACACTCCAACTACATGATTCTAGCAAATTCAAATATCTAGCAATGAGCTACCGAAGCTCGTCAGCATCATCACCTACCCTTGTTAGTGGAGATGCCCGAGTCCTGTCCGTAATTGATAATATGAGCCTATTTGTCTTTTTTTTCCAATTTGACATGTTTCCAGTCCTCAAATTTTATGCGTGTTTACGCTCATTTTTTCCGTATCTGACCTTTGCTTACTTTGTTTATTCTGGTTCCCCCATTTCTTGAACCTGAAAAAGTGTTTATCTATTATACAACACTTTATACATGATATCAAGCTGATGATAGGATGCAGAGATCTCCAAGCTACGAACCACGAAAATTGATTGACTGATATGAAAAATGAAAAGATGAGAATTCTGGTGTTAATGCATTACATGAAAAAAATGGCATAGTTAGGTTTTATATACAAGGTTACCTACCCTTCACTCTCCTCTCTCGATTTACTTGCGATTTATCCCCAATATTAATCACACAAAGGAAAACCGGTGAAAGAGAAGGGGAGGAAAGGAAAATCAGATAGGTGTTATTTTGGATTCAGTGAATAATGCTACCCCTGCTTGACATCTAACGTTGTCTTCGACTACCTCCCTGGGCTCTTCTATATCTTGGTATCCGTTTCCGCTTTCATGATATTGGATATGTATGTAACTTCTATGATAATTGATATAGTATTCCGGATTTAGGTTAGGCATAGGACATGAGTGAGATCATGAGATTTTCAAAGTAGACCAGCTCCGGAGTGGCTTTATCTTAGGTCCATCGTTGGGAAGATTTAGCTCGTTTTCGTAAATTATGATCTTTGATTGCTGAGGGGTACCAGCAAGGATTTGATTATAGTGTGGCGTGGAAATAATTTAGGTCAGTTTGTAAGAAAAGACTGAGACAGATTAATATAAGGTAGCAATCTGGATTTGTGTTTTCTGATAAATGAAATGGAAGAAAGAGGACTATCCTTCACGGAGGTAGAATAAAAGCTATAAAAAAGGCCCGAAATATGACTTGGTAGTCCAACACGATTCCAAAGAATATTTTTGGTCCGAAACTGGAAAGCTCGAGGGATTTTCCCAAGTGAACAGTAAGAAAGTGGGCAATTATTTGGGGGAAGAAGAGGAAAGAAATGCCAACACAGCGCTGCTTGGTTGGGTATCAAGTAAAATCTATCGTAAGAGGATCATTAATGAGGCTATATCCAGAGCAGTGGATACTAAATCTGCCCTCCGCGATACAAATGCTCAAATTGCATTGGCTGGTAAGGTTGTTGTGGAATCGGCGCTTGGACGTAAGGATTCATATGGGCAGGGTAGGCACCGAGAAAGGACTGAAAGGGCTGAAAGGGCTGCGCGGGCGGTGTAAATTGAATTTGAGGAATATTAGCAGCTAGATAATTCTGCGGAGCTGTTGGGAAAGCATTATCCTGTATAGTGACCCCGTTAGTGAGACCATTGAGATCAAAAGGAAGATGGACACCACTACGATTATAGGACTGCGGGTCCGGAAACGGTTGGGGAATTGCACCATTTCGCGGACCTGGCACATTGCCGTTGACTCCCTGATGCCCTGCATATTGTGCCTGCAGTCCTTGATCGTATGGGGGTGGTGCTGGCGGGTAAAGGTGTCGCGGTTGGCCTGGCCGAGCGTCTCCCATTCTGGGAAAGACAAAGTTGTTGGTCATCGGAGGAGGTAGGGGCAGCTTTGATTTCTTTGGGCCTGCCGTGGGAAGTTGTATTCGAAGCTCTTCCTCGGTTAATCCAGGGTTCTCCGCTAGGATCCTGCTGATGGCTACTTTCTCAGCTTCCTGGACTTCTTTTTTGTATCGGTCTTCCATGGAGTAATCATCTTGAGCACAGGAGTTGGGGCCGCGTCCAAAGTGCTTGTACTTCTCACGTGTTATGTCTTTTTTGCAGATATAACACATGATGCAATGGCACTTGGAGCAGGTCATTTTGTTGCACCCAAATTCCTTGATAATATTCACGTTGCAATTGGGGCAGTTGCGAATTAGGGCTTTGCTCATCGCTTCCTCAACTATGTGTCGCTCTGAGATACCTTTTTCCTTCCGTGCTTCTTGACAAGTCAGAGGGATGTGGCTCTTTTCTCTGCATAGTCGGCAGCTGACCACCTCACACTCGGGATTGCGGCAACGGAACTCTCGGTCTTCCTCCACGGGTGGGCACACTGCCTTGAACAAACAAAAGGGGCAATCCTCAAGGCCATCCAGACGGGCATTCTGGATTTCGTCCAGCTGTTGTAGGGAATCAAGCTTATCCATTAGGATTGGGCCTAATGCTTCTCGGAGTTGTTGATGGGGAAATTTGGCTTCACATCCGCTCACGTCGAAGCATTGCAGCCTGTATCTCATGAGTCCCAGTTGAGATTCGGCGGATTTACGAATGCAGGTGTAACAGAAGAAGTGTACGTTGGTTCCTTCACAAGGTATTGACCTGTTTAATGGGACATCAAGGTAGCAACACTGACATTCCATCATGTTACCTGTTCGCTTGTGCTCGTCCTCATTGCGCTTCTCTGCCTCCTCTTCCTCTTTCTGTTTACGGCGGGTTGCTTTTGATGGATTAATAGGAGTCCAGCAGTGCCTAACATATTTAGTAGATGTCCTTACCAATTTCCTTTTCGCATTTTCTTTTTGCAGCCTTCAACTCTCGCCCTAAATCATCCATGAACGGAAAAGCTGGGTCACTTCTGGACGCAAGATTTGGCTCGGCAGAGGTTCGCTTGCTCTTTAGTTCTTCAAAGCGTTTTGTTGTCCCCCGTGGAAGATTGATTTGAGCGAATATCGCCAGGTAGGCCTTGTACAGTCGCTTGGTGTCGCAAATGACCTCGCGAATATACTGCATGGGAACAGTGGGAAATTCTTTCGCCAAAACTTGCACGCTTTAGAAATCAATTAGCCCATGATCACCCAGTGTCTGAAATCTGAAATGGGGTAGACTCACGCTACATGAGTATAAGAAAGCGAGTTCCCTTGGTAAGGCACGTCCGGCGTCCATCCGCTATTATCAACATCTTCTGCTTTTCTTTTCAACCTGCCCTGTTTTGGATATGAAGGATTCTCAAGAATATCTTCGACGATTAGATCTTTTGTAACAAAATCAAAATGTTCTCGGCCGCCTTGTAAGCCCTCTGCCCTGCGGCGACTGATGAGCCCCTCCACGTAGCTGTGGCTGATATCCGGAAAAATTTCGACAATCTGGGATAGTAATAACTCATTTCCTTTTGGGGGAGGGGTTGTAAGGTCATAGAACGTTGGCTTTGGCTGTGGGGTTATGTGAGGAGGGGGTGCTGCAAACACATGAGATTGGGATGTGGATCCTGTAGTATGATCGTTTGGGGTTTGAAGTTTGCGTTTCTTTGTGGACCTGCTCGCCAGCTTCGCCTGGTTGGAGAGGTAGCTGAGGTCGTCGAGCTGGCTATCGAAGCCCCAGGCAAAGTGTCCTCCAATACCGCCAAGTAGCAGCCCCTCATCGATATCTATAGTGCCATTGTTGTGATCCAGGTTTCCTAGTTCCGTATGTATTGATGATACGTCGGGTGAGTAGAAGCGAGGAGTATCCATCGAGATCTAAGAGCCCAAAGAGCTCGAAGAGGGAGTGTTGAGAGGACGGTATTTACTTTCCTGGATGGAAAGCCTTAGAAGGGTAAACAGAAGGTGAGAGTAGTTTGAGAGATCTGGAAGAAGGAAATAACAGGATTATGTAAAAGGGGCGCTAAAGAGCCTAAAGACGTCTATAAACTGAAAAGGAGGAGCGGTAGGAGAACATGCTAACGTTGAATCTTAGGTAGGTAGGTATTGAGTGCTCTTTGAGGAACAAAATTTGGCTATACAGGGGAAAGAGCTATCACAATATCGCTTCAAGCACAGAGGGCGTAAACAGCCTTGTGAGGTTGAATTGTGAGGGGAAAGGAGATTATGCTAAAGGGGATCTCCAGCACTTCATGTTAATAAACAGAACACTGATCAGCATTCCTTCACACAAGGGCAAGCAGGGTAGATTCTGGTGATTTTTCCCCGTGAAGGGAATAATTTATCGTGAGGTTGATCTCCGATGGGCCAAGAAGGAGAGAGAAAATGGCGTTGAGGAGATTGTGGATCGAGCCGCACAGGTGGGTCAGGCTAGAGAGGACGACCGGAGTGGGGCTCACTTTTGGTCCTGAACAAAATCCCCAAGTCTGTCGGAGGGTTGAGTCCGCGGATTCGTCCTCCGAGAAAGGGGAAATTCTATCAAGGTTGGCGCCGAGATAAGAGGTAGATAGAGGGGGTGTTTTCCGCTTGTCTGAGTTGCCAGTTGTCCAGCTGGCATTCTATTCCACGTGAGGGCAGGAGGGAAAAGAACTGATCTGCTGATCGTCGTCTAAGAGATGAGGGGAGAAGCCGCTAAACAAAGGATTCACCATCGTGTTGTCGGAGTGTCCAATCACTGTCATTAGCGCCTCGAACTTGACGTCACACGCAGGGCTGGAAGTTTGGGTCTTGGACCAGTCAATCGAGAAAATAATAAGACAGAATAAGCCTTGGAGATTAGAGAAGGCGCTGGACTTCGTTTGTACAGTGAAATTACAGCGGGAGTCTGAGGAGTTAAGGTAAAGCGGTGTTCTCTATGTGTTTTGTCGAGCTCATTTGGAAATGGGCCGCGGGTGACGTCGAGTTGAGCCAAAGGTCAAGACGCCACGATCGGGAGTCCCTAATCCTGGCACCGGGCAGGGCTGATCAGGAATATTACTTTTAAGCATCAAAATCATCTATGATCTGCCTCGAATGCAATAACTAGGCTACTCTTGATGGCTCCATGAGTGATGGTTGCATTCTGAAACCCTCCAGTGTAAAGAACGAACTTAGGGAAAAAGCCACGACCAGTCCAATGTGGTTTAGGGACTTTTTTTCTTTGACGGGATTCGCCACACTTTGTTTGCCCTTTTCGTCTCCTGAATCCTGACTTATCATGAAAATCTCCCTCCACAGCTTCCAGTTTATATCAATCTTGGATATGCTCTCCCTTGATTACGGTCACAGAACAAGAAATGACACGGCCAGGTGCAAGATGTTATGCATCTGTATCAGGATTAGAGTAGAGCTTGGGTGTATTTACTGCAAATTACACAATTACAGAACGGCCTACCCCAGTATTGCATGGCGGGTACGGTTTCCATACGCTGTCGGCGTCATGCGAGCACGGTATTGGGCGAGAGAAGCAGGTACATGCTGCTCACATGGTGGCGCTTGCCATCGCTTGCCCTCGGACGTGACAAATGAAAACTACCTTACCTTTACACTGCAGTCCTCGACTAGTATGGTACTTTATCTTACCTAGGTACCTCTTATATCTAACCCCTTGCAACCTTCTGGTAATGCGCTACAATTGCGCTGATTAGATGTGACTAGCCGTGTCTGCAATCTCATAGTGCATTGGCTATCCGCTCTGCCCAGAAGGTTCTAAACACCCGCGAGCCCCAACCGAAGGCCAGAGCTCTCCAGACATTTTGCTCCTTGTCTATACTTCATCAGTTGGACTTCTAGATCTTAAATACCCATCATTGCTAGCCACTCCATGAGATATTGAATTAAAAATAGACTTTCGTTACCACCATCATGATTGCTGCCAACCCAGACAACGTTGCTGCTCTGCCCATGGGCAACTCACCCGACTTGGTGCTGGTTCCCGCTACGCCCCAGGAGCGCATTGAATCTATAAAGCTGAACAGCACGGAATGGAAAGGTCCCCTGGACATTGAACTGTACATCGCCCGAGAGGATACACTGGCCCAGCAGCGGTTGATCAAGAACGGCTTTACCTGCTGGATCCTCGTGGACCGTCGGGAACCAGAGAACCAAAGAACCATCCTGAGTGCCTGCGAGACTTACAAGAAAAAAGCAATGTTGGCACACAATGGCACGGTGGAGGATGTTTCAACCAATGGCGTTGGAAGTGTCTACTGCCGACCTGAGTTCCGAGGAAAGGGCTATGCAAAGAGAATGCTCCAGGAATTGAGCCTGAAGATTGATGATTGGCAAATGGAAAGCGAAACGAGGAAAAGATCACTCTTTAGTGTCCTGTTTTCTGATATTGGAAAAAGTTTCTATGCTCAATTTGGCTGGAAACCCCATCCCTCTTCACATTTTGCTCTTCCACCAGTGCCAAAAGACAAGTATGCTTCCAAGACCTCCGATCTGCCAGAAGCTCGAGTTTTACTTGCGGATGACGTTCGGCTATCCATGTGTAGTGATCAAGTCCTTCAGAAAGAGCGGGAGGTTCTGCGAGTGGCGTCTCTAAATTCACCTTGCCCTAAGGTGGCGATTGCTCCCGACTTTGACCACTTCGTATGGCACTGGGCGAGAGAGGAGTTCTATGCGCGGAATCTTTATCCGGAACGGGGGACGCCCGAAATCAAAGGGGCTGGAGACGACCAAGCAGGGGTATATTGCGCTTGGAATCGAAATTTCGGTGTAGCCCCCGAGGAGAACACCCTTTACATACTCCGGTGGGTATACGAAGAACCAAGCTCACAGAACGAGGTAGAGAAAACAGCTAGGGCAATGGCGGCCATCTTGCGACGTGCTCAGCTGGAGGCACATAAGTGGAATATGGCGAATGTCACGTTTTGGAACCCGACGCCGCTCTTAGAGAAGGCTGTGGCCATTCTCAGCCCTTCTGCTGAGATAGTTCACCGCGAGAAGAGCAGTATCGCCTGCCTGAGGTGGACTGGGGCAGAGGAAGGTTTGGGAGAAAACGTGGAATGGTTCTGGAACGAGAAGTATGCCTGGTGCTGAAAGTCGCAAATGAAATGCATGGTTTTGGTGGGCCATCAGGAATGGCATAGAACTTCAAAACCGATGGGAGTTACCCGGAGAGAATGCTTGAGCAACTTATCGTTTTTGTTTTTTCTGATTTTTGAACAACTCATGCCAGTTTCTTGACTTCTTGGCTGCTGTTGCAGAGCTAGCATCGACCGGAAGATTTTTCTTCACTTTTTCGCGATCAGCATCGGTGGCGAAGCAAATAGTCTTTGGTTCTGGGTGCATGTAAATGGTTTCCTATTTCTGAGGTCAGAATTTATGCAACCCAGTCGACACAGGAGGAATATAGTTGTTTTCGATCGTATGCTCTCAAAGTAGGAGAAGATGCTTCCACTTACATTGAGTTTAGATACTGAGACATCTTCTCTCCAAGGCTCTGGAATTTGGTCTTTCCAGCCATTGACAAACACGCCTTGGTCTATGGCAGAGCTCGCCGTCGGTGCGACGGCTTCTAGATATGTCTCTCCAATCCATCGTATGCAGCTGGCCTGGTCAATACTTGCCCCTATAGAAATCGAAGCATTGTTAGCCAATCCTTGGTCCCTCTTTCCCTCAAATTTCAAAGCCTGACACTCACATTTCATCTCCGACTCGGAGAAGACATCGACAGGGCTGTCACCATTATCACAAACCCTCCGTACGACTGCCTCGAAGAGCGGTCGAGGAAACGGAGCCTCAAGTTCATCGTCGAGAACCGATTTCCACAAATCCCTCACAAGGAATTGTTTCCCAAGGTCAATCCCCTGGAGCACCGCCCCTTCTGCCAATCTATTCCACACCTCCAGCTTCATCCCAGCCGACGGCCTCCAACAGGCAGACCTCGGGTCCTTCCCCTCTTCCTCCTCATCTTCACCACCACCATCACGTCGCAACAGCACAAACGCACAAGATCCAACCCATCCACGTTCACACTGCGCCATCGAAACCGGAACATCAGCAAAGACGTCCCTGATAATCTTTCTCCTTTTCTCTGCAATTCCTTCCCCCTCCTCCTCGTCCGTCCAACGCCCCCTCTTATTACCCTCAGAATCATACCCCCCCAAAAGCCCCCTCAATAAAGAAACAGCCGAGAAACCTTCCGATGGCACATGAAGTTCAAGCGTCGACCCGCACTTCGCAATTGACGTCATCGTGTCCACAAGATCAAGTCCGTCCTGGTCCCCTCCACCCACGATATCTAGATCCATACCCTGCTGTTTTGCCTCGCCATCGCTAGGCCGAATAATATGCAGTGAATTAGACGACTGGACTTGTCGGATTCGGTAGGTTTGTGTCGGTGTGCAGAGGTTGACGTAGTCCGGGGTGGATGTTTCTCCTCTTCCTCCTTGGGATTGGGGGGTAGGGGTGGACTTGAGCTCGAGACTGTATAGTAGGTATAGAATTGAGTTAGTCCTGAACGGCCTTAGAAATGGGGAAAGGCCAGGAACTGGAGAATGTCAGGTACACGTACGCCGGGGGGTTCTTTGAGGAAAGTAGCTCTGCGAGATCTGGTGGGAGCTCGAGTAATCGGAAGTTTTGCTGGGGTGTTGTATGGGTGAAGAGGACGCTGGGGGTGGATTGGGTGGACATTTTTCTTTCTATTTCTTTTTTCGGCTTCGCTGTTCAACTGCGAGGAGGTTATAAAGTCTTCGCCATCGGGTGTAGTAGTCGAGTCGGGATTGATTCGATGGTGCTAGAGTTCTGATTGACGCGCCGCGCGCGTGCGGTTGTGGGGCATTTAAATGGAATGCACGGACCACTGCTTAATGAGTATGAGAGTTTTGTTTCTGAAAAATGATTTGAAATTTTTTAAAATCACTTGCTGGAGATGAAATCGAGCAGGTTGTGTTCGATTTTTTAGGGACCTGATTATTGAATTTCATGATAAAGTTGCAGGAGCGCTTTTTGTCGTCGAGTTGCAGCGAACCAGCCCTCAACGATGGTTCCTTGGGACTTAGTCGGGCTACCTTTTCACGAGGACATAAGCTACAAAATTGGTGTTCTGAAATCAGATGTTATTTATTCTATATCAGTAATACATGAGCCAAGGAAAATTCCCATGAGCAAGATCGGACAGAATCGTCAAAACTTATTGGATGTGGTACAAGTAATTTAAACAAATGGAGAAAGATAAGCATGATCCCAACAAACCCCAGATACAGATACAGGAAGCTACAGCTGGAATCAACGTGCCTCAAGGCATAGTAGAATGGAAGATAGGCCCAGTGGCCAGCACGGGGCTGGATTGCTGCTAAAGTAAGGGAACAGGGTGTAGAAGAGGTTAAGTAGGCGGGTCTTCTATTTAGCTCGATATTTAGACTACTTCGCTTTCTGGCTGTGGCTTTGCGTTTTTTGCGGGTTGAGGACTTTGCTCAGGGATGTCACCAAGGCTACTCTTTTCTTTCACCGGTTTGGTAGCCGGAGCAGCGTTATCTTTCGCGGGTTTCTCGTTCCCGTTCTTGAGATCCGAAGTTGATGACTTGACTTCTTGTTCCTCCGACTTTCTTTCGTTGATCGAGTCACGGACAAATGCATTGTCGATTTCAGACTCTATCTTGGTGTCCTTGGTATCCTTGAACAAGTTCTTTACGCGCTCTACCCGCTCAGATTGTTCCTTTTCTTCTTGCTCGCGGTCTTTCCGCTCTTGTTCCATCTCTTCCATGTGGCGGAGGTCGTCCACGCTCGGTTCGTAAAGATGCCAAATTGTGTAATGAGGAAGCCCAATGACGGAGAATCCCATCCGTTTAGCCATCTATTAAATATTAATATCTCAAAACGTATACAAGGGGAAGGTAAAGTTGGTCGTACCTTGCCAAACGCCTCAGTCTCGGCATGTTTCTCGAAACTGAAAGCCGGGAAATGAACTCCGGACCGAAAGACCTTTGCCTTTGCGAGAATACTGACACCTCCTACACCGTCCAGTTCCATCTCCATATCAGGATCCCCGTACGGGTCACGAAGGTAGGCTAGGTGAGGCCGCCATGTGGCATACTCAGCGTAACCTTCCACAATAACCGCATCCTCATCCAACGTATCAGCCAGCGCTAGAGCCGTTTCTGACTCCTGCCACGAGTTCAAATCGTATGGTTGCTCTCCACCAAGCCAGTCCGGGAGTGGCCGCCAAACATCTGGTACGGAATCTGTCAGCAGGGTCGGATAACATTTTGCGCGCGCAACTACATACTGGGAACAATGACGTCTTTATCATGCCTCATGAGATCTTCAAGAATGGTGGATGGGGCGGTCAAAACGTCAGCGTCTCGCCAATACACCCAGCTGTGTGTAGGTCGAAGCGTAGCGCTCAGCAGCCAGTTTCTAGCCTGGGCCATCAACTTCCTTCGTCCCGCTTGAGCAGCAAAACCATGTCGACTCTCCACATCTTGTGTGACTTTTTGTCCGAAATCCTTTTGGATCACTGAAATCTCGCCAAACGCCATGTCTTGATTCGAATCATTTTGTAGCTCGTCTAATAGTCGCGAAAGCAACTCCATTGTATCGTCTTTTGAATCTGAAACTAAAAACGCGAGGTCTATTAGGTGGTGGGGGTATGTGAGGTTCCGGAGATGCGAAAAGAACATGGGGAGGTGAGAGGAGGCATCCCTCAGAGGAGTGCACATAAGCACGCGCTCCTCATTTTCCCAGCCGCTCCCAGTCCCTTGTACTTTGGATAGATCATAGTATCGGACGGTTTGTATTTGTAGACTATCTGCAGAGGAATAGAGGCCGAGAGATAAAACCGGGACGATCGAGGCTCTCCAGGAGGGAAAGATGAGGATGAGGAGGAAGACGGAGACACCGGTGACAATGAATAGCCGTTGGAAGAGTTGTTTCCGTCGTCGCAAAGCAGGTTGTGGGCGTGGTTGAAAGCTAGAACGACCCCTAGTTAGCCTGTCGCTCCAGAATAAACTCTCCTCTCTAAGAAATAGGTATTCTGATCACTCACCGATGAGGGGAGATGGAAAATGTACTGCCCTGCCCTCGAGGATAGGCAGTGTACCCATTTACGAGGGCGTGATGCCTATTCATCTTTGCCAAGAATAGAGCATGTGTAGACAGTCAACCCAGCCCCCGAAACACAAAAAAGAAAACCCCCCTCAGGTTCCCGACAGCAGAGCTGAAAAGGTGTTGTTGTGTCCTCCGGATTATCAGCGGAATGTCAGAATGTCAGATCGGGAGGGAGAAGGTACTGGTTCACGAAGGAATGAGATTGGGATGGACAAGCAGAGATCCCGGATCCCACGGTTAGGCAATTACTATTAAAAGCGATTCAAGGAAGGAGTGGCAGAGTCAGAGAACTGAAGAGAATTCCATGTTGTATCGTACAATTGCGTCGGTTTCACATCGACCAAAGTAAAGTCCAGGTTGGCCAGAGCGCCAAGTGTTGTTCGTCCGCCAACTTTTACCATCCGCCTTTCTGCACTCTCCAAATGCGGCAGCGAACCGCATCCCGTTTGCAGCCATGTAACCTCTTCCCACTTCACCTCCTGATTCCCATTGATTGTTGGTCTTCCCGCCCTGGAGGGATACGAGTGATTGCCTATCTATATACAGGATGATTATAATAATTGTCTATGTACCCCTGGTTAAGCCAGGTAAGCTAAGGAAAACGAAAAGCGAGAAAAAAGCAAACAAACGAGTCCGAAGCTCACCGAACTCCCGAGGAATGCAAGGTTAAATAAAGGAAAAATTCTAGACCAAGCAGCAAGGGGGTGGAAAAAGATTTATCGTATCAACCGCGATCATCGCGTCACATTGTCCCGCCAATGAGCAGTCAGTGAGTCAATCGCGAGATCCGTGATTCAGGCGATCCCATGCCCTTGACTCCAACTTCAACTTGGCGCATCACTTTCTTAAGCAGTGCATCCATCTGTTGGGGGTCTCGTAGCACCGGGATGACGGATCCGGCCTCATACTCACCGTTCAAAATATAATATCGCTCCCTGCCCCAGTTCTCCACTGTGTCTTTCTGGAATGCGACTTTCGCTATCACCTTTGCCGGAACACTGGCTTTGTTGATAGCGCTCTTAGAAAACACCCGCAGGAACGGTCGGAGGCCAGAACGTGTCTGATGGGCCATCCTCACTGACAGAGGGGCTGCCAAGTTCCTCTCTCCTGTCATTCCTCCAGGATCTAGGGTGTATACATTGAGTGAAATGTTTCCGGTCTTGAAGATAAAGTCAGTTACCGAAGAGCAAGACGAAATATCAGGGCACTCACCAGGACCAAACTCCGTCGCAAGGCATACATGGCTGCACTCATCAATAATTTACTACTTCCAAAGCGCGCACTGGCTTCTTTCACACTCAGGGGTATTCCCGGGCGTAGACCCGTATTAGGATCCTGGTTATCAAAGTAATCCAGGGTACCCTTTGACATGGAAGAGCACCCGATGTTGATGACCCTTGCACCACCATTCGGGGTGCCATCTCCCGCTCGGAAAGCCTCGAGCAAGCTGATCGTCAGTAGGAATGGAGCGATACAATTTGTCTGGTAGACGGGATCATGCCCGTCTCGTGTCACTTGATCGGTAACATATGACGAAATCGCGGCGGAGTTAATCAATAGGGTTACTGGAGGAATCTCCCTGCTTTGAACCCTCTCGACGGTATTCTCTGCGAAGCTGACAACCGAGTTGAAGCTAGCGAGGTCTACCCTGGCTACCTCGAGGGACCTGGGTCCGATGAGGCGGATCTTCTCTCTTAGGACCTTGACACTCTCGGATCTTATATCGCGGGCCAAAAGCAGCAGGTGCACAAAAGGCTGTGTCTTCGCAACGGAAATCGCTATCTCCGACCCGAGTGACCCATTCCCCCCCGTGATAATGGCGGTGCCGATGAGCGGAGTCCCCATGGGAAAGCCAACTGTTGGTTAGGTATTTCAGAATTTTTCAAAGACGAAAGCAAGGAAAATTGGCGGTAACGTAAGGAAGAAAGTAAACGACCGTAGTGTCAATGACTGCAGAAACCAAAGCCGGAGAAATATTAAAAAATCGAATGAAGAACGGCGAAACGAAGGAGTCTGAAAGAGTCTTTACCAAAGCGAGGGAATACTTGGCCGATTAAATCATTTTTCTCATTGTTGGCATGTCAATATAATTCTCAACTGGAGGGTGCAGTCAAAGCGTAAGAAAAAGAAACAGGAAAAAAAGACGGGAAGGAGATCTGCACTGGGATCGTTCGAGGCGCTAATGATGGAGTCGATCTCTGCATCAGGATGCGCCGGACAAGTTTAGAGGCCAAGATTGAATCGCTTGAAACTCAAAGTGGGGGGGAGGTTTGGGACTGGAGATCCACTTGAAGGAGGAAAAGAGCAAGGAAGACGTAAGTATAGGCAAAGCTGGGGGAGAACGAGATGGGAGGTCGGCAGGAGGGGAACCCAACGACCAGTCGGTGGGAAGTGGGAATATCAAAAGGTTAGTAATAAAAAAAAGGCCAGAGGATGCAAAGTGGTTCATGGAGCAGAAACCGACAGAAATAGGACATGCATAAAAACCATCCTCCAGCAAGTGAGGAGAGAGAGTAGCATTTTCTTTCGTATACCTAAAATTAACCCACGCAAGACATGGACGTGGATGGATCACAACCTGTCATCGTCGCACTGCTAAACGGCTGTAGTAAGGAGACCCCCCCTATATTTTATTTACTGATCAATTCCTTTCCCGTGGCTAATGTTTCTTTCTCCTTTTCCTCCCGTTGGTCATTTCTTGGTGGGGAGTTGGTTCCGGAGGCTTCCTATACAAATGCTCTTAGATTAGTCTAGTGCAGCCCAAGGCGAACTCACAGACCGATGAACCAACAATGTCCCCCCACCAAGCCAAAGGACGCCTCAAGAACTGGCTCAAGAACATTACTGGAACCAAAAAGCAAAAATAATATATACAAACGATGCTGCATAAAACATGGGTGGGGGATGTTATTAATATCTCTCCGCCCATTTTAATGGTGCAATAACCGCCCAGATTGAAGAATCTTGATGCGTGCTGGGTAGCAGGGAAATAATTATGGAAAAGAACCATGTTCCAACTTCCGACCCTCATATGCAGCCACCAAGTCGGGAGGATATGCGCTATTATTACTGACGAGTACCGATCGGATACAAACTGGGCAGAGACTGCGATTGTCCGTCTTGGGAACCCAATGTCTACCTAGTATTCTTTACTTGGCCTACTTCTCCATCAGAGGATTCAAATGCTGGGCAATTTCTGTGTCCAATTATTTCGCTTACCATTCACTCGGCTAACTATCCGATCTGTCATGCGGAGAACACTTGTAATTATGACCGAGTAAGAGTTAGCCAACCTCCCTGACTCGTCCACTGGGCACCAGAAGGATGCCCTCTTTTCTCCTCTGTCTCATTATTCTCCGAACCGAATATTACTAGAGCTTAGAGCAGAGTCGGACGATAACGTAAAGAGGCGGTGCCCAATTTCGATAGATTGGAAAGATATAGCTATACTGTTCGTGTGGCTGTAGTACTCGTCAGCTCGCCGCTTAGACGATATCCAAATCTTCCGTTACTTTTATGTCTCATCTTCACACGTGTCTATACCTGACTTTGCTGCATTGGGGTTCAAAAAGCAACTCCATAATCAGAACCTCGGCCCCCCCGATGCGGACAGGGCATGCTCTGCAGTGGTACAGCCAGGGGCTATTTGAAAAGGGTACACCTCAGACGCAAGAATAAGAATAATAAATTTCAAATTGCAAAAGGGACTGTAACATTGGCAGTAAGATTCGAAAGTCGGGCTGCATGATTGTCATGGCTTAGTATGTATGACATTACATGGTCTGGTTCGAGGACCATGTTCATACATAGGGGATTGTGTTACAATTGCCCACTCCAGACATTGGCCTTTGGTCTCCGCCTCAGGTTTAGAAAGAAAGGCGATGTCGATCTTGGTTTGGTATATATATTCCTGCTATATCTTTATCGTGCCTCAATATCAATTAGAATTTTGACATGCTTATCGCGCTCGTTAACCAAGGCTCTGAAACCCTTGCCATCCACCTCTTCCATCTTGCTGGTGATCATGGATCTGGGGTCGAGTTTGCCTGTAAACTGAGATCAGATCTTGCTCATGCTAATAAAAGGGGTGCAAGTATAAACTACTAGACCAAACAGCTTCAATAACGACCTCGAAATCCCCATCCGCACAAATCGCCTCACCAATAACACGCTTCTGATACAAAATTACGTCAAACGCATCAATCTGCGGTCTCTGCTCCCAAGCGAGACAATCTCATCGCTCCTCGCGCCCGAACCCTCCCAAAGCGGTATTAAGCCCAGCCTGTACACCTGAGTACTCCAAGCTGATAACCCCTCCGGAATCACCGCTCAGCGAGCGTACCCGCATTAAGGTATTATTCGTGACTAGAGTGAGCATATGAGTGGCGCCCAGGGTTTTGGCGCATTATCCTCGTTGAGCGGAAACCTCAGCAACGACGATTGATTCTACGACGCGGACTTTCGGGACCCAGACCACTGCGAGGCCGACGGGACTGCCACATACCACGAGAGTTATGCGAGCAGTTTCAAAATGATTCCGGGTTCACGGCATGCCAGGCTACAGTGAGGCGTTCGACTAGAGCTTTTTATTTTAGAATATATCCCTGTTAGTAAATGATACCAACCTGTATGACCACCAAGATGATCAAGTACTCACCACCAATGCCTCAAGGGAAGGACTCGGGTAAAGGGATAACATGCTTCGCCGGTACAACCGCACGATCCGATAAACCACCTGCGTTACCTGATGCAGAGAAAGAATAGATATGAGTAGCCGCGTGCGAGACAAGAATTTGAAATCACTACCTGTCATTGACCTACTGCTATACCTAATAAACCTAAGATTCTGATAGCAATTCGGCTGACCAAACATGGAGCACAGGCAAGTGCCGTCGGAGGTATTAGGCTTGATGGCTACCCGATCCCCAACCTTGAGTCCTGTCACACCCCGTCCGACCTCTTCGACTGTCCCGCTAAACTCATGTCCAAGAGTGACTGGCAGCTTCGCCCCCCGGTAAACGCATGGGGGGTTGTTGGTACTGTGCTTGGGCCTGCTAGGTACTCATGCAGATATAGACAGCGTAATAGACGTGTTTGACTGAAAGTAACAAATGGGGCAAAGGCAGGACGTATCTATTTTTCATCCCCAGGGCCCAAATTAGCATTGATCTTGGCAGAAAAAGACTCGTTTGTAGGGGAAAGAAAAATAAGGAAATAAAAACCGAATAGATTCACCTTAACCTAACCTTTCCCACACACAGGCTCCTCAATATGGCCTATGCGGATATCGCCGCGCCCATGGAAATGGACAGCTCTCATGGTGGTTAAAGATTTAGGACAGAATTGAAGCTATGGCCGATGCTGGTTTCTGTTGAGGAGTAGCTGGAGAAGAAACGAACCCCGTGTTTGGCTCCCATTAGCAATATATCTATGAACCGAAATTTCACATACCATGGCTATCCCCCAAGAGATTTGTCGGAATTTCCTCCGTAGAGAGTCGAATAGGTGGGTTGGGGGCCCGCGATTCACGCCTCTGTGGGTATGAGGGGTTCTTTGTGGTTGATGGGGCTCTGATGTTGGGAATTCATTAACGATAAGGAGAAGTCAATTATCTGATAAATTGGACAATAGAGTGATGAAAAAAATCTGTTGCGTATCGCAAACTCGGGACTTGTATTTGGTTGTTGAAGTAGTGATGGCAAAGAAGCAAGTCACCGGGATAGAGTATGGAATTCGATGTCATGCGGGGGCACCCTCAACCACATGGTCTGATAACTCAAAATAATTTAAGGGCAGGAGGATTGATAATAAACGCGGATTATTTCTGGGGAATAGTAGCTTTGAAGCTTCTAATATTCCTACTCGAAGTAGTGTGGGCATAGAAGTGTTTAGGTTGAATTCTAGTTACCTTTCGATGCTCAAGGGCTATAGTAATCACATAATGAACTGGTGCTCTATTAATTTCTACATGCTCTTTAGTCCAAGCAACCCAGTCTTGATATCTAACCACACATTTATCGGCCCTTTTTCTTTTTTCCAGCTTCTCAAAATAATGAAGAAATACACAATAACAGCTGGAGACAGGTGTGTATGTACAGAACTATGCGATAAGAGAATGTTATACCTTTCTTCTCAGATTATCGGATTAAGATTGTGAAAATGATTCAAACAGGAGCTGCGACTCCAAGAGATGGTCCACGGAGGTCGAAGACAACAAAGAAAGATTTCAAGAATGTATCACCGAGGATTTGCATCGACACACCTTGATTAGATTGGATCCCTCCGTAGCACACTAGTTTAAGCAGTGAGTAATTATGAATTTATAATAACTATGAGTTGGGAAATCACTCACGCCTTTCACCTGTTGTAGTATTAGTGCCAACCTCCGAGAAACCAAGCAGCTCGCCCGGAATAGTGGCCAGGTGCTGTGGTCCGATGGCGATTGAGAATTTTGGCAATGTCGCCTTGCAAGGGTATATGTAACCAGTCACGCTGGCTACATACACCGCACTGTCGACCTTCCCGTAGTAGGCGTCTACGATGTCCTGATTGAGAAGCATAAGAGAGGTACCGGTGTCAGCGATGGTAACGGGTGATTCCTTGTTTTCCTTCATCTCATCGTCTCCGACGCGGTAGTAAGAAGATTCGAATTGCCAGAATCCGGACGATGTGTCGATGCTCACGTTGACCATGTCGCCTCTGTATTTTTCCTTATCGATCACCCCAAACTCATACTCTCCAACCCCCCCGCTCTTAAGAGAAGCAGCAAGAACAGGCTCGCCTAAGCTGCTAGCGATGTTGTGAAAGAAGGAAAGTTGCTGCTGCGGCTGAACTGTATTAAGCGAGGAAAACCCCAATCCCACGAGGCCATCCGTATAGGTATGCTCAACGAAAGAATCAGCCACGGCAAGAGGAAGTCCGATAGCCTGGTTCGTAACCGTTGCACCCCCGACATTAACTGTATCAAGACCGACTTCACCAAGCGCGAATGAATCATCTCCATATGTGATATTGAACGAGGCACCGTTCAAATTCTTGAATGTAGTTGACTTTGAAGGGTCGAAGACAGTGCGACCCTGGCGGGAAGCCTCTGGAAGTCGCGTGTTCATAACCCAGCTGCGACAAGCGTCGTTAGCGATTCGACCGGACAACACTAGGAGAGGAGTTGTAACATACAGATCAGATGAGCCGGTGTCAAAGGTAACAGTGAGCTGCTGACCACCGATTGTGATAGGCGAAACGAAAGCAACATCACCCGAGATAGAAGCAGCACTAACAGCACCGGTTTGGTCTGGCTCAACGATATCCTGGCTGGAATCGGTGGCGGCGGCCTTGACGAGGGGCTCAAAGTCATTCAATTCTAGCCCAATATTGGAAGGAACAATGCCATATTTCTGATATGCTCGCCTGAGCGCAGCAGGACCATACAAAGTATTGCCTCCGCGTCGTATCCTCTCAACCTTGAAGGACCCGCCTTTATTTTGGGCCTTTGGAGACGTGGGAGCGGAAATCGCACTGTATGCAAAGCATAGCACGATTGATATGGACTGTGAGATCCTCATAATGACCATCTACTGTGTTTCTAGAAGCTTAAAGAATGACACTACCACACAGCTTTCATAGGCCTAAATGACAGAATGGCTGTGTCGCAGGCGTGAAAACCCCACGAAGCTGTTAATGCGGCGGGAAGAAAAAAAGAGAGTACAAGGGTCAGGTCCAGACCTGAGAGCCTAAGAATATTGAACAGGCGAAGATAAAGGAAGGAAAAAGAGAAATTAAGAGAAAGATAGATAGGGGACAGTCTCACAGAGAAATTTGTCACACCTAATAAAGCAAAGTGAACGACAACCTCAGCGAAACATCATCAGAAAAAAAGCACATAGGCAAGGGCAAGGAAGCCGGAGGATAAATAATAATAAGAGAACCATGAACTGCCCAACTTTAAGTGGGAGAAGAACCCAGAGACCCCCGTCTCGGCCCCAAAGCCTTACGACCGGCGAGAACAATCACGAAAACGTGGTCCTCGCCAGAAACAGAAAGAGAGGCACTCGTTCAGAACCAGTCTAGTGGGGTTTCAGGAATCCAAATGGCGACGAGAAGGGGGAATCCATGGCTGTCATAGGTGGATGAGCGACGTCAACCCATCTGACACGGTGGATTGATGGATCACTGTTTTGAGGACTCAGAGATCCCCATTAAGCGCAGAGAGTGTGCAGGCGCCCCGAAAGCCACCGCTCAACCGGCAGCCAACGGGGCGACGGTGCCTGGTGTCGCCCAGAACACTTGAAACGCCTAGCCTGTAGTGGCGGCCAGCCCGGCCAACCAGGGGCCAACCTGAAACAACCCCCACCATCTCGTCATGTCACAACTCACAAGCGTTAGGAGCAAACCTGGAGGAATGCCTATGCCGAATTCCATTATTCTCTGGGCCGGGGTATATTAACGCTCTTAGGAATAAATCATGACTCGTCACTCGACCCTCCCAGTCATCTGAAACATAACAAGAACCGAACAGAATTGGTGTCGGACTGGAAGGACGCCACTGAACCTATGGCCTCTTGAACCCCAGCTTCGTCCCATTTTCCACCTATCCAAGCTGGTAGTGGTTGGACGACTGCTCAGAGCGAACTAGTGCAATGTTTGAGAGTTTCACCTTAATAGCTGTCGTACAGAGGTACGTGCACCACCCCGTGATGTGAGAGAACCTCAAGTCCAAACCTACCATACGATAGTAATGCTGAGGATGGGATATAACGACGACGAGATGTACGCAAGCAAGCTGATCTGGCTTCATGTTACTGTGATTAAGACATTAAGAACCAATAGAAGGCCAGAACTCGCTAATGCTGATGATGTTCGATGCGCGCGGCAATCTCATGCCCCATTCTTTTTTCAGCCCTACATGCTACTGAAGCTTATTGGAGAAGTCGCTCTCTAGGCAGAACTTTTTCTCAAAGAAAGAGTGTCGTATGGCTCATGTTTACTCAAGGAAATCTCGAATTACTAAGTAGGACCTAGGCGGGTGATATTACTTACTCTGTAACAAGATGGGAGATGGTGTCTCCCACAAAAGAGTATTCATAGGTGAGAAGATAAGGAGCTATGCATCAACATAACAGACCTTGGGTAGTTATTAGGAGAATCCGTTTCCTATAGATGAGTACTGATATGAAGTACCCCGCCGAAGCCGAAAACTAATATGAGCTACAATATCTAGTCTGAATTGCAAAACATACTACGAAACGTGGAGCATCTTGTGGCCCACAGGTGGTTTCAGTGCGTCCACTAGAAAAGTTCGACTCACCGTAGCAACGATTAGCGGCTCTCAGAGAATGCCAAAGCCAAATATAGGGTTGTAGTAGTTGGGCTTAATCCAAACAGTAAATCTATGATTTTATGCATCGAAGCCCTAAATAGATATTAATCAAATCGAACTTTCTGGTATCAAGAAAGACACAATGCGCCAAGGGAAACTCCAGTAATTATATGACCAACTTGCTTTCCCAATAAAATGCATAACTCGTAAATGCAGAATGAACACATCATTGCATGATTTCCTCTGGTAACACCTCATCTGGGTCCTCTCCAACAAGCTGGCCAACCGATCGCACAACTTGTTTGATAGCTATTGACGCCGGACTATCGGGGAAGTTATCCACGAAGCTTTCACCATAATCACAGGCCATTCCTACTCTCGGGTCAAGAGGCACAGCCCCTAAGAAAGGAATACCCATTTTCTTCGCCAGTCTCTTGCCTCCGCCGGTGGTTGCACGGAAAATCTTTGACTCGTGATCGCACTTGGGACAGACAAATCCGGACATATTCTCGACGAGGCCAAGGATCCGAATACCCGCCTTGCGACAGAAATCAATTTCCTTCCTTACATCGAGGAGGGAAACCTCCTGCGGAGTGGTGACAACGACGGCGCCATCGACGCCGGATTCCTTTAGGAGAGAGTTGACTGACAGATGCTCATCAGATGTACCTGGCGGAGTATCGACGATGAGATAATCCATCTCACCCCAGTCAACGTCCTTTAAAAATTGTTTAATGAGTCCGTTCTTCTTGGGTCCCCTCCAGATCACCGCATCGTCCCTATTTGGCAGCATAAACTGCACACTCATCACCCCTAGATTGTCCGTAACCCACACCGGACTCCACCCCGCATTGCTCACATGGATTGTTTCCGCCTCAACACCCATCATCTTGGGAATACTAGGGCCACAGATATCGGTATCCATAATTCCAACAGTCGAGTCGGGGTTTGCCGCAAATCCGTGTGCTAGGAGAGAGGAGAACGTAGATTTACCGACCCCGCCTTTGCCGGAGAGGACCAGGATCTTGTGACGAACTTGGGAGAGGCGTTCGGTAATGATAGGAATGTCGGGATCGGGGCCCTTGGGGGCGGACGCACAAATTTCTTGGTTGGGACAGCCAGCACATGCGTCGCCTTTGCCTGCTTGCTCGGATTCTGGTCCGGGACAATGCTCTGCTTACTCTTTAGTAATTGCAACCTGAGATAAAAAAAAAAAACCGGTGAGCAGAGATCTGGGAAACATACCAGGCTCTGGAGCAACTAGAGTCGGTGCCATCTTCGAAGGCGCTTCCAGATAGGCTGCCGTCGGCTCCTCTAGAGAAGGTGCCATGATTATCGGCTGGCTGTAGTCTTCTATAATTCGATGGTGTCGGGAATAGAGCAGGGCACTTGATTCGACTCCAAAGTGCTGGATAGCACGATGTTCCTGGTGTAGGAGGCTCGAAAATGAGTGTTTATTTCGCAATTATGTACAATTTAAAAAAGGTTCTTTTGTTGTAGAAAGATGGTTGAAGGTTGACGGAAAAAAGTGGCGAGGGTCCGCGGAATCATTGCTTGATAATACGCTTATCGGGGAATGACAAACTCTCTTGTGGCGATTGGCGCGGGGGTTCATTTTAGTCGGTGCGGTGTCGGAGGACCAGTCAAAAATCCAAGAGACACCAGGAAAAAGTAATGCAGCGTTGAAAAGACGGGGAAGTCGCCCCCGAAAATAAACTACAATAAAGTAGAAGTCATTTTCAACGAGGTATCTCGCCTTCGTCTCTCTAACCGCTGCACCTGATGGATGGTTCCTCACGGGTGCCCGGGCCATTAGCTCAATCCGGGCTCTATACCTGAGCCCCAATATTAATGACTTGCTGGGTTGCAGGGATTCGATGATCGAATTATACCTCAAAGGTAGGAATGTTTCTAGGAAAGCCCTATCGACAGTGAAAGATCTCTCTAATGCTATCCGTCAGCTTCCTACAGGTAATGTGTCCTGCACTCTTGCTGTTTTCTTCATTGGTGACTTATCACCTTCAGCTCTCTGTCCTAGAGGCTTGATAACGTTCGCGAGAAATCTGTATATTTTTCTCGAGACGACGGTGCGTTCCAATCCTAAATGTCTTCATTATATTTTTTCCATGTCTCAGGCCTGGCTAACAGTCGGATCAACAAGGGATATTCAAGGAGAAGATTCCGTTCCATTCCCCATTAACGAGCAATACTTATACACAATGGCGTGATGGCTTTATAGGAGTCAATGGCGAAGTTATTCACATGCCATTGGCGCAGGGAGGTCGGCTGCGAAAAAGAAAATATGAAAAGACGTGATCTTGGCCTGGGGAGGGGAAGATTCTCCTCCACTACACAGTAGTGAGAGACTTTGTTTACCCCGCGGAGAACCTGTCTGATGAATAGGTCGATATAACTAGGGCGGCTGCTGGTCGAAGATCTTATCTGCCAAGTTAGTCGGTCACTACGGTTTCATGGTCGGCATAAGCCTGAAGGACGCCATGTCGACGATATCGGAATGCTCAGGGCATTTTCAAAACTGGTTTTTGCTGCTCTGACAGGGATAAATGATTCGTTAGGCGATCACGGCGCACGAATCTTCGAGGCAGGAGGAAAAATCCGGTCTGAGGGGTAACCCAACACTTCATGCAGTGTCAGAACTTTATCCCCGTTCTTGCAGTCAAGAGGATATTCCGACAGGGGTCCTCCTCGAAACGAGATCATCTTCTCCGTGCAGCCGCCAGGTACAATACTTCCAATTAACATAATAATAGTAAATGGCAACCGGCATCCGAAAGACACCAACGCAGATATTGTGGATCTCGAGTTTGGTGCTTGATTTTAGACTTTATTTCACTGTGACTGGATAAAAGCGGATAGGCGATGTTCCCCAACATCCTGTATCGCCCTGTCTAATGTAACACGGCCTCTTCTGGAACTGCCAATCCGATTTCTTGATGAGCAATTCAGAGGGCAATTAGCGCACTGGTCAACAAGGCATGCACAGGCCGCGAACAATCAAGTGGAAGCCTCGTCTTCCTTGCAGGTTAATGCATCCAAACAGGGCCCATACATAGAAGTACTACCTGGTAAATACGTCACTTTACCTAACACAGTATTCCGTTTATGCACCAGGGTAGGTTCTCATTGGCCTCAACGGTCGTTTCACCCTAAAGTATCAAAGTAATATCGATATAAGCTCGTAGCATGAGCAAATCCCCTCCAAAAGCTCATATATATATGCCAACACCAATGTACATTTACCCGCAGTTGCCGCTGAAGACCAATACGTACTAGGCTTGTGGTCCATGGTGGCTTTCTTTACCTGTACATCTATATAATCGCGCATTGAAGGTAGAGGAATGTGTGTCTGACTCCCACCACGGTATTAAAGAACATTGATTCAACAAGAATTAGGTGTCTGGGCACTCATGGTTCCAGGGTTCAGGTCCACACTAATTCGGGTGACATAATCTTCCCACCTCGTGCCAGGGTCACAGCTATCTGCAACGCGAAATTGGCCACGATGATGTCCGGGGGTGGGCATTGTGTAGAATTGGGATCGCAGTATCCCCGAAAAATATTCTTCCAGGAAAACGGTCAATCCCAAGAAACATCATAATAATCATACAAGGGATCACAAGCGAAATAATTCTCTTTCATTCCGGCCTGTTCTTTTTCTTCCCACCAGGACCGCTTAGGCAAAGACTATTGGCTTAACAGAGGGAACTGCCCTCCCCAGCACACTTCACCGGTTCCACCCTGGCATGGGTGACTGAGGGGTGTTGGTGTCCCACTGTTATGACTTACCCTCGAGCTCAACATTATTATTCTGCGAAGATCATACTCGTCGTAATTATCATAATAATTATGTGATAATAATAATTGCCATCAGAAATATAAACACTCTGCAACCCTTCTTCTACCACCACTTTCTTTTCTTCTGGAATAAAATACCCTGTGACGTGACGTTATTTGGCGCTTCCGAGAATTAACTTAATGCGGACTGGTGCCTCACATGAGCCCAGACCAATCATAGCGCCCCCAGCTTCTTAAATAAAGCCACTCTCGCTGTCACATGTGTTTTTTTGTCTTTCCCTAAACCTCTCCCCTCAACAAAACCCTCGAAATTATGGATCGTGGCCTCTCAACAGGCACTCATCATGACAATGATGGGCTTCGGGAGAGAAATGTGGCCCCTCAGTCTGACCTAAACGTCGGCACTGAGGCTCTCGCCGCCACTGGCGAGTTAGATGGCAAGGATAAAGCGGGCAAGATCTTTGGGCGAACGCCAGATGGTACAGGTAGGTGTTTTGTGGGTTTCATTCTCTTATTTGATCTACTCGAATATACCCAGCTCAATTGGATATTTTACAACATTCTTCACATCCACATTGCTTCCAACCTTCCCATTGCCAAGCTAATCGGGTTTCCGGCTTGAATAGTGTTCACGGTACCGCAAACCCATGACATGGTCTCGCAGCTCTTGTCCCCCTCGGAGCCGAAGAATTTGTCTGACATTACTGTGCTGGCTATCCTGGTTGCCCACATTCTTCTTTTGTGGAAACTCCCCGCAGGAGCCAAGGTGCCTGTCTTTGCACTGATTTACATCTTCTGGCGAGCAGGTTACAATGCCGGCATTGGGTGGCTACTGCACAACCAGTCTAACCATAAGACGCTCGTCCGCTGGGCCGAGAAGACTAAGATCTTTGTGGATCCTGCAACGGGCGAGAACCCGTACCCTCAGTTATACAGCTTGATCAAACGCGAATTGGAGACCAAGATCCCCACCGACTACTCCTTCGAGAAAGCCCCGATTGAGTATAACACCTGGCTCGTCTTCCGACGCCTTGTGGATCTGATCCTGATGTGCGATTTTACCTCATACTGCTTATTTGCGATAGCCTGTAGTCACCATCCTATCAACGAGAGCGTCCTGATGACTGTGCTGCGGTGGACTTCCGGTATTGCACTAGTACTCTTCAACCTGTGGGTCAAACTAGATGCGCACCGTGTTGTGAAAGATTACGCGTGGTACTGGGGGGACTTCTTCTATCTCATTGATCAGGAGCTTACCTTTGATGGAGTCTTCGAGATGGCACCCCATCCAATGTATTCGGTGGGGTATGCCGGGTATTACGGTATTTCACTGATGGCAGCAAGTTATAAAGTGCTATTCATCTCCATCATCGCCCACGCAGCTCAATTTGCCTTCCTTGTGTTTGTGGAAAACCCTCACATCGACAAGACCTACAACCCTCCTCCTCCACGCAAACGTACCACAGACCAGGACTCCGTATCTACATCGTCACAGCCCCCGGAATCTCCCAATGCGCCTTCACTGATTGATGAACAAATTCCCCACGCGCCAAAGTTCACAAGCGGCCCACCTCCGTCAGTCCACAATCTTCTGGGGCTATCCAATCTAGATCTGTATAGGACGACTGATTCCTCTTCTATTCTCGTCCAATTCCTCGTGTTCTCTTTAACGGTTTTGACGCCTTCAACCCCCGGGTACCAGTTCATCTTTGTGGTCAACGCGGCCGTTTGGAGGCTCTGGTACTCAGTTGGGATCGGCTATATTCTCAACCGCCAATCTAGCTGTAAGGCGTGGACCCGACATTTCCTCAAGTATGGTGAGACGCCAGTGGAGGCGTGGAACCAGTGGAAGGGCACGTATCATTTGAGCATGATCATGTGTTATGCGAGCTTCATTGCTGCCGTATGGAAAATGTACACCTTACCGTCAGACTGGGGTTATGGCCTAGTTTTGCTTCGCCATGTTCTAGGTGCAGGTCTTATTAGCCTGCAAATCTGGACTTCGTCAAGTATCTATGAGGAACTTGGCGAGTTCGGTTGGTTCTATGGGGATTTCTTCTTCGACGAATCCCCCAAGTTGACTTATAATGGCATCTACCGCTTCTTGAACAACCCCGAGCGTGTCCTAGGTCTCGCCGGTGTTTGGGGCGCCGTACTTCTGACAGCAAGCGGAGTAATCGCCTTTCTGGCCTTCCTGAGCCATATTCTTAGTGTGGCGTTCATTCAGTTTATCGAGCGACCTCATATGCAAAAACTGTATGGACGAAGCTTGCGTCAAGACGCAGGTCTGGTTAAGAGCTTGAAACGGTCATTGCCCCCCTCTCTCCAACAACTTCACGGAAGCGTTGACAAGATGTTTGATGACTCTTATGAGTTCCTCGAAGACTTGATTGATTCAGCTCGCCCGAAGCTTGCCACCGGCGTCAACACATTTGTTCAAGACACCACCGCGCTTTTCCAGAAGTACCCCGCGCGTGTTACCATTTCTCGGATTGACGCAGATCTCGCCGGATACAACTCACGGGATTATTGTCTGTCGATTGAAGGAACTGACTCGTCGCTCGATGAATGCGACAGTGGTAGAGAAGGTGTCAACGCTCGTATGCCTCTGGACCGGCGGGGTGATCTGAAAAATTTGGTCTTCCAATACGGTGCCCCGCTGAGGGTTAAGTGGACCGCCCCTCTCAACCATAGCAAGAAAGACTGGATTGGTTTGTACAGGGTCACTGATAACACCTCCCGGGAGGTCACACGAGTCTCGTCTCAAGGCAGATGGGTTGCCGTGAACGAGGGTTCGTACGATAATTTGACCTGCGAAAGGGGTATCATTTCTAGTGACGTTATCATCCAGAATGGAGACAAGAACGATATTGCCTCAGGCGAGATTGTCCTTTCTGGAGACAAGCTCTTCTGGACCCAAGGCGCTTTCGAGTTCCGCTACCACCACAATGGCAAACACAACGTCATGGCGATCTCACGACCCTTTGAGATCCGTATTCCGCGGTTTGGAGAGGAAGAAACACCAGAAAGCGGTCTTGATATGGCTCAGACTTCGGTGGAAATGAGCCTGCTGCCCCTGATCCGTAACTGCTTCGACCGCGACCCGGAAATCGCACCTGAGACGATCGACGAGCAATTTGGAACTATGGTTGAACGCGATGGAAAGTTTGCCAAGAGGGTTGTATTCGCGGTGCACCAGATGTGAGTTCAATATGTTTATAACGCAGTAGCCAAGTTATCGCCTGAAATTGACTTGACCATGCAGGTTTGGTGTTGAATTGGCCCCTGAGGTTGTTCGAGCTGATGGAAACGTCCGCAACCTCGCCTGGAGAATCTGCAACGCAAAGAGAGTCTTGGTAAGCCTGCCTTAACTCGCTTCTTCTAATCCTCACTTCTCAGCATATTCGATTGTACTTACACTTTGATTTCTCGATAGGCTCCCTACAGTATGTCGAGGAACGGCGCCACCACACCCACGGAAAACAAGGAGTAATGAAAGCCTACGGTGACGACGTACGTTTCCTATGAAATGATCTAACGAACCGCTTTCTGTTCTGTTTTCTTCTTCTCTTTCACCTAAATTCGGAACAAAAAGACAAAAAGATGATCCATAAATGCTTCCATAGAAAGGTCTAGACATGCGAGTAAGTGAAGGGGAGGCCCTCGTGTTATTTATTTTCCTAGCGAGAAGCAAGCCAGCCAGCCTACTTCGAGCAACTTAGGCCCAAAAAACCCATATCAATAGGGTGAAGCCGAGATGACAGCAGTGTTCACCGCAAGGCTTAGCTTCTGAGCATTTTTTTTTCTTGCGTTAAAGAGCTATTCATAAATGAAAAATATCCGTTCAAGTGATCATATAAATAGTAACCATGCCAAAAAATGGCTGAATTTTGACTCTGGCAGAGATTGTTGTGAGTTTTCTGTTAACTCTATGTATGCTGAGATGGGTATCAAAAAGACTACAGGAAATACCCGAGGACTCTTTTATAATTACTGTGCGAGGCCATTACAATTCGTTATCCTGATGAGGATGGCGAGAATATGCTGTGTAGATAGTTATAAATATTGCTCGATAAACTATTTCGGGTTACAACAGAACAGCTTGGATTTAGTTGGTGATGTAACATTTTTGATATTGTCATACAAGACTCGCTAAGTTTAAAACCAACCACGAGGCACTCAAAGTTACAACTAGACCAGCAGTCAGTAAGCTTATCACAAATAGTGAGTGCGATGAGACAGAAGCCTCATGTCATCAAGGTGATTGTAGCAGGAACTGATCAGCCAAGCCGGTTAATTCACCCCATCCCCTGCCAGCCCCGATCCCCAAACATGCCACCCAAGACGGACGACAAGTTCGAAAAAAGGAACTGACACAAGTCAAGCGTAGCAAACCGAAGACAAATAACGCAGTGCGAGAATACAACGACGAAAGCCCACTTCCCCTACACTCCACAACCTTCCTCCCATTGTCAACACAACTCCAGCCTCCGAGGAAGCATGTAGTGTGAGTCAAAGGTCCAGTATCAGGGAGGCGGATGAAGCGGATCGATGTACCTATGGCATTGCATTGTCCACATGTTGCAGGCCCGAGGGGAGGTTTCTCGAGAGAGAATCATTGAATGGATTGACTTGTTGTCATCATACAAGGTCTGCGTGAGGGTGGTAAATAGGAACGAAAGATAAAAACCATACCTATTTACAAATAAATGGGCCGATGTAATGATGCTATATTTACAATATCTGCGAGCTTTGAAGTTGTCAGCAGGGTGTCGATCTCAAAGTATGCATAGACAACAGCAAGACAGCTTCAATTATATCAGGAGTTTTGGTAAGGTATTTGGTTTTCTTCAAGAAGTTTGCAGAAGCAGAACTGAAAAAATTTGTCTCATCACAGAAGCAAAGAAAGAAAAAGCAGAAATTTTTCGAAACCGTACCTTTTGAGAGCAATGGGCGGGCACATTCCGTGGGTCAATGCTATTTACCTAATGACAATGTCAATAAATACCATTCAGATATATGAACTATATGACAATACGTTTGAAGGTGGTTTCTCAGATGGTAGTGCATGTTGTTCAATGGCCCATTTGTTTGTCGCCAGAACTAAGATTTTTGGATCGTTTTCCTCATAGGATTTGTGTGATGTGGTGAAAGGGGGGTATTTGAAGACTCACAGTTATAAAGTTAGTTCAGTAATGAACAAATCAAGGCGACAGAAAATCATATAAGGATAAACCCTTCTTCATTCCAAGGGCGAGCTGACCGGGCAGCTGCTGTGTTGTGGGAGAAAAGAGAAGAGAGGAAAAGAAGAGGTGGGAGAAAATAAAAAGGCCAGGAAAAAAAAAAGAGAGCTAAGGGCTGACCGCCTTCCAAACAGTGCAAACATCCCTCAAAATTGTAGATTTCCGATTCTGGACTCGACGACAGCTTCTCTCCAGCTCTTCTGAACCGGTTTCTTTTCGGTCGCCTGGCTGCCGGTAAAGGAATTGACAGCGAATGTCAAGTCATGTGTAATGACTGACAGAAGAAGAATCAATGGGCCGCCGAGCGGCACACGGCCTCCAGTGTTTGCCTCCTCCCTCAAATCCTCATCTGTCGCGGCGCAGAGGCCAAGACGTCAAAGGCAGCCAAATGAGTTGCGGAAGATTTGTGAGTTTTCGAAAATCCATCTTCTATAAGTCACATTGAGGGCGTATTACTTACACATCTCTCCAGTCCTCAAAACTGGCCTGATCCCATCCGCCTCCGGATCTGCATACCTCGAATTTGAGCCCTCAGCTTCTCTTGCGGCTGCCCGATCATCGCCCAAGTCTCTGATCCCGCCATCCTCAGCCTTGAAATTGGCCTGCACTGTACACGGACCAAAGCCACTCCCACGATCTGCTACCTTCTCCCCAAATCTCGTCCTGACAACCCACGTCAAGTACGCTCCGTTCGCGGCCCGCAAACGCAAAGGTCATATCCGCGATGCCAGCGAACGAGACCTTGGCGTGCACCTCGAAACTGCTCTGAGAGGCGTGATTGTAGCAGAAAGATGGCCCAAGAGTGGTCTCGATATCACGGTTACCATCCTCGAAGCAGAAGATGACCGCTGGTGGGGCGATGCGCCTGACTCCCATGATGCGCCATGGGGCATGATGAATGTTCTGGCTGGATGCATTACCGCTGCTTCTGCCGCAATCGCGGACGCGCGGATCGACTGTCTGGATCTTGTGGCAGGGGGAGTGGCTGCCATAGTTGCGGATGAATCCATAGAAGGGGAGCAGTCAACTCCGAAGCTGATGCTTGATACCGATCCAGCAGAGCATCGTTCTATTCTATCAGCTTGCGTGGTTGCTTACATGCCATCCCGAGATGAAATTACCGAAATATGGCTCAAGGGAGATATTTCCAAGTCATCGCTGGGGACGGATGATAAGCGCCTGTCGCACGAAGCATTAATCGATGGAGCCGTGGATGCAGCTCGGGGAGCGCATACAGTTTTGATGGAGGCTGTTAGGGAATCGGCGGAGAGGTTTGCTCTCTCAATGGGTGGAAATACTACAAAATGAACTCAAAACTGAATGAAACTTGCTATGCAGTCATATATTCGTCCGAATAATTTCCCATCAAACACAGTAACCCCTAGGCTTGCTAGTTTTAATTATAGAGACCCAACGAAACGAAGTTGAAGTCAGAGAGAACCCCCTCCCCCGGCCTCTTTCCCCCAAGTAACACACCTCACCCGTAGCTCCAAGTTAGATTGTGTTATATCCTTCTCCCAGGTAAACACTCGAACCTTTTTCTATCTCTTTCCTCCTTTCTTTCTATCTTCCACCTCTCAAAACCAAACCACCAACAACATCATCCTTCACCGTCTATCTCATCACACCAACTCTTCGAAGCCCATTCAAACCCACCAAAAGACGACCCAAGTACTCAATACCCTAACATGGCACCCAAAACCAGTTCTCACGACCAAAACACCATGTTCCTCTACCTCTGCCTCCAAAACGCCGAGGCCAAGACTGTAAGCCTTCACCACCCTTTCCTCTTCCTGCTCTAAACAAACAACCTAAACACAAGATCCCCCAAACCCCTAGCTAATTATATCCCTCCTATAGATCAACTGGCCTGCCGTCGCCTCCGCATTGGACCTCAACATCCCCGCCGCACGCATGCGCTACACCAGACTGAAGAAACAGCTCGATGCGAGTATGGCCGACGGGAAGCCTATTTTAAAGGGTGCCCCGAAGGAGAAGGAGGGGGATGCTGAGATGGAAGACGAGAGCCTGGCTGAGGCGTCGCCGACTAAGAAAAAGAAGGTTACGAAGCGGAAGAGGGCGGGTGAGGCGTCGGCTGTCAAGGAGGAGGGGGATCCTGAGGAGGAGAAGATTGTGGTAAAGAAGGAGGAGGGATACAACGGGGATGATGATGAGGAGTAGGGAGAGTGAGAGGAAGGCATGATCATGGGAGGAAGACAGCTTCGGCGTCGAAGACTTTTGGATGGGCTAGACTCGAGGTGTTAGTATTCGCGAGTTGTCATATCCTTAAAAGGATTTAAGGTTAGGAAGGTGGATTGGATTGAGGTGATGAGAAGGGTAGGTTAACGGATATCGGGTGGAAAAGGGAAAAGAGTGGGCTCTCCAGGGCAAACGGGCATTTGTACTTGGATTAGTCTAGATGAGGAATGAACACTCCTACCAGTAGTACTGGATTGTCCAAGATGAGAAAGGGGGCTTGTTTTAACTTGTATAAGGTTCAGCCACCAATTAGCAGCTTCAATTTTATTGAGTATCCGACACAGCTGCAGTAATAGACGCCATTATGCAGAAACAACAGACCATGGGGAATGTTTTTTTTTTTTTCAGAAACAAAATGGAAAAGGATACACAATGAGGGCTGAAGAGCCTATGCGTAAACTATGCAAGATAAAGAAGAAAGGGTGAGATTCCAGTATGTGTGATAAATGCGAGTGAGTGTGCAGATGATGAGGTATATCTGGTATATGAAGAGAATGTATAGGGAATAGTAGAACCTGAGGGGGGTAAGCCATGGTTCGGTTCATGTTGTCGTGGAGATATTTTTGAAAGTGAGGGTATATGGTAGCACATCGAGGTAAGCAGTGCAAAGCTAATAAGACTCAACAGACTGGCTGTTTCTGGAAACTCGTGAGTGGCTGTCACTCGTAACGAAAGCTCCTCGTAAACTGAGACTTCGGCCACGTCCAGAGGCTTTTCGTGGCCAATTCATTAATCGGTAGGCGTTTCGGAGAGTCGTGTTTTCGGCGACATAGGTTACATTATTCTCGTCAACGCCGTGGATCTGTACTTGGGGTATGATACCCACACTCGGAAGCTGGAGGATTTCCTCGTCGCTGTCGTCTGCCGAGAAGCTGGTTCGACCATCGCTGGAGCAAGATGTCTGCGCACGCATACACAAAACAGAAGGTGTTGCGCTCCGGCCACCGGCAGAGAGCGCAGTAATTGACTGGGAATGGCTCATAGACGCATTTTTCTTGTGGGATTTCGACTTTTCGGAGCGAAGAAGTAGGTCCATGTAGGTTACAGATTCTTCCGTTTTGGGATCTAGGGTTTCGAAAAACCTGGGGGATGGTGGTGGGGCATCCGTGTGCCTGCGTCGGCTGGGGGTTTCTGAAGTTCGTCGAAAAACGCTAGACGGCACACTGGTGGATATACTCTTGCGCCCAGAGCCCCTTCTGCTCCGCTTGAAAGAGCCCTTCCTGATCAGCTCGGATAACCGGCCATCTTTCGGGGTTGGGCCAGAGGATTTGGGTACCATGATGCTTCTATCGAATGAGTCTTCGGATGAGGAGGGTGTGAACGGAGGACCGGCGTTGGGAACCGGTACCTTTTGAAAAGCTTCGTGTGAATTAATTTCTCGGACAATGGCGTCCTGGAGGGTCTCAAAGGTCGGATGTGGTGTAATGATTTGTTTTGATGAATAGGCTTGTCGGAACATATCCATGATTTCTGCAACTTTCTGGTTCGACATAGGTAAAGGTGAGAGGTTGGTGGGAATGGCGGCTGGTAGTGGGCTATTCATGACCTCTGCAATACTAGGGTTGTCTTTCATGCCCAAAGTACTAGGAGTCGGAGGCTGGATAGCACGGTGTACGATTTTCTTGGGACGCCCTCGTGATGCCAGTTCTACATTAATAGAGAGATCACGGACATTCTTCTTCGAGACGTTTCTTGGGGATATTGGGGTTTCTTGATTTTGACTGGTAGGTAGCCGCGGACTGGGCGGGTTTGGCCCTGAATCAGAGTTCTGGGTTTCTCGATTCTGGTCGGGACTGTTCGAGCCGTGCCCTCCTGCGATTGGTAATGTCGGACTATCTGGTAAAGGGGTATGGCTCCATCGTCGCCCTTGCTTATGAGCTGGGGGAACTCCCAAATGACCCTCTGAGCTCAGTAGGTCCGGCGAGGGCGTAGGACCCTGCTCAGAAAGAATCGTTGGCGCTGATCTCTGCGTTCGTAGAACGGCTCGATTGAGCGGAGCAGCGTCATTTGAACGAGGAACCAATTTATGAGGACGACCACTGGGTGCTGAACATATTGATTCTTGGGATGCGGATCCTCGTATCTGACTGTCCTTGGTCTTTGAGCGTGGACGGCCCCTCTTATCGTCCCCATTGACGGACAAACCAGCTTCAGCAGGCTGATTGAGTGGGACACGAGATCGGGTGGTGTCGCGAGATAGAGAACGACTTCTCCTTCGGTTCTTCGCAATGTTCCTATCCGCCACATCCTCCTGATATAGTGCAGAAAGTATTCGGGAGTACATCCTCCGGCTGCGCGGTTGTCGGCCTCGAAGGAAGGGTGCCATATTGCGCTCGGCGACTTCTTCATTATAGGGGCTAATCGGGGACGCTTGATTTGAAGAAGAGTGTTCGGGGTGCCGATGCGACATCAACGCTTCTAGCAGGTCAATGTGTCGTGGGTTAAGGCGGCTTGAAGCGCGAGAGAGGGGAATGTGTCGAGGAGAGGTCGGTCCCGCCTGCAATTGGTCATGCATCACTTCAAACTGCCTTTCAATCTTTTGAAAATGCTCACTCCCTTCCAATGACGGCGGATTTTTTGGATTGAGGGTCCCACGTGAGGTCAGATTGCGCTGAGGTGGACTCGGTGCTGGGCTATCTCGTCCCCCGGACACTGGAGTCTGCGCTCTCTCCGGACTGAAAAAGCGTTTGAGGGCCACCATAATGTCAATTGAGGGAAAAGGGAAATAAAGCGAAGATAGAGATGTTAATAAAAGTTAGAAAGCTCAAAATGTCCAGCATAGGAGCTCTGGTGAATCATCAAGTCTTACTTGGCGGAGTAAGACTCGCGCAAATGAAGGTGGGGAGGGGGGGGGTTCGTCAGAAAATAAGATTAAATAATTTAAAGAGAAAATAAAGTAAAGCGATTGATATCAGACCAGACTAGTCAGTGAATGAACGAGATAGGGAAAGAGAGTGAAGAGGCTCAGGTCATGATAGCATCACAGGTGTCCAAGGGTAGGGAGTATATTCATATCAGGCGCAGCTAATTCTTGCCCATGGGGAGAAAAAGAGCCAGCAAAAATAGTGGAAGTATAGGGAATTCAAGAAACAAAGAAAGAAGGAGGAGAAGAAATCAAAAATCACAAATTCAAAAGAGGATCTGAAAGAAAGAAAAAATCGCGATGAAGGAACTAGAAGGCTACTTAGTCTAGTACCTGACTGAAGCTAGGACCCGATGCCCTCTCAGTTTGCAGATCGTAACTGTGTTTCTCGATCAGGGGCCAAGTATCCAAAAATTCCCCTCCTTGAGCCAACAACTCGAATGGAAAGTTAGGAACTGGCGGGAAGGATCTTCCTTTTTTTCTCTCCTGTTGAAACTTGAAATGAAAAATCTTCCTTGGATGGAGATACAGCTGAGCAGGTCTCGAAGAGCTAATTCCCATAGGAGAAAAACAAGCCAATGGCTATCTTGTGGCGCCTATCCCAGTCAAAGCTCTATTTCACGTGCTCTGATTGCATCCCGAGTTTAAGGATCATCTGAGCTCGAGTGAGAGCAAAAAAGCGAGCGGTCAACTGTCTCGAGAAGCTGCTTTTCGTGTGACCAACTCTGCAGAGCGCGAACTAATAATAATGCAATAATACTTCAAAACATCTCTCCGGTATCTAGTTCAATGCAAGCCGCTCTCGACTCCACTTGACAGCAAAGCCTATTGAAATTGGATCTACAGTCCGCCTTGCCGCATCCCCGATGACCAATATTATTTATTCCTGGGACGATGGGCTTGGCTGCTGACGAGGGATGGGTGGAAGAAGGAATAGAGATCGTTATTACGGTGATCACACGTCCGTAAGTTGAAGATCTCAGGCTCCGCATATACTCTGTTATAGCAACGAAAGAGTGAGGATTCTGAAGAAGAACAGTATTTATGGTAAGCCCAACGAAACGCAGGAAGCAAATGACTGAAAAAAGGAAGAAAAGAAAGAAGCAACAAAATAATTGAAGAGGTAAAAAGAAAAAAAAAAAAAAGAGGTGGGCTGGCCCACGTTCGGAACGAAAATAGAAGATGATGCCTGTTGAGAGGCTGGAATTGAGGAACTGGGCCAAAATGGAGCCCACGAACTCACCATATTACGAGTGGGGATAAGATGAAGCTGTTATTGGTATGTCGGGGCTTGATCGTCAACAAACAATACTTAAGCCGTCCTTTTGAATGGGTGAAACTAACACCACCGTCGGTTGTCAGCCTTGAAGTTGGGGCCCCATTCCCACTTCTGGTGCCGTGCTGTTGGATCACAATCACAGGAAACAATAATCAAACAATTTTTTCAACACGGCTAGTTATAGCATTGGCTCTTAAGTATTTCTACACATGTTAATCGGTTATGATATGTCCCGTCCTCCAATTCCGTCAACTCTTATCAGCCACTTAGCCCAATTTCTTCACGCCTGGAAGCCAAATGCTATTCCGGGATAACACAGCATCACAGCCTCTGGGAGTTGTCTCCCAGGCATATTTTGAGCGAGTTCCCGTGGGACGGATAAATGGGGATGGTTAGAACGTCACAAAAGCTGAAACACCGAGTCGAATCTTGACCGGGGTCACTCGATCATGAGATGAACATGTTTCTTGAGGAAGAAATTGGAACAACCCAGCCTAGGTAAGTGTGCTTTTTTCGAACTTTTGAACAAAGCTGCTGAAATCATGATCGGGAGCCACTCCATACCTTAATGAGTTCAATGACCGATACGAACGCCTAGATACTGAGGCTTCCCATTGGTAAAGCAGGCGAAGTCGTCCTGTGATAATCCTTATGAACTTAATGAGTATTCTTATTACTCACAGCCAGTGTGCAGCCAATTCCCAAATCTAAACGTGCTGCAGGATCACAAGTCACAACCCCTGGCTTGATTTCGACCGACTAGGTGAATCAGACGTCGATAGTCCATAGTTAAAAGTGCTCGGAGCATAAACCGTTGCACTACTTCTTCCTGCATGACCGACAGCTGACACAAGGCTTTGCTCACCCAACTAGAACTCTCTTAAACTTTCCCAATCTACAAGTATTAAATGGATTAATCTCATCTGACCTGGACGAACACGATCAACACGATCTCGATATCAGACCGCGAACGCGCAGCTCATTTCCAGAATCCTTTGTGCCTACTTTTGTTCCCCTGTTCTATTTGCGAACCCGCCAAGATCCGCGAGCTAACAAGGATTGGGTATCTCTGCCAACGATCCCAATCACCACGCGGAATTCCAGCCGTAGCATCCATGATCCAACAGAAAATTTTTTTCAAGGACTGGAAGAGCACAGTCATCATCATCTGACCCTGTCCTCTCTTCTGATTTGCGTGATATTACTTATTCCCGAAGATACCTAGACTACCCCAACCGCCTCGAATCAAAGAAACAAGAATTAAAAAAAAAAAAAAAATTAGCAGACAAGAAGGATCCAAAAAATAAATTAAACAAGAAACAAGCCCCAAACAAATAATCCTCCGCCCACCACACTGGCCTCTATCCAAACTTGTCACCAACTCCGAAATTGTCCCATAATCGGACAGTTGGCTGCGGAGAAAGATTCCCTCAATCACTATCCTGGATAGGTCTAGACCAGTGTGATACCTCTGTTTTTCCCGGCAGATATCACACATTATTGTTGTATTCACCGAGGCGGAGTCTTTAATGTGCGAGGACATCACACGAGGACTCCTGCAGCTTTAGGACGCTAGCGAGGTTAGGCAGGAATGAGCATGGGGGTCATGCTGCCTCGTGCTTGTGCGAGGGGCATTTGTTCCGTAAATCTAGATCAGGGAAGATATCTTGTTTGAAAGGTCGGGGAACTGGAGAGATCGACAGAGACAATGGTGTCGACACTGCAGTAGTGAGACAGATAAACAGCAGCTAGTATCCCCCGATCACGCAGGGATGGGATCTGCTGGTATTATTCGTTCTTGCGTGGATGTTGGACTGATATATACTTATTCTGGGATATGTGAGTTTCTGAAATCTCTGAGACAAGCGTAACTTTTCTTATAGAAAACAATCGCTGTTGACCATTCAAATTCAATGCTAATGACTTGCTACAACGATGACTCCCACTCCAACACCCCATGAAAGGTATCGCTAAGACAATTCCCATGCATCTCATTTCTCTCGTCATCCTCATGGTTTGAATATTTTTATCATTTTTATTATCTTTAAGTCTCTGCAAATTTTACCCTTGTTCTAACGCACCAGACGCTGGACACGGTAACGATCGGGGGGAAATGTTTAGAGTCGTAAACAGTCATGGAAACCATATCAACAAAAGATTAGAAAATCGTGATAATGAAGAAAAATTGTGTTTTGTGCTTAGTAGGAGCCTGTGAAGAAGGAAAAAAAAAGTTAATATAGAATCAAAATCTCCATTGGGTAGAGGATACTTACGCCCGAACATGCACCACTTCTCAGCAAATCGGGTACACTTAGGGTTTGTGCACTTCGTCTCACCAGCCTTGATACCTTCTGGCTGATCGAAAGGAATGCAAAGAGATTTGGCGCCCATACTGGGGGCCCTGGAATCTTGAGGCTCGTTCGAGTCCTCCTCGGCCTTACGGGCGCTCATCTCCTTAATCTGGTCCTCACACTCTTCGGTCAGACAGTGGGGGATGATACAGATGTTCTTGTTGTTGAGGGCAGGAACAAAATCGTCCCAGTTGGTGATGAGCTTGCGGTGCTCGCGGTACTGGTCGTCTGCACGCTGGTACATGTCCTTCTGGATCGTCTCCAGGAGAGCAGGGACGGCAGTCGCCAGGTCGGGAATGGGGATGGTGGACTTGCCCTCCTTTCCAGGAATGTCACGGCGGGCAACGGTGACGAAGTTGCCGGCGGACTCGCCGGGGCCGAACTCGATGCGCAGGGGCACACCGCGGAGTTCCCATTCATTGAATTTCCAACCGGGGGAGTACCCTTCGCGCTTGTCGCTTTCGGCGCGAACGCCAGCACCGGTGAGGGCATCGACCAAGCGGTCGGCCTCGGCGTACAGCTTTTCGCGATCCTCGGGGGTAGTCTTAGCGGTGATACCGACAGGGACGAGAATGGTCTGGATCTCAGCGACACGGGGAGGAATCACCAGACCGATGTTGTCACTGTGAATCATGACCATGACACCTAGGGTGCGAGTGGAGAGACCCCAGGAGTTCTGCCAGACGTGGATAGGGGGCTTTTTCTCATCGGGCTTCGATGAAGGATCCTCGACGGTAATGCCGAACATCTTGCTGAAGTTCTGGCCAAGACCGTGGGACGTACCACCTTGAATACCACGGCCAGTAGCAGGAATGTAACCTTCAACGGTTGTGGTGTAAAGACCACCAGCAAACTTCTCCTTCTCTGTCTTCTGGCCCTTCACTACGGGAACAGCGAGGAGCTCCTCGTAGATCTGCGCATAGTAATCGAGGATTTGCAGGACCTCCTCGCGAGCATTCTCCTCTGTCAGATGTGCGGTATGTCCCTCCTGCCAAAGGAACTCTCTGGTTCTGAGGAAAGGCTGGGGGTGCTTGAACTCCCATCGGACGACCGAGTTCCACTGGTTGAGCTTCAGAGGCAGATCACGGTGGCTTCGGATCCATTTAGCGTAGTAAGGGTACATAACAGTTTCGGAGGTAGGGCGAATGGCAATCTTCTTTTCGAGGGGGGTAGAGCCACTATATACAGGGCGCAAAATTAGTCAATTTCAGATAGAAAAATCGGAGTGCTAGGAGGAAAGTATATCATACGCATGAGTAACCCAAGCGACCTCAGCAGCGAAACCCTCAATGTGGTCCTTCTCCCGTTGCAGCACATCCTCGGACACGAATAGGGGGAAAGAGCAGTTCTTGACACCCAGCTTCTTAATGCGCAGGTTAAACCATTGTTGAATCTCTTCCCAGATTGAGTACGAAGCGGGCTGGGGCATATCAGTAAAGGAAAGTTTGAGTATCCCAACGCACACGATTGATACAACTTACCTTGAGGATATAGCATCCAGACACATCGTAGTAATCAAGCATGTCACCCTTCGTAAGAACTTGCTGGTACCATCCAGGGAAATCCTCCTCCTTGGAGACATCGATACCGATAAGAGCGGGTTTGTTAGGGTCGGCCTTTCCGGCGCTCTTGTTGGGCTTTTCGCCCTTCTCAGCCTTTCCAGGCTTTCCAGGCTTTCCACCCTTCGCAGCCTTCTCAGCCTTCTCAGCGGCCTGCTTTGCGAGCTTGGCGGCCTTCTTCGCGGCATTCTTTGAGATTTCTCCCTGAGGAGCATCCCCACTAGCGGGGTTTTGCGTGCGGTCGGGCAGATCCTGAGACGGGCCGGTAGCGTCGATAGGGGCTTGACTGGCCATTTTTACGGAGATCTGATCGAGACCAGAGAATTGAGCCAGAAATAATTTCCGAGAAAGGGCAGAAGCGATAGCCAGAGGCAGTGGAAGAGGGCAGATGAGGGGAGGGAAGTGAGTCAAAGTGGGATGCCGCTGGAAAAACTTCACCGCCCTCGACCTGGCAGAACTTTTAGTGCAAACACGATGAGGAATCGATGGACGTACATCGTAGAAAACCAGCAGCTCCGTCAAACCAGCTTCATTTCTGTCGGATTTGCAAGAAATGGCAGGCATCTTCGAGGCGCCGCGGAACGCGGATACTCTCTGTGAGTTTCTGGATATCTCTGTCCTTAAATCCCTCCTGCCCACCCTCCACGCTGCACAGCAGACTAACCACACCTCGCACAGTCTTGGGAGGGCAGAAAATCACCGGTGCTGATGTCCGGGAGCAGAACGGTATGGCGCGACCAATTTTGCTTTGTTTATCTTTCTTTTCGGCCCTAAATCTAATTCAATATGCAGTCCTTGCAACGCAAGCTATTGCAAATGTCGTCAAGAGCTCCTTTGGCCCCTCCGGCCTGGACAAGATGATGGTGGATGATATTGGAGTACGCATGGTTCCGACCCCGCGCCGCTGAATAACCCCCTCTAATAGGTTTTAGGATGTGACGGTTACTAACGATGGTGCAACTATTCTGAGTCTTCTTGATATTGAGCATCCTGCTGGTAAGATCCTCGTGGATCTAGCCCAACAGCAAGATAAGGAGGTAAGGCCCACAATGTCCAGAGCAACCCCCTATTAGCAAAACTCCGTGCTGATACCTCTTCAGGTTGGAGACGGCACTACCTCCGTTGTCCTGATAGCTGCAGAACTCCTCCGACGAGCAAACGAGCTGATGAAGAACCGCATACATCCTACCACCATCATCAACGGCTACAGGCTAGCTCTCAGGGAGGCCGTCAAATATATGAATGAGAATATTACCACAAAGGTTGAGACCTTGGGGAAGGATAGCTTAATCAACATTGCGAAGACGTCGATGTCTAGCAAGATCATTGGCGCTGATGCTGATTTCTTCGCGAACTTGGTCGTCGATGCGATGCTGCTGGTGAAGACCACAAACCAAAGGAACGAGGTCAAGTACCCAGTCAAGGCAGTGAACCTCCTGAAAGCCCACGGAAAGAGTGGAACAGAGTCTTTGCTGGTCAACGGATATGCTCTTAACTGCACTGTAGCCTCTCAAGCCATGAAGACCCGAATCGCTGATGCCAAAATCGCCTGTCTCGACATGAACCTACAGAAGGAGAGGATGAAGCTCGGTGTCCAAATCACCGTCGATGACCCCGACCAGCTGGAGAAGATTCGTCAGAGGGAATCCGGTATTGTTATTGAACGTGTTGAGATGATCCTCAAGTCCGGAGCCAACGTTATCCTCACCACCAAGGGTATTGACGACATGGTTCTCAAGCTCTTTGTTGAGAGAGGTGCTATGGCTGTTCGACGGTGCAAGAAGGAGGATCTGAGACGCATTGCAAAGGCCACTGGGGCTACCCTGGTTAGCACCCTCTCTGATCTTAACGGTGACGAGAAGTTCGAGTCCTCCTACCTGGGACATGCGGAGGAGGTTGTCCAAGAGCGGATATCCGACGACGAGTGTATCCTCGTCAAAGGAACCAAGGTCCACACCTCCGCCTCAATTATCCTGCGTGGTCCCAACGATTTCAGCTTAGACGAGATGGAGCGCTCCGTCCACGACTCCCTGTGCGCCGTAAAGCGAACCCTGGAGAGCGGTAGCATCGTCCCTGGCGGCGGTGCCGTCGAGACCGCCCTTCACATCTACCTTGAAGAATTCGCAGTTACAGTGGTACGTCCCCGTCCTTCTTTAAGCATTACTAGATTTCTTTTTGTTTTTTTCTAAACTAACTCACCTTCTCCTTATAGGGCTCTCGGGAACAACTCGCCATCGGCGAATTCGCTCAATCCCTCCTGACCGTCCCCAAGACCCTGGCCGTGAACGCCGCCAAGGACTCCTCTGAACTTGTCGCCCAACTTCGCGTCCGACACGCCCTATCACAGCGCGTTCAGGAAGGCGATGCCAACGAGGAGGAAAAGGCCATCGCCAAGAAGAAGACGTACCGTAATTACGGTCTTGACCTGACCAAAGGCCGTGTCCACGATTGCCTGAAGGCAGGTGTTTTGGAGCCGAGCATGGGTAAGGTCAAGCAGCTTAAGAGTGCCGTCGAGGCTTGCATTGCCATCATGCGTATCGATACAATGATTAAGCTGGACCCCGAGAGGAAGGAGGATGATGGACATGGTCATTAATCATTGGAGTGAATGAGTCTCATTCCCGCCTCTTTGCATATTTGTTCATTTTTCTGTACGGAGTTTTTTCTAGACAGAGAAACAAAAAGTATAATAAGAACTCATATGAGTATAAAATTTTGCTTTATAAAATTTTGCTTATATCAGTTCACACTGCTTTAGGGTAGTCGAATAGAAAAGATCAACCTCAAATACGATTAATATCCATCGTCCGTTATGCATATAGTTCATTGGTCTATGCAAAGGTTCTGCTATGGAAAGAAAATTAACCACAAACCCTCTAATCATGGACAAAAAGTAAATCAGACTCCCGCTAAATGGTTTGGAAGCAAGGTATGCTGCTAGAACGCCGTGAAATGCTTGCAAACAAAAACAGGACAAAAAGGAAAAAAGAAGTGGAAGTTAAAAGCGAGAAAGCTAAGAAAATCTTGGGTGAAGTGTTCAACGGAGATTTTATTCGTCTTCATCTTCATAGGAATCTTGCGTGTCAGCCCAGCCACACCGCCATCTTCGACCCTCTGCCTCTCCCCCTGCTCGGAGGTCTCTTGCCTCAGGCCCCTCACGCCAGCACCGGGCGCTGCAGTCATCACTTACGGTGACGAGTTCTCCGTCTACAGTCCAAGACACGCCAGACACTTCCTTCTTGTGTCCTTCGACCAGAGAGGTTCCGGTCTGATAGATCTGGATAGTGTCCTCGAGACGTCCTGACAGGCCGACTCCCGAGTTGGTTCGACGAAGGCCATAACGAGCTGAAGAACACGGGGTTCTGGGGCCTTGGTCTCCACCTGTGATGGGTGGTTGCGACGATGAGGATTGGAGGAATCTTTCGTCGGTAGGGAACAAAACAGCGCAAGGGTCACCGCTCCCAACAGCTAGCATTTCTGGTTTATCTCCAGTAGCCTTTCGCACTCCAATCTTCACATAGAATGAAGCTACTCGGAGGCGTGGATGGCGGAAACCATACAGAGGGCCTAGGCCTTCTTTGTCGGATCCTCCTGACCGACGCGGGCGAGGATTGTTCAACGAGAGCTCAGGAGCATGTCCGAGGACTAGATGGGAGGCCGAGTATGCGTACACGGTTCCGTCCCGACACAAAGTATAGAGCCTAGAACCATCACCACCTAGCGTCATGGAAGTGACGCCAAAGCGTCGGTACTTAATGTGGCTATCTGGTTCTCGGGTAGTGGAGAGAGGAAGAGCAGGTCGCCCGCGACGGTTACTATGTGCAGTGCGCAAATCCCACAACCGTACACAAGAATTGGCCTCAGATGCTGTGACAAAAAGGTTTTCGCGTCCAGGAGGAAGGAAAGCAAGAGAGGTCACGGTGATATCAGAGCGGGCTACTTGGGGCTCCGTTTTCTCTGGGTTCATTATTTGGGGCATCCAGGCATGAGCGCCATGTATGGTATTGAGAACTTGGGGGTAGGTCATCTTTGATGGAGGTAGGTGTTCGGCATCGGATTCAAGGGAGCACTGGATCTGCAGCGAAGGCTTTTCAATCCCTTTACACCGCAAATCCCATACATTAACATTGCCATCGCGACTACAGGTCGCAAGAACTTTATTGTTGGCAGCAGGCTGAAATTGCACTTGCTTCAAGGATGACACGTGGTTGGACAGACAGTATACCGGTTTTTGGGTGGTCATATCGATAACTATTGCCGTCTGATCCCCTGACGCGGTAGCCAACAGCATATCATCGGAGGAGAATTGCAGGTCCATGATTGCGTTTGAGTGTGGACGAAATGTGAGGTAGGCCTTCGAAAATCCGGTCTTATCCTCTTTGGCAGAGTCCAGTAGCCGGATGCCTCCTTCCTCGTCTCCAACTGCAACGAGAGTATTCGCTAAAGGACAGTAAGTCGGCAAATAGAGGCACACGGGGGCCAATGGCGGACTCACTGTTGCATGATGCAGTACAAAACGGAAGCGCCAGTCGATCCCCAGCTGCACTAGTACAAGTATGACTGTCATCGGGGCGAGAGTAAAACGTCGAAGTCAAATCCTGCCATCCTAGTTTACGGTGAGCATGATGTGTGGGGGCATTGCGGAAATTGGTAACAAACCAGCCCCGGAGTTGGATCGCATCGTAACTCGATTCGCCCGTGTCCCCAAAACACTTCGCATGAAGAGATTCCCCGAGGTTTGTAAAGCCTTCGAGCGGTGAACCGGATCGACCTTGTGAGGTTTGATGGGAGATACAGATTTCACATCGTCATGGTGTATTTCAGGGTCGACTTCAATATCCCGTACAATGACATCCAACTCCTCATCATCAACGGGACCCTTTACCCGGACCTTGCGCAACGGTGACGATTGAAGCGGCGAGCCAATGGATGAGAAAGAGAGCTTGCGTTTCTTGCTCGGTGTTCGCAAAATATCTGACGGTTCGGGCCTGCTCATCACAGCTTTCAGAGTCCTGGTAAAGGCCGGCCCTAGCCGATTGACAGCCGGGGAGCTGAGGGCTTTAAGGGCCTGACGATTCGTCCTGACCGAACTTCCATGGCTCCCACTATCCAGCAGAGACCGGGGGGTAAAGAATCGTCTAAAGGATCGAGGAGTGACGGGAGGAGGCTTCTTGGGCTTGCGGCGTAATGGGGCATCTGAGGCTATTGAGGGCGGAGAGGAAGGTATCTCCTGATCGGACGGAAGGAAGATGGGTTCAGATCGTGGTACCTCAGGCAGATCATGGCGGTTCATTGTGCTCCCCTAGTCAAGCAAACATACACAGACATTCTACATAAACGAGAGTAAGGTCCAGTCGGTTGGGGGGGGGGGGTTAGGGGGGGGTTAGGGAGAGGAAATCTGAGGCATGGTGGAGCGCTGGGGGATCGGAATTTGACAAGGCAAGAAAAGCTCACGTCGCGGGTCCAAATCAAATCAAATCAAGAGCGAGTCTCGTGTCGACGTGCCTTTTTCGTGACGCGAGCTCCCCACAACGGCAGGCGGTGAGAGCATCCCTCTAAGTGGTTTTTCTTGCTTGATCCGGCAGGCGGTCAAGTCGTATATCGGGATTTTTCCACCCAGAAATTTTATCTTTTTTTTTCTGCGGCGGTCGAGACAAATAATTTTGTCCCCGAAGTGAGAGCTTTGCAGCAGCTCAGCGACTTTGCGCTTGAGCTTCGCACACTTTCATTACATTTGAAATATGGCTCCCATTAAACGCAAGGGCAATGCCGCCGAAGAGGTATCTGCCCGTCAGCCCCAAAAACGTGTGCGGGTTGGAGCAGAAGACAACAAGAAGGAGAGCAAGAATTCAACCACAAATTCTGCGCCCAAGGCCTCTGAGCTTACTGTGCTACGCGACGATGAGCCTTCATTCCCACGTGGAGGAGGAAGCGTTTTGACACCACTCGAACGAAAACAAATTCATATCAAGGCCACCAAAGATGTTCTCTTTGAACAAAAAGGTGCCAAGTCTTCCGGAGATTTCAACGATGGTTTTGAAGAAGATACGGATATGGAGGATGCCGGCGAAACAACAGCTGCTTCTTCTAAAAAATCTCAAAAGCGGAAGGCCAAGGGTAAAAAGAATGCGAGGCAAGACACCCGCGAAAAGCAAGGTTTGCGAATTGAAGGTCTCAACTTCAAGGTATGCCTAAATACCCCACTGTGCCATTTGCGAATTATCTGCTCACTGAAGTAGCGCCTGGTCCCGGGGGCTATGGTTCTAGGTCAAGTTTCAAGCATCAACGCACACGACATTGGGCTTTCGTTGCCTAACAATCTAACTGGTTATGTTCCCTTGACCGGTGTTTCAAAAAAGTTGGAGGAAAAGGTCGAAGAGCTGTTAAAAGAAGATGAGGGGGAAGACTCAGATGAGGAGGATTTGGACCTAAACGATTACTTCTACCTCGGCCAATACCTACGGGCGTACGTTGTATCTGTTGGGAATAAAGCAGCGGACGCCAGCGCGAAAAGCAAGAAGCGCATTGAGCTTGCATTGGATCCGAGACAAGCAAATACCGGACTGCTGCAGTCGGATTTAGTGGCCAACACCGCTGTTCAGGCTTCAGTGATCAGTGTGGAAGATCATGGTCTCGTCATGGATCTTGGTATTGAAGGCTCTGATGTTAAGGCCTTCATGTCCTCGAAAGAAATTGACCCTCGAACGGACTATTCCAGCATCAAAGAGGGATCGGTCTTCCTTTGCATGGTTACCGGTCAGAACGCCAACGGCAGTGTCATCAAACTATCCGCCGATCTCCAATCGTCTGGTTCGATTAAAAAGTCGCACTTCCTCAGCACAGCTCCTACCATCAACTCCTTCCTTCCAGGAACTGCCGCGGAGATTCTTCTAACCGATGTATCTGCTAGTGGTCTGGTTGGAAAGATCATGGGCATGTTGGATGTCACTGTGGACTTAGTACACTCTGGCGGTAACTCAGGAAAAGACGACTTGGAGAAGAAATTCCACAATGGTGCCAAAATCAAGGGACGCCTTCTATGCACATTCCCCAACTCAGAGCCGTTAAAGATTGGCTTTTCGCTACTTGATCATGTTCTCAAGTTCAAGGCCGATAGCCACGGCCCTCGTTCTTCGGACGAAGCACCTGCTATTTCTGCAATCGTTCCGGAAGTTAGGGTTGTCAAAGTCGATCCAGGCCTTGGTATCTACGTCAAGATCGGATCTACGAAGCATATGGGATTTGTCCATGTATCGCGGCTCGCAGATGGACAGGTGGAAACCATATCCTCCGATCACGGACCATATCGAACGGATACCGTCCACGAAGCAAGAGTGGTCGGCTACAGTACAATTGATAACCTCTATCTTTTGTCATTTGAAAGGAAGGTTATCGATCAGCCCTTCCTTCGTGTTGAGGATGTGACACTAGGGGCCGTTGTCAAAGGAACAGTCGAGAAGCTTCTAATTAACGAGAAGGGTGTAGATGGTCTACTCATCAGCCTCGCCGATGGAATCACCGGTCTTGTCCCGTCGATGCACTTTGCAGACACACCTCTGCAATTCCCCGAAAAGAAGTTCCGAGAGGGAATGAGTGTCTCAGCCAGGATCTTGTCTGTCAACTTGGAGAAGCGTCAGATCCGATTGACCTTGAAGAAGAGTTTGTTAAACAGCGAATCCGCCATTTGGAAAGACTACAGAGATATCACCCCAGGCTCCCAATCTCCAGGGACTATCATTAATATTCAGAACCATGGTGCCGTGGTCCAATTCTATGGCTCAGTCCGCGGTTTCCTTCCCGTATCGGAAATGAGCGAAGCGTATATCAAGGACCCCTCCCAACACTTCAGACTGGGCCAGGTTGTCAGCGTGCACGCTCTCAATGTCGACCCTTCCCTTGGCAAACTTTCTGTATCCTGCAAGGACCCGTCCACATTTGCTGAGAACAACAGAACCGGCTTCGACAAAGTTCAACCCGGATTACTTGTCTCTGGCACCGTGTTCGAGAAGTCTGGGGATTATTTGCTCCTGAAGCTGGATGACTTTGGTCTTGTGGCCCGCTTGAACTTAGATCATATCTCCGACGGCTCTTCTTCCAAACAGGCCTCAGCCTTCTCGAAGATCCGAGTTGGCCAGAAGCTCAACGACCTTCTAGTCCTTGCCATCCACCGCGCTCATAGACTCATCCAAGTTACCAGCAGAGCCAGCCTTAAGAAGGCAGTTAAGGAAGGAAAAGCCCCTGCAGAATTCGAAGAGGTTAAAGAAGGTACCGAGGTGACCGGATTCATCAGAAACATCACCTCCAACGGGCTTTTCGTACAGTTCTTGGGAGGCGTCATTGGCCTTGTCCCCAAGCGACTCGTTGGTGCTGAAAACGCAGATAAACCAGATTTCGGCATGACGAAGTCGCAGGTTGTTTCTGCAACTGTTCACTCGGTTGACAACGATTTCCGAAGGTTCATCCTGAGCATGAACCCTTCAGAAGCAACACAGGCTGGGCCTAAGAAGAAGAAGAAGGAGCCTGCCGTCGAACCCACCAAAGCTGATGAAGCAGTCACCAACGCAATCGATGAAACCATTACTTCTAAGTCAGACCTCACTTTTGGCAGGATCACAAAGTGCAAAATCTCCTCTGTCAAGGCAACCCAAATCAACATTCAACTCGCAGATAATTTACAAGGCCGGGTAGACGTGTCTGAAGTTTTCGACAAATTGGAGGATATCAAGGACCGCAAACAGCCACTGAAATCTCTTAGCCCTGGTCAAATCGTATCGGCGAGAGTTCTAGGAATCCACGATGCGCGCAGCTACAAATACCTTCCCATCAGCCATCGCTCCGGAAAATTCCAAGTGTTTGAGCTTTCTATGAAGCCAAGCTTCCTGAAATCCTCCAATCCCACCCCGCTGAATCTAGAGCAGATCCAGATTGGCTCTTCGTGGTTTGGATTCGTCAACAACGTAGCGGACGACTTCTTCTGGGTCAATCTGACCCCCAATATTCGCGGAAGACTCCGATTCATGGATGCATCGGATGATCTGTCGCTCCTGGCCAATGTTCACAAGCAGTTCCCGATCGGATGTGCATTGAAAGTACACGTCACCGCTGTCGATGTCGAAAAAGGTCATATCGATCTCTCAGCTAGGCAACGGACCGATAAGCTCTCCTTTGGTGATATTTCTGTCGGCATGATCTTACCCACACGGGTCACAAAGGTCACCGAGAGGCAGATTATCATGCAACTCAATGATGTTCTGGTCGGTGCTGTCGACCTGATTGACATGGCCGACGACTACTCGAAGGCAGACCCTTCAGTGTACCGCAAGAACGAAGTCGTTCGATCGTGCGTGGTCGGTATGGACAAGGCTAACAAGAAGATTTCTCTATCCCTCCGGCCGTCGAAGGTTCTGAGCTCCTCCCTTCCCATTCAAGACCCGGAAATCTCTTCGATTGACCAACTCAAAGTCAACGATGTGGTCCGTGGTTTCGTTCGGCGCGTGGCTGATAACGGCCTTTTTGTCACTGTTGGTCACGGCGTCACTGCCTACGTCCGTGTCTCCGACCTTTCAGACTCCTACCTCAAGGAATGGAAAGATTCCTTCCAAGTTGACCAGCTCATCAAGGGTCGGGTTACGGTTGCAGATTCAGAGCAAAACAAACTTCAGATAAGCTTGAAGGAGTCTGTTCTGGACCCAGACTACAAAGCCCCTATCACCCTCTACGATCTCAAGCCTGGCCAGGTGGTTACCGGTAAGATCCGTAAGGTTGAACAGTTTGGTGCATTTATTGTTGTTGATGGGTCTGCGAATATCAGTGGCCTTTGCCATCGCACTGAAATGGCCGAGAAGAAGGTTGAGGATGCCCGGACTTTGTACGATGAAGGGGATGTTGTTAAGGCAAAGGTCCTTAAAATCGATCGCGATCAAGGAAAGATATCCTTTGGGCTTAAGGCGTCCTACTTCAACGACGAAGATCTCGAAGATAGTGATGATGAGGAGGATGACGAATCCGAGGGTATCAGCCTTGATGGCTTCGGTGGTGTCGATATTGAAGGGAGCGACGAAGATGATGAGGGCGACGATAGCGACGTATCCATGGGTGGAGTAGACCTCGAAGGTGACAGGGAGAGCGATTCAGAAGAAGAAGATGATGATGACGATGAAGAGGATGAAGAGATGACCGATGCACCCCGAAACCAAAAAGGTGGGCTCGGAGCCGTTGGTTTCGATTGGAACGGCGACGCTCAAAACGACGAGGATGAGGGCGTCCCCAGATCCGAGGATGAAGATAACGAGCCACACAAGAAGAGGAAGCACCGCAAACCGGAGATCCAGGTTGATCGAACAGGCGAGCTGGATGCCAATGGGCCACAATCGGTAGCGGACTACGAACGACTTCTGCTTGGAGAGCCTGATTCATCGCTCCTCTGGCTTAGATATATGGCCTTCCAGCTGGAGCTGGGTGAGGTTGAGAAGGCGAGAGAAATCGCCGAACGAGCCCTCCGCACCATCACCATTGGACAGGACACTGAGAAGCTGAATATCTGGGTTGCATTGCTGAACCTGGAGAACACCTACGGCGACGATGACTCTCTAGATGAGGTGTTCAAACGCGCGTGCCAATACAATGACACACAGGAGATCTACGAGCGTCTGACAAGCATCTACATTCAATCCGGAAAGCACGAGGTAAGTTTTTCTTCTCCATCTTTTACCCCAAGTTAATATACCCGGCGCTAACAACTCTCACAGAAAGCGGATGAACTTTTCCAGGCTGCTCTCAAGAAGAAGGTCTCCAAGACACCCAAGTTCTTCCTCAACTACGCCAGCTTCCTATTCGATACCATGGCTGACGCCGAACGCGGTCGTGCGCTGCTTCCCCGCGCTCTCCAATCGCTGCCTTCTCACACGCACGTCGAAACCACTACCAAATTTGCACAACTCGAGTTCCGCTCCTCCAATGGCGATGTGGAACGCGGCCGCACCGTGTTCGAAGGACTTCTTTCGTCCTTCCCCAAGCGCGTTGACCTCTGGAATATCCTCTTGGACCTGGAGATCAAGAACGGCGACGCAGAGCAGGTCCGACGCCTGTTCGAGCGCGTGCTCGGTATTCGCGACGCCAAGAAGGGGGGTATGGTGATTGAGGAGGGTAAGAAGGTCCGGCCCAAGCAGGCGCGTTTCTTCTTCAAGAAGTGGCTTGCGTTTGAGGAGAAGCTTGCCGGTGAAGATGGTGGTAATGAGAAGATGGTTGAGGAAATCAAGGCCAAGGCTGCAGAGTATGTCAAGTCTCTGCAGGAGGAGTGATAGAGGTTACATTTTTGTTTCTCGTGATACCGGTGTTGCGAATGGATTTGTATATACAAAAAAAAGCATGGCATTTTCTTGAGGTATAAATATTTGAACGCAAAATAGATTTCTTGCGCATACCCCTCTTGACAAGAGAAAAGTATAGAAATGTATGATGTCTACAACCAGGGGGAAAAAAATAAAAAATAAATCACCCCCTCTTCGCCGCCATCAACCGCCTATACTCCTCGACAATGTTCCTCCTCTCACTCGCCAGCTCCTCTCGCCGTCTCAAACTGCCCACCGCCGCAGGAACATTCGCGACATCCACCTTCGCACCCCCCTTCACCTTAAACACCTCCCTCGGCTTCTTCAGCTGCGGCGGCTCCTGCGCCTGCTCAAACGGATTCGCCCGTTTCTTCTTCAATTTCGCCCACGGATCCGGCTCGTTATCCCGTCCCCCTTCGGTATTATTACTATTATTACCCTTCTTCTTCCTCCCCGCAGGTGCCCCCTTCTTCTTCGCCCTCCCCTTCCCAGCCTCCACCTCCCACTCCTTCCACAGATCCAACTGCTCCTCCATCTCCGCCTCGCGGTCCTCGCGCTCCGCAGCCTCCTTCTCCCGGATCTTCACGTCGTCTTCGCGCCACTGGCTCTGCAACCGCCGCAGGTGCTTCTCGTGCTTCGTTTGCCTGTGTTCGCGGATATTGGGTAGGTCCGACGACGAGGGTTTACTACTGCGCTTCATACCCGAAATGGGCAGTTCGCGGTCGACTCGGGCAGCGAAGTCGGAGAGTTTCTCTCCGGGGAGGATCTTGGGTGCTGCTACTGCTGTTTCTGCCCCGGGTGTGCTTTCTGAAAGCGCTGTAGTAGCGGCGGGGCCCTTCTTGCGGTTGTTGTTGTTGTTCTTCCCAGCATTAGCATCGGTATTCTTATTATTGGGTTTCATCTTCTCGTTGTCGCTGTCGGAATCGCTATCGGAGCTGCTGTCTGAGGCTGCGTCTGCGTTCCTTTTCCGTTTCTTGTTTGCTTGTGCCTGGTTCTGGGTCTGGAATTGCATGAGGCGGCGGAATGCGCGCGGGGTGTCGTCTTCTAGAGCGGATTTTTCGCGGGATGCGGTGGAGGATGCGGTGGGCTTGGTGGGTTTGGCATCTTTGGAGTTGGGTTTCGGCTTGGATTTGTTTTTGTTTTTGCCCTTGTTGGGTTTGGTGGTGGTGTCGCGGACGGGGAGAGATTTGGCGACTAGGTTTGGGGGAAGGTCGTAGATGCTGGGAGGGGATGATGTGGTTAGTAATTGTTAGAAAAGGGAGAATTGGTAGGCTATTTGGCTTACCTCGAGTCATTCTGCCTTCTTTTATGTTTGTGAGGCATTGTGGATATATTACAATAGTGATGTTTGAAATGAGGTTGAAGTGGTGATAATCATCCTTTTTTTTTCTCAATTATTTTTTTTTGGCCCAGAGGTGAATTTATCTAGGTAGGCGGTGAGTATGGTGTTATCACTATCTTATCGATAACGAGGGAGGCTGACAATGCCGCGGAGAGGGTTAAGTTACTGCAGCATAGGACTAGGTCTATCTTAAATCGAAATTACCTCATAATATTAAGGAATTAATATTAATAGAGTTGATAGAGCTGGTGGAAGATTCCGATCGACCCCCTTGGTGCAACCCCAAGGCCGCGCAATTGTCTGAATAAGAAGCTTGGTGATGACCAAAGTTCGGGATACTTTGTCTCATCTACGGGTCCATAATTAAAATGGCTCAAAATCTAGGCGACAACATAATAAGCTTTTTCTGAAGACCCGACTGCGAGAGAGAGAGAATTGGGGTTGAGATGCAAGGTCTTGAATAAAGCATTCGGATGTCATCGCGGGTGGAGCAAGGGAGATAGACGGGTGATCGTTTCTAAATTCCATTGATGCCAAGGCTGTTTCTCGCATCCTATTACGAGGGACACGACAACCTCTTCGTCTGAGTACACTCAACTAGTGAGACTCGTGGAGGGATCCGGTCCCTGGGGCTTTTTGAGGAATCCAATGGCGGGCTCCACAGCCGCACATGGGCAGGTGAGTCGAGACCCTTGGGTCGTTGTTGTTCGCCTCAAATGATTTGCTCGGTAAAAAAGGAAACACTCCAGTTACCCGGCAGTGCCACTGGCTCCGAATCCTTTGCCGGGTGCGTGAGTTTGAAAAGGGAAAATATTGTCGTCCTCCGTAGATCTCTGGGCGAGCTAGCGGCGATGTCGAGCGGTGCTGGTCCCTTCCTGGAGAGCCACAGTGGGGGATCCGAGGCGACGATGATACCCAGAGAGGAAGACGAAAACCTAACGCAGCGAGAAGGCAGGAGGGAGAGAGATCATTCATTCCGCTGGCGTTAGAAATTTAGACCTGTCCTCTGTTTCCCCAGTTCGCTCGTGTCTTGATGGCGATCAGTATTGATATTCTTTAACAAGCCATGTCTGCATCCAGTCCTCTCATTCCTAACCCCCCACATTCACATTCCTCGCACTGTCCAGATGCAAACGCCATCCCCGCTCTCGATCAAGACAAGCAAGATACAAATAACCAAGCCGGCATCGAGGATGGCGTGCGTTACGGTCTTTACGATGCAGTCTCCGAGTCGGATCTCGAACAGAGCCGTCCCCAAAGAAAAAGAAATTCGAAACCCAGATGGGCCCGCGGCATAATGGCCACTGTCACTCCCTTCTTTCCCTCGGCCAGCAAAAAGGATCCTGATGCTCTTCCTCTCCTCGCATTTCCGGCCAACCCTCCCAAATCCCGTCGGTGGTGCTTTGGAAAGCCGGGCCGGCTCTACTATTTTTTGCTTTATACTGCATTGGTGTTCTTCACGATGCTGTAAGTCTATTTCCTTTTCTGTTCTTTGATTCTCCGTGCCGGGTAGAGAAAAGTCGCTCATATACAACCCTTCGCAGAGGCGTCATCCAATTTCTATCACTTGCCTGTGGCTTTGCCATCTCATTCTTCCCCGATGAGCTCGATCGCGCCACCGATCACTGGCGCCAGGAGAACGACATTGCTGCTGTCCCAGATCTTTCGCGCTGGCCAACTGACATCTCCCGGGACATTATCCCGGTCGGATGCCATTCCCACAACGACTACTGGCGCCGAGTGCCGCTCTATTCCGCGCTCCAGGCAGGTTGCATCGGAGTCGAGGCAGATGTCTGGCTCTTCGACAATGAACTCTACGTCGGCCACACCACCTCCTCTCTCACCGCAACGCGCACCCTCCGAAACATGTACATCGACCCCCTCATCCGGATCCTCGACCGACAGAACCCCATCACTCATTTCCACCCCAGCCTAGATAGCCCCGCAAACGGGGTCTTCGACACCGACCCCTCCCAGACGGTGATCCTCCTCATCGACTTCAAAACTGACGGCGAACTCACCTGGGAGCACGTCTCCGCCCAATTAGCCCCGTTCCGAGAACGCGGCTACCTCACCTACTTCAACGGCGCCGAAGTCATCCCCGGCCCCATCACCATAGTAGGAACAGGAAATACCCCGTTCAACTTCGTGACCGCCAATTCCACCTACCGGGATATCTTCTTCGATGCGCCCCTGGATCGACTAGCCGACGACGACATAGACGACAACACTGCCGACCCCGGGACGACCACCATGATGCCCACGAATCGCGATCTCTCCACCCCCGGCGCCAACAACGGCCAGGGCCTATCAGGGATCTCCGCCGCCCAGATCAGCCCCGACACCTTCGACGCCACAAATAGCTTTTACGCCTCGGTTTCGTTCAAGAAATCCATCGGCATTCCCTGGATGTTCCGGCTATCGGATCGCCAGCTGCATGCCATCCGTGCTCAGATCCAGGGTGCCCATCGTCGCGGTCTGAAGGCGAGATACTGGGGAACACCCAGCTGGCCACGTAGTCTCAGGAATCATATCTGGGATGTTCTCGTCCGGGAAGGAGCCGATATCCTTAACGTAGATGACCTGGAGACTGCAACGAGAAGGGAATGGAAACCGAGAATATGGGATTGGTGGAGGTGATCTTTTTTCCTTGAAGGAAAAAAGGGTAACCTTTCAATCGCGATAGCGTCTATCTGGAGTAGGCTGCAGGACAGCCATTGCTCTTATCTTGTGAACTTTTTTTGGGCCGGTCTGGAATGGATAGACTTGGATTGTTCAATATCTCATGGCTTTATACATTGTTATTGATATTGGTTTGTGAGCGATGAACAATAGATACCCAGATAGTTTACTAGACCTAGGTAGATAGATGATTCGGAATTTATCTTTTGCCACGGAAATATTTCTACTTCCCACCTCTGTTGAAGTAGACAAGTCAACTAGGCTGGATTCGCTAGATAGACGGGGGATGCCGCCGTTTTGTATTCCAAGCCTAGCCTTCAAAGACTAAAGCTCTGGGGAGCTACAATTACTAATTTCAATATTCGTAAATATACACGCAGAGCAATCCAAGGTAGCAACAACTTTTTGGCCGATCACATTCTCAGTAATCTTTCCACCCAAGTTCGCTAACCTCATTTCAAACTCGTCGAGGAATATAAGTCGGGTCCGTCCAAGAACTTGAGCGCCATTCGGTGTTTCCTTACCACCCACCCACTCTCCTTATTCGACAGGTTGAACCAATCTAGGGGCGGCTCTTAGACCGGGAGGTACCCTTAACCTTTCGGGCCTCAGGGCGGTTGATGTGGTGAGCGGGGATCCACTCAGCATTGTAGGTCGTGGCGGACGAAACAGCGGGGCTTTCCACAGCACCATCAGCCTTCTTTGTTGCGCCGGAAGACTTCTTGGTGAACTCAGTGCTCTTGGCGGCCTTGCGCTTCTGAGGGAAGTAAGGTGCAATCCAAACGGCGTAGAACAAGTAGATAACGCCGCTGAAGCTAGCCAGGAGGAAGAAGTAGAGGAAGATACTAAATGGACATGCATTAGTGGGTGGGCAATTAGTAAAATGGGATGATGGGCTCTCACATCTGGGGATCGAAAATGCTAGTCTCGGGCTCAACAACGCTCACGGTGCCGTTGTGGGCGTACACGGTGAAAAAGCGGCCCTCACTATCCGAGATGATCGAAGCCAAAGCGAGTCTCAGGTCCTGGGGGTGCATTTCGGTGGCGAAGCTGTAGCTCAGGCTTTCCTTCTCACCGGCGGGGATTTCCACGCTGTAACGGGTTGCGGTCAAGTTGCGAACTAACTGGCTAGGCTCGTCCAGGGTAGACAGAGTACCACCGATGAAGTTCACAGTTACAGGCGAGGCCTCATTGTTGGTGAAAGACACCAAAGCTTGGGTAGGATGGCCATTGACAAGCTTTACGCCAAATATCTCAGACGCAGGGAATTCAGCCTGGGCAGTCACAGCCAGAGTTGCGACTTCGACAGGCTCATCGACGTTCTCGGCGGCGTCCTGATTTGGAACAATTGTATGTTAGTGACTCAAGTAGGACGGCATTGGCGAAACGGAAAGCATTGAAGACGTACTGCAGCCAGACTACCTCCGATCAAGGCCTGAACCGAGAACAAAGCGAGAGAGAGGAAAGCGAAGCGAGCCATTGCGATAGAACCCGGAATCGGAACTTTAACCGTGACGGTGGGGGAAAGAAGGGGGAGGGGGTAAAGAGAAAAAGAAAGAGAGAAAAGGGGGGGAGAAGAAAAAGGAATATGAAAGGATTGGGTGAAGGAGGAGAGTGAGTGAGTGAATGAGGGGACAGAGGAAGAGAGAGAGAGAGAGGAAGGGGCAGCGAGTCTTTTTCTCCACGTTGGCGTTAAGTCGTTGGTTCAAACGCTTGGTGGTTTCCCCATACATTGGCTGACTCAGCACCAGCTGCTCCCTGGTCCTTTCCGCGGGCTCAATGGCAATTAGTATTCAGAATTGGATCGAAGGATAAGAAGCCAGTAGATAATGAATTGCAGAGATGGTGCAGATTCCGGATCCGTGGTCATTGTGAAGTGAATGCAATCTGGAAGGATGGGACCAGTGACTGGTATTAGGTGATGTGGTCTCTCACCACCACCAGCTCTCAAACCACTTTTTATAAGCGCTGTTCTCCTCTCAACTACAACCACGACTACCTTCCTCTCCAACTCGAGATTCCCAAATGTTCCCCCCCTCCAGTTGCCTTCTCTCTAAGATCTAGAACGAGAATATTATTCATAATGACGGCTTTGGCTTATTTTGAACGCTATCAGCAACTGACGTCTATAGAGCAGAAGAAAAACACCCTAATTGAGGTAGTTTCTCAGCACGCCCGACCTCTGCCCGCTTCAATCTCTTTTTTTTGTTGACAGCACTAGGAACTCATACAACGGGTGACGGAGCTGGAAGGTGCATATCAGCAAGAACAGCTTGACCATGATCGCGAAAAACGCTTTAACCGAGACGTTCAGATTCACGAGATGGAGCTGATGGAACAGTTATCAAGGACTAAAGCTATTATGGTAACCTAATTCCCATAGACAACTTGGTTAAGTCCACTGCTAACAGATCAATTTTTCTTTGTTATAATAGAGTCGGGAACCCTTCATAGTTGTCCTTCTAGACGGAGACGGCGTAATTTTCCTAAATGAATTCCTACAACGCGGTGAACAAGGTGGTCGGGCTGCTGCGAGGAAACTATGGTCTGCTGTGGAAACATATGTTAGCACCAAATTTCCGAGCATCGTTTCCCCCAAAATCATAGCCAAGATGTACGTCAATATGAAGGGACTAAGCGACGTGTGCGTGCGAGGCGGGATCGCACCAGAACCATCTGTGCTTGAGGATTTTGCGCGGGGATTCAACAGTAGCCTGCCATTATTTGACCTCGTGGATGTTGGGACGGGAGAAGATACTGCTCATGAGAAGATTCGAGGTATGCAATGCGAACTCCCGTCGCCCTGCAGGATCCAAACTTTCATGTTTCCTGCAAACCCGTGCTGACTCGCTGCTGCTCTATCTGCAGAAGCCTTCAAATTACATTTATACAACTGCCACTGTCACCAGATCTTCATTGGATGCTCAGACAAATCCAGTTATACTCAGATCCTAGAAGAAACATTGACAGATATGGATCTTCTAGGGCGGGTCTCGTTAATTGAAGGGATCCCATTTGGCAAAGACTTGAATTCCCTAAAGTCAACCTGCAGGTCCACTAAATTTCCCGATCTCTTTCGAGAGACCAAGATAACACCCGTCTGGGCCCCTTGGAAAGCTCCCGTGGCTACCAACTCACGCCCTTTACTGACCCCGTCGCCAATCCATCATGTAACACCACTCTCACGGACATCAACCAATACCACATCGACAAGTAATAGTGCAACCCCATCGTTGGCGTCCACCAATACCCCAAGCCCCGAGGAATTCCAAGTGGTGCGCTCCAAGTCCTCTTTTGCCTCGCGCTCTAAAACCGTTGAGCGAAATAAATACGGCCAACGTGTAGACCGACTTGATTTCAAGAGTATCCCTCGGGAAGAGGTGAGCCGTATTAAAAAGCTGAAGCTGTGCAATTTCCATTTTTTGCAAGGCGAATGCCCTAATGAGAATTGTCACCATGACCATTCCCGCAAACTCACTAAGAACGAACACATGATCCTGACAGCTATCGCCCGCATGGCCCCATGCCGTTACGGGCTGGATTGTGACGATCCAGAATGCATATATGGACACCGCTGTCCCCAAAGTGAGCCGGGAAAAAAAGACTGCTATTGGGCCGAAAGTTGTCGATTTGACTCCGCAGCCCATGGCATTGATACCAATATTGTCAAAGTGACGAAAGTCTAACTTCTTCTCGCACCATCTCTCGCGGCTCCCAGGGCCTTAGGGGAATACTACTTCTAATCCTATGTTTCTATATTTGAGATTATTGCACTTTGATTGGGAATGTGTATCTAGAAATCCTAAACGACTGCAATAACAACACCCAACACTGCGGAAACCAAATACTGCCTTGAAATATAAAGTTAATAATATGAGGCAAAAGCGCCTTCGCTTTCCCAGAAACCCCCTTGAAAAGAAAGAGACAACATCAATTACAATTCGCTTTCACAACCGATCATTTATAGTCGTCATAAACATGGCAAACCTCTTCTCCCAACCAAAACAGTCCTTCTGGATGCAAATCGGAGGCATTTCAGGACCAGTGTCAAAACTAACCGATTCATCCGGAGGATGTTCACATTTGATTCCATACTCCTTCACACAGCAATTAAAGGGGATGGAGGAGCCTGGCCCCAAATCTTGAAAAGTGTGTCCTTTCCCCTCGTCGAGAGCAGCTCTTTTCCGTTCCTCCAGATCACCCCAGAGAAGAAAAAGTTTTTCTCGGAGTTTAGCCAGTAAGTCAGGGTTTTTTCGCAGGCTATAAGACAGTCGAGCAAAAAACGAAAAGGCCGCGTTAGTGGAAAAGCGATCAAAGAATGAATGAAGTGGAATCGTTATATAGTAAGGGACAGAAACTTACTCAGCCGCGTCTTTCAAGAGTAGATGTACACCCTCCGCATCGAAGACGAACAACTCCATGTACTCCCTGGATTGATTGGGTGGAGGAGGTGGATAGCTTTCGAGCAGGAGAATGAAACGCCACTGCCACCTCGTGAAGCGCTGGGAGCTTTGGGATTGGGAGACTACAGGTTGGTTCTCGTCAGGAACGGCAAAGTCTTCAAGCCTTGGTGGGAAGAAATCGAGCACTCGGACGGTGGTGCGGTAACACGCATTCTGGAAGGGCATGATATACTCGATACCCTCTGGCGAGACAATCTTTCGGTGATCATCGTTGAGAATCCACTCGAGGGATCGAGATTGGACACCGGGGTCGCCTGCTCGGACTGTTGATTGGGGGTTAGTGATGTGTACTGTGAGGTAAAATCAAGGAAATGAAAGGGGAGGGGTTACTATATGGGCTTATAACGGGTCGCCTAGGAGCTTCGAGGACAGTTTGGCCTTCTTCTTTTTTCGGGTTTGGTTTTTTTGTTGCTTGTTTCTTGTTATTCCTTGCTTTCTTTGTAGATTCTTTAGCTTCTTGCTCCGGTTTCCGTTTGGGTGGGTTGGCTTCCCAGTACTCTGTCTTCCGGGATAGAAATTGCTTGACGCGCCCATCTTTGCTAGCATCTACAGTGAAGGCGTTTACGGCGTCTGGGTTGTCACGATTCGTATGGAGAATGCCTTCCAGGGTAGGGTCCACACGACTCCCCTTGATGCGAACATTCTTTAGCCGGACGATGTCGTTCTCGTTGAAATGTTCTCGGACGTGAGAGGCGTGCGGTTCCCAGAGGGTTATCTGGATGGTCATTTGGCCGGATGGGCCTTGCCATTTTTTCTTCGGCCGGGGGAGGTAGTTGTACGGGTCTCCTTCGCGGCCGTCATCCCCCTCATTGTCGGCGGCGTAGTGGAAAAGATTCGGGTTCGTCGTGTAATCCGTCAGATAGATCGTAGTCTTCTCGCTGTCGTTACCGTGGATCTTGACTATTTCACCAATGACGTCCACGAACTGTCGGTCCTGGACATCCTGGAGGAGCGAGAACTTCCCCTGGGCAGTGGAAGAGGTCTTTGGGGCTGAAAGCGGTGTGAGATTGGGTCTGGCGGAAGATGATACATCGCGAAAGACCACTGGATTCCCATCTAGCAGGGACAATGCATAGCTTTTTTCCGAGTAGGAGGGCTCAAAGGGGACAGGTCCTGTCAACGCAGAAAGCTGGGACGTTGGGTCCCGGTCTGGGCGAAATACGGCCCAGGGGATGGTCTGGTCTTGAGCAGCGACTCCCATCGGACGCCCATTGAATACTTTGACCTGAACAATATAGGAATCAGCATCAAGTTGCGTTCTGTTCTGGGGAGGCGTTGCGTGGTGGGTGGAAGTTGACGAACCCATAGATTTCGCAGCAAAATTACATCCCCTTCTCGCACAGGGGGCAGGAGGCTCTCAGTGTCTTTGAAGTATTTAATTTTGAGTCCGTCCCAGGTATGTCCATTATTGAGGTTCGAGTCCTTGATGGTGAAGGTGATACAAGTCGACGTGCCCTGGGACTTCCACGCGCCACCCCAAACATCGACCACGACCGCGATTACATTTACAATGCCTCTGGTTGCGAGGGCGGTGGTGATGTCGACATATCTGGAGGGAGGGCTGGTCATTCTCGATTCAATTTGTGAATAAATTGACCCACGTAGGGGGTGAGAAATTCATCTTCTTTGACGAGTGTAATCGTGGAACAAGATTTCGATACTATTTTTCCCGTTTCGTTGTATTTCACTGGAGGACAATGGAAAGTAACATGTCATAAAAAACAAAGAAATCCCCTACGGAAAAGGAAGCCAGCTTGATGAAATTGTCAATATTTACAGGATCAGATCTAGATTTGATTTATATGACGATTGTTTAATATTTCAATCCTGCTATTGATCACTATAACAATAACATCGAGAGATTCTGAGAGGTCGCAGGTTCGCTAAACTCTGGTGGAGTGCCCCAGGCGACAAGGCCGCAAACAGCCAGATCCCGTGACCGCCCGAAAGAGCAAGACTCACTTTTCCCCTCAATCATAATCCTAATCCTAATCATTTCTCTGAACTGCTGCTCTGCTCTGCTTCCCCCACCAAGACTAAGAAGGACTGAGGTTTTTTCCCGGCTCTCCCCTCTATTTACTATCCATCTTCTTTTTATTCGATTCGCCTCTCACCTTTAAAAGGATTTCTCTATCCTTCTAATCTCTCTTTTTATTTCCTTTTCTCCTCCTCCTCCTCCTCTTCCTCTTCCCCCCTCTCCCCACTTCTATTTATTTTTTCTCCTTGATTAAGTAACCCCCTCCGTGGTGCGCTTTGTTTTTCTTCCTCCTCTCCTAAGCAACCATGGCCGAGCGCTACATCCCAGAGCATCGTCGCACCCAATTTAAGGCTCGTAACCAGTTTCGGCCTGACGAGCTTCGTCGTCGTCGTGAAGAGCAGCAGGTCGAAATCCGAAAGCAGAAAAGGGAGGAGAACTTGGCCAAGAGACGTGGTATCCAGACTCGAGATGGTGGAATTGGCGTTGGTGGCGGCATGGCCGCTGCTACTGAAAGTGATGACGAGGCTAGTGCTATAGAAAGTGAGGTATGTTTTGTGATCTGGTTATATTTATTTCGCTTCTGCCGTTCTGGTTGCGTGCGTCTCCCTTGCGAATGCATCTTCCTCGACCCGATCCTGGGCCTCTTGTCGTCACTCGACCAGCTTTTTTCTCTTCGCTCAAGCTTTTCACCGCCCGATCGCTGGCTCGGAAGATGCTGCCCGTTGGGATCGCGGGGGAGTAAGACGCACACGACCAATCGGCCTATGGCGTCGACTGACGTCTTTCATGTGGGGTTTCAAGTGGCTAATAGGTGTTGGTCCAGCTTAATGTCGAGCTACCGGAGATGGTCAAGGGTGTCTTCTCCGACCAAATCGAATCCCAGATCCAAGCGACAACCAAGTTCAGGAAGCTTCTTTCCAAGGAGCGTAACCCTCCCATCGAGCGTGTTATTGAGACTGGAGTTGTTAGCCGTTTTGTCGAGTTCCTCCGCTCTCCTCATACCCTAGTTCAATTCGAAGCTGCTTGGGCTTTGACCAACATTGCCTCTGGATCTGCTCAGCAGACTCAGGTCGTTATCGAAGCTGGTGCTGTTCCTATCTTTGTTGAACTCCTGAGTAGCCACGAACCTGATGTGCGCGAGCAGGCTGTCTGGGCCTTGGGTAACATCGCTGGTGATAGCCCTCAGTGTCGTGACTTCGTGCTCAATGCCGGCGCCCTCCGCCCTCTCCTGACATTGATCAACGATGGCCGGAAGTTGAGCATGCTACGCAATGCTACCTGGACACTGAGCAACTTCTGCCGCGGAAAGACCCCTCAGCCTGATTGGAATACTGTATGTTGCCCCTAGGTTGTACTTTAATGATTGGTCGTTGGTTCTAATCCCCTTTGTAGATTGCTCCCGCTCTCCCTGTCCTCGCCAAGCTTATTTACATGCTTGACGATGAGGTCCTGATCGATGCCTGCTGGGCTATCTCGTACCTGTCTGATGGACCCAACGAGAAGATCCAAGCCGTTATCGAAGCCGGAATTCCCCGCCGCTTGGTCGAGTTGCTCATGCACGCCTCCACCTCCGTTCAGACCCCCGCCCTCCGCTCCGTTGGTAACATTGTGACTGGTGATGATGTTCAGACGCAGGTGATCATCAACTGCGGAGCTCTTCCTGCCCTCCTCTCCCTGCTGAGCTCGACCAAGGATGGTATCCGCAAAGAGGCTTGCTGGACCATCTCCAACGTCACTGCCGGTAACTCAAGCCAAATCCAGGCCGTTATCGATGCCGGTATCCTCCCACCATTGGTGCACCTACTCGCCAACGGCGACTTCAAGACCCGTAAGGAAGCCTGCTGGGCCATCTCTAACGCTACTTCCGGCGGCCTGCAGAAGCCTGATCAGATCCGGTACCTTGTTACCCAGGGATGCATCAAGCCCCTCTGCGATCTCCTCGCCTGTCCCGACAACAAGATCATCCAGGTTGCTCTGGACGGTCTGGAGAATATCCTCAAGGTTGGTGAGATGGACAAAGAGGCCGCTCAGGCTGGTGAGGCTCGTGTCAACCGTTACGCCCTGTTCATCGAAGAGGCTGGTGGTATGGAGAAGATCCATGAGTGCCAGAACAACGCCAACGAGGAGATCTACATGAAGGCGTACAACATCATCGAGAAGTACTTCTCCGATGAGGATGAGGCTGGTGGTGACATTGACGAGCTTGCTCCTCAGCAAACACAATCTGGCTTCACCCTTGGCACAACTCAACAGCAGCCCGGTGGCTTCACATTCGCCAACAATGCCAACGGCGGCGACTCTATGGACATGTAAAGAAGAGAGCCCCACACAAAAGAGTTCTTTTTTTTCAGGGATGTTGTCTGCAATCCCTCCACACCTTTAACCCTACCGAGAGGTGGGTTATGTGCTTCGTTTCTACTTTGCTAGATTCCTGCCGTGTGGCATTAACCGAATCGCCACATTAACGCCCCCGCAACTTCGACTTCTTGGAGTGGCATTCGATTTTGCCTTTGATTATAAGGTTACTCATGGAGTCAAAGAGGACAAGAACAGGTGGTGCCGCGTCCAGGAATCATCAATATTCAAACTTCGGCAACAGGTTGATTTTATCCCCTATTATTTATTACCTTTTGGGCTTTTTTAACGGTTTCTTTGTTTCTACAACCCCTTCTTGACCCCCCTCCTACCTTTACGTATTCCCCCTGGTTTAACTGTTCACGATAAATAAGATTCACCGTCATGTATCCCTTTTACACAAGTGTTCCCTTTTTCCATCATAGCATCCCTCATACACAGGCGTATATGTTTATTACCTCTTTTTAACTCGGTTTCTTTTTCCACTTATCCTTCCAAACTCCTTTTCTTATATCTGCGGCAAGCTGGATTACATCTAGTGATTCTGACCCCAAATTACCAAGGTTCTGCTTCTTAGTAGGTATTTCATGAAGAGCGCACATAACCATGATAATCCCACAGCACTCGACGCCACCTGTTTAGCGCTCTATGTAGTAGGGTAGTCCAATTTATGGATTGCAAGAAGTCTATCGAAGTTCACTTTGAGCCTACTGGACGTATTCGAATTTCTCTCTCCCTCACGCCTAGTCCCGTATATCTTTCCAGACCTCTAGAAACATTCTTAAAGCTGCTACTCTGATATATGTTACTAGATACCTATTAGGCAAAAACGCATCCGCCTAATTTCCTAGAAAAGAAAAAATCGACTTAAGGTTTATATACAAGACATAACATACACTAACACTCGTGATACAGACTTGACTCGGACAGATTAAAAAAGGAAAAGAGAGAAAAGAACAGCACAAGATAGAAGAATTCTCAAGAAACAGGAAGAAAAAAGAGGTAGATAAGTGAAAATGTCATCATAGAAGATCGGAACTTTGAAAAAACGAAAGAAAGAAACCTAAAATTCAGAAGCAACGCAACCGGCCATTAGATAAGGTTGGGAATAGCATACAAGAGGGTATGTTGGAGGAATAGACAGAGGAGGTCGGAAGAGGTAGAAGTAGAAGCCATTAGATAGGAGAGGTAACTGAAGAATAAAACCACCTGAGGCACCGAACCGCGGAACACAAGGAAGAAAGCAAGTCGTGAGATTATTTTAAGAATAAGAGCGTCAGAAACTATTCATTCCCCTTTTCGGATGAAGCAAAAAGAAAAAGCGAGACATAGGTATAAGAAGAGAAAAAGAAAAGGAAAAAAAAAATCAGTCTCCCATAATCTCGTCCTCGTCTGGTTCAGGTGCGGCGGGATTCCCTTCTTCATCCTCGTCCTCGTTGTCCTGGTCGATGTTTTCTTCTTCCTCGAGCTCCTCATCGTGATCTGAATCGTGCGCTTCTTCCTCATCCTCATCCTCTTCTACTCGTTCGGTTGATTTGGATTTGTTAGGATCGCTCTTTCCCCAGGCGGGCCGTTTACTCTTATTTGGCTGGACAGATCGGGAAGGAGCAGAACGTTTAGGTCGATCATCAAGGAAAACCAGAACCTCACGGTAATTGGGGCCAAATGACGTTTTGTGCTTCAAGAGTCTCTTCTTGAATTGTCCGCTTTCCGAACCTGAAGCGTCCAGGATACGTCCGATGATTGCCAGAACAATCTTGCCTGTCAGTTCGCAAAGTCGTTGTTCCGCAATGATTGTGGATCGCAGGCGTTCGTCGTCGACTGCCTGTTGCTCTTCGTCGTCATCATCAGGTTCCCTTTCGAGTTCCGAGTCAGAGGCTGGGGCATCGTCATCTTCAGGTTCGAATGGCGCTCGGATTTTCTTCGCATATGTGCGCAAGGCAATGGTATGGATCTTCGAAATGAGCTCCAGAGCATCGGAATCCAAGTCGTGTACAAGGCCCTGTGCCTGGAAAATCGTGTCTTCATCGTTACCCGCATTCAGCCCAGCATGGCGGAGGGTGCCAAATAAGGTCTGTAGGTCCAAGAGTGTTGTAGCGGCAATGAAGCGGACGTCGTCCAACCCGAATTTGCGTTTTTTCATTATCTCAAGAAGGGTCTCGACGAATGTCTCGCGACCTTTCGTCAGAGCTTCAAAATAGGCAGTGCTGAATTTCGCCTTCCCAGCATCCAAAGAAGCTCTCAGATGCTGTACCTTCCACATAAAGTAGAAAAGGAGTGCTCGGATGCTGCTCATCGCCACTTCAGCTTCCGTTTTCACCGGCTCCTCGTCATCTTCCGGCTCTACGTCTGTGTCCGCATGCACCCCCCTTTGTGCTAACTGCAGAAGGATATTGAACGGCGCTTCTAGCTTTTCCTTGTTCTTGCCTTTGGACCGACTGGAAGGCACAGCCTCAAGTATTTGTGTGCAGTCAGTTACACTGGAAAGGTTGGAAATCCGTGTTATTGTATGGGTGAGTTCGGTGAGAGTCGATGGTGGTATCGGGCTACCGCTCACGACCTTCTTTTGGACGAGCCCAAAAAGCGTATCTACTACATCATCCCAAAGTTCTTGGATCTTACTCTCCAATGCTTCACGCATATCATCGGAGCTCTTTGCACGAAGAAAGGCAACACTCGCCTCGGCCAACACATCCTGGTCAGAGTGTGTCAAGAATTGTTTGTTAATGTCTTTGAGCAGTGACGTGTACGCAGTGGCGTCCTTTTGCAAGTCTTGAATCTTATCAAGATCAACGAGATGCTCGAGACGTAGAACGGCTGATGCTGCCTCTGGGGAGGATCCAAACTTGTTCAAGAGTTGGGGGATAATTTGGGCAAGGCTGTGGGCGATTTCCTCTTGCAGTTCCGGGATTCTATCAGTCAATGCCTTGACCTTCCGACCCCTCTTATCGATATCCGACTTAGCAACATCGAGAATGCGCATTTTGACGGCGCAACATAGCACCTCCAGGAGTATGACTTCCTGTCCTTCTTCCATTTTATATAATTTCCGGACGGTCCCAGCTGTGTCATCCTCGCTGGGGTCGTCAGATACCTGGGAGTGGTCGTAAAGAAGATAGCCAGCTAAATATTGCCAATTAGCCAAATCCCTGAAATGTGGATATATAGCCTCAGTAGCAAGGACAAATCGAGAATCCACTGAAGCACCCGAAAGGGCATCTCGCGATGTAAGGGTTGGTTGCTCGGCTCCAGTTTCATCCCCGTCATACGCTTGGAGTATATCAACCAGACACTTGAATTTAATCCAAGCACGCTTGGGAGATTCAAAGTCATCCTCGTCTTCGTCGCCGAACATCTCATTAACTTCGTCTACGACATCTTCAACGGTCGAGTCGAAGACATCCTGGACATTAGCGACGAAGAAGTGGCCGGCTGCCTTGCGTACCCGAGCTTCCGAATCAAGGACAAGTTTTCCGACGGTGTCGATATCGGTAGGCTCGATGAGTCCAGCATCGCGGATGAGATCAAGCAGTTCAATAGCCAAAGTTCGCACCCCAACTTCAGAATCATGAGCAACAACCTCGACCAATCGTTGACGGAAGCGCCCAGTGAATGATCGCAGCCCAGCGATGTTGTCTTTATTCTCGTACAAGCTCTTCAGCTGTCGTAAAGCAACGGAACGAGCGTGGGGGTCGCTGTCGGACACAATCCAACCACAATACCGGAGGAATTGGCCTTCGAAGAAATACTCTCTATAGGTGCGCATCCACCTTCCTAAGGCTGCGATAGCCTCCGCACGAATACGCGGGTCGACGTCCCGGTAGCGATTAACGAATGTGACGTTAACCCCGTCCTTCAGAAGGTCATCGATCGTCTCAAGCTTATTTTCGCCTTCTTGGATGGCTACCTTAATGGCATCCATCCTTCCTTTGTTGATCGTTTTCTTCTTATTCTCACTCTCAAGCTGTTTACGTGAGGTAGAAACAGACGTCATTACCTCTCGTGCAATGTCACACAGGGCATTCATGTTAGTGAGACAGATGACCGTGATAGTATGTCTGAATGGTCGACACTGAGAACTCGACAGGGAGGATAGCCAGGACTGCAAGTTCTCGTAGAGGACAGGATCTTCATATAAGACAGACGAATGGTGCAGGGTCTGCATAAAGGCCAGGAAGAAATCCTCCAATACCGGCTGGAAGGCTCTGAACTTTTTCGACTTTGAGATAAGCGGGTACTCGGAGACTTCTTGGGCTTGGTATTGATCGACCCAGTCTGGTATGCGGCCCGTAATATGGTCTGGATCTTCGATATCTTGGAGTGTAACTTCAATATCGGCTCCAGAACACCTAAGAACAAAGGCGATCATATCACGCATAGCAGCCGATTGTGCCTTTTGGTAGTGTGTGAGCCATTCCGCGGCGACGGCCTCAGCGCTGCAGCCTTTGCCAAATAATTCCGCTACACAATCATTGTAAGTTGGACGCAAAGAAAGATGCACGGAACAACTCTCACGGGGAGAGGGGGAAGGCTCATGAGGGACACACACCATAAAGACCACTTTCGCCTGCGGCCAGGCTAGGTCGCACTTTCAATTTTCTTGGGCGGGAGGGTGCTTTTCCTCCATTGGCAGCCGGGCGCAAGGCCAGCTGATTTCTAATCCCATTGCCAGCCACTTTAGGCTTCTTTGCACTTCGGCTTCCTTGGGATTTCGGCTTGCTCTTAGTCCCACTAGCTGCCCTACTAGCTGCAGCTTTTCGCGCGGCACGTCTTTTGGCTCTCAATTCCTCCTCATCGGGTTCATCTTCGCCGGCGTCTTCGCTGTCGGACTCTGACGCATTTTCTGCGTCGTCGATATCCTCCTCATTCTCGTCGCCAGTGGCAGTGCGCTTCCGTTTAGCCCCGCCAGCGATCGCACCATTGCTTGCGCTATAGTTTTCGGAATATAATTCGGGTTTTCGCGTCACCCGACCGGATTTTCTCCTATCTCCCGGAGATGGTGATGGAACTTGGGTGAGCCCAGGCTCGGGTGTGGAAAGTCGCGACTCGGTCTCCATTTTTATTCAAAACACTATGATAACGGTTAACTTGGTTAACAAAGCCGGAAAATAATGCCAGCCGGATCGCTCCGGCGCATTGATATGCGGGAAAATAAGGAGAGCGTACTTGAACGTGGGGTTTCTGGTGGACTTGGAATGGGGTCGGAAACGCGGTGATAGTGGGTTATTCGGACAACGTGCTGCGCGCGCGTTTTGGCACCGATTCCGAAACAAAGAAAGAAAGCGGAAACAATCACGTTTCAATGGTAAAAGAGGCTGTACCGTGGGAAGACAGAAGTGGAGCTTGAAGAAGGAGAATAGAAGGGTCGAGGCGGAGGGGATGGGGGAAGAGGGGAAGTTGACGGTTGAAAGGTGCAACTCGACCTGAACAGTTCGTTGACGAACAACGGACGCGCTTTGGTGCCTGGCGATGACGGGGCCGATGGTATTAAGTGCCTCAGGCCGCGAGCCCGGGTCAGGTCACGTTACTTCGTTCAAGATTACATACATACCGTATTTCCCAGTATTGCTAGTGAAATTTTTATTTTCTACATTAGGACTAGCGAGTACGGCGACTTTTGGATTATGTCATGCACGGCTCAGGTGACTGGAGCAACCCCTAACCCTACGACAGATCTGCGGGGTGAGGAGAAGACGGCAGGACTACTACTTGGTCGCCGACGACTATACCCCCAGTTTAGGACCTCCACGGATGTCATACCGTTTCTTGGGGCCTATTATAAGGCTTTAGTAGTTCCTTGGGCAGATTCCTCTGGAGTAGCCAGCTGGAATTGGTTTCCGAGCAGCGACAATGTGTGATTTTCTTGTAGTGAATAGTTTGTTTCTGGCCCCTGCGGCCGCCTTCCTCTCCAGAGGCGCGGGGAAAGAGCCGGTGACTGACCTCATCACCATATTCAAAACAACATGATGAGAGATTACGCCCGGCGGCGGAACAACCTTTTACTTCTGTGTAAATTAAATACCTTGATCCGGTGAAGGATTCACAGAAAAAGGAAAAGGGCAAAAAAGAAAATGGAACGCAATCCATACCGAAGCGCTGAGTCGGACGCACAGGCGGCACAACCGCAGAACCGCCCAGCAAAGAGAGATGCTTGTCTGTAGTCCCCTTCGTTGGTCGATAGCTTATATACACTTTACATGTAGGAATCAGCTAAACCTCACTCAGTCGCAGAGCTCCTCGCGCCCAAGCCCAAGCAGCCGAAACCCGAATCGAAGAACAAGAGAGCATACGGCGGCCCCCGCGACGCCCTTGGTGCCTACATCGCGAAACCAGAGTCCTTCCCTTCCAGCGTAGTAGTATACCACAACGACGACTTCGTCGCGCTCCACGACCTCTTCCCCAAATCCACACTCCACCTTCTCCTCCTCCCTCGCGACCCCCAGAAAACCCGCCTCCACCCCGTCGAAGCCTTCGAGGACCCAGAATTCCTCACCAAAGTGAAGCAGGAGGTCAAGAAGCTCCGCACCCTAGCGGCAGGCGAGCTCCGACGTAAATACGGCAAGGATTCAGCTCAGGAGCAGGAACGTCAGGAAGCGCTCCGTGCAGAACCACCGCCGGAGACCTTACCGCCAGGGAGAAACTGGGAGCTGGAAATCAGGTGCGGGATTCATGCGCATCCGTCTATGAACCATCTACATGTCCACATTATCTCTGTGGACAGGTACAGCGAGCGTCTGAAGCACAGGAAGCATTATAATAGTTTCTCTACGCCGTTTTTTATCGATATTGAGGACTTTCCTCTTGCGAAGGATGACCCGCGGAGAGACCCAGATCGGCAGGGATATTTGCGGAGGAACTTCGTCTGCTGGCGCTGTGGGAGGGACTATGGGAACCAGTTTGCTGAGTTGAAGAGGCATCTTGCGGAGGAGTTTGATCAGTGGAAGCGACTATAGTTGCTCGAGCTGACTAGCGGGACTGGCTTTGAAGCCCTCGCTGAGCGAGACGATGAAATACAGTAATGGAGATTAATCTTAACTTGAATGTAAAAATGTCCAGCATACTAAAAATCGCTTGCTGAGTCGTAGTATTTAGTAGTTCATCCCGCACTCTAGAGACCACTGTGCACCCGTGCTCTCTAGTTTCAGATATTCCTTGCTTCGTTGCAATCATCCCTATTGAAATCGCCGTCCCAGCATAAGTCTTCTCGAGTATACTCTTCTCTCTCTCTCTCATACCTTCCATTAGTTTGCGCAGCGTGACTAGGCTGGGAATCTTAGGACAAAGTTATCCAGGTTACGCCTATTTTTTGAGTACAAAGGTTGAATAATAGATCCAATATCATTAGTTCTGTGCCATAATCCTGGAGTAATTCAGGACTCCATAAGAAAGTAAAAGGCTCGAATAGAATGTAAGAGATGAAGGTGCAGGTCCAAAAATGAACAAACAGAAAAGGAAATAACAAGGTAATGTCGAGGCCCAGTCGACTTCATTGCTCATGAAGCGACTTGGGAGCGTGAAGTCGTAACAGTCAACATGACGGATAGTAGAATCGTGAGGGAAATAAGAGAGAAGGAAAGAAAAGTATTAACCGCCTATTAACTCCTCCGAACCTAGCTTGGCTGTGTGGCCTTGGCATCCCAGTTCATTAAATAAATGCAGGAAAAGTGAATAAAAGGAAATGCGAAGGGAAAAACGGTAAGGAAAAAAGAAAAAAGAACTCCACCCACTCGATCCGATTTTCTGGTACCACCAACCTGTTGTCTAATTCCCAAATGTGCAGTAGTCGTGGATGATGGATGTTGACCGGTCGTCAATGCTAAGGGAAAAGAAGAGAGGAGCCAAGGCTCTGATAAGTATCATAAAGCCGTGGAGTCACGTCACCATCATCCCCATTTCCATCGGGTTTTTTTTTTTAGCTTTTTGTTGTATTCCAAGGTTGGACGGGAAAATGGTGATGGCACAA